>CM060323.1:65572387-65580199 GCA_030674155.1 Stramonita haemastoma | reverse complement strand
GAATCCAGTTTGTCTTGCTCACTTTTTTTTTCTCTTTTTCTGGGTATGTTCTATTAAAAGACAATTAAATAATTTGTTGTTTCTCTATTATATAGAAAGTATGCCCCCCTCCCTCACCCAACAAAATAAATGAAAAAAGTCCACTAACCACTAATAACAGTCCATTTCAGCGGAGTTTTCACATCATTCAGGGGACCGGTGGGTACAAAGGAAGGTAGAGGGTTTCATGATCCCAGGTCCTCCGTATTTCATTCCTGAAACACAAAGTACAAATAATTCTGTTTGTTTTGTTTTGCTTTTGGTTTGGTTTTTTTGGGGGGTAAGCTGAAAGAAATATTCATAATAAATAAAGCACAAGAACATCGGTTATATAGGAAGAACAAATATGCTTGCATGGCTAGTGGTTAACACACACACACACACACACACACACACACACCACACACACACACACACACACACAACACACATACACACACATAGAACTCCGTGGTCGTGGAACTCCACTCTCCCCAAAAGACTTTCATATGAGACTAAACAGAGGCCTGTGTGCAAACGCACGCAGAAAATCTTGCGCACATTAAATCCGCTTTTCATAAAAGTAGGCCATTGTGTGCTGGTGGGAACAGATGACAATATTAACACAACTGCATACACAAGGGGACTGGATGAAAAAAAAACACATGAGAGCTTATCCCATTATCCTCAATAGAAAAGAATAAAATAAAAAAAATAAAAAGTCACATTTGTAACTAATATACTATCACTCACACACACACACACGCATGCACACACGCACACGCACACACACACACACACCACACAACACCACACACACACACATACACACACACATATCCCACCTCCCCCCCTTCCCCCCCCCCCCACACACACACACAGACACACAGCCTAAGTCCTTCAGATGAGTCTATAAACCATGAGACTATAAACTGAGGCCTGTGTGAATGCATGCAGAACATCTTGCCCACACGTTAAATCCTGTTCCCCTTTTTTTTTGTAGGAGAAGGCCATCATGTGCCGGTTGGAACAAATGACATTTACAAAACTGCATAAAAAGTTAAAAGTTTGTCCCAAGCCTAAGGCTTATCAGGCCGGTGCTTATCCCGATTTCTGTGGTGTTAAGCGACTGAGAGTCATAGACTCCCCCCTGGATAGGACGCCAGTCTATCGCAGGGTTAACCCCCAACACAAGGTTGGTACCCCTTTTACACCTGGGTGGGGTGAGAAAATAGCCGTAAAGTGCCTTTTCCAAGGGCACAACGCCATAGCTGAAAGCTGGGATCGAACCCGCAAACTTTAGATTACCAGTCCAACGACCTAACCACTAGACTACAGTGGCAGCACAAGACTGCATACAAAAGAATAAATAAATATATAAAAATAGTAATTCTCTGCAAAAAGTGTGTTTACAGAGAGAAAAATGCTAAAATCATGACACATAATCATAATCATTATGCTAACAATACAGTTTGTACAACCTCCCATTTAGACTGAACATAGGCTTAGTGACAGACTGGAGGTAGGTCAAACTGCCAGTGTCACTCATGTGTGTCAAAGCTAATTTGTTTATGAAAATATTATTGACAGTTAACAATTCATTTCAACAAGTTTGCATACTAAACATTTGTGACGCTCCACCACATAATAAGTCGGAGTGCACCAGAGGTCAATTTTTAGTTATTGACATGTTATTAATGTACAATAAAGTGGCTATCAAATACAAAAAAACAGATAGAAAATCGGACAATTCTGTGCAAAGTTATTACAAATTGAAATGATAAACTGCAGGATGTGACAAAATGAGAAACTGGCAAGTTTATTTTCGTAACAGGTTGTCAGAATGAGGGCTTGGGTATTTTCAAAACACATTTAAAAGCAAAAGGAATAAAAATTATGCCTTGATTATTTTATTATAAGGTAGATAAACGGATATTGTTTAATAATCAATCAAAATCTCAAAATTGACAACTTGACCCCCAACTGCATTTAATAGCTCCTAGCGCAAAATTGGGTAATGTGCTGAGCGACTCATTTCGTGGTGGAGCCACATTTATATAACATCACAAGAAAATTACGAAATACATATGTGATCAAAAACTCCTTGAAACTTCTTTTTTATGAGTATAATTGCTAATATTGATACTAAAATAGACCAGTTGCTCCCATCAGCATACAAACCACATTATTTGATGCAGTACCTTTGGTTCTCCAAATATATAAATGATTATAAATAGGAATCCAGTATGTCTTGCACACTTTTTTCTCTCTTTCTGGGCATGTTTTATTAAAAGATAATTAAATAAATAAAAGATAGACCATGGAGCAATTTCTGCTATCCACAAAGCACAGGTAGTAGCCACAAGTGGTACACCTTACGTGTGTTTTTTTGTTCTTTCTTTTTTACTGCATAGCATTTTTTACAGTCATTCCTTTCTTGTGTGTTTACTGGGACTAGAATGCTTAGTAAATAAAGCATTGACAGATGCTTGGGGAACTTTTTCATATTCACCACTACCTACAAGCTGACTAATCATTTCTTCGGTAAAGTCCAACTGGCTATATCTGTCATGTCTCTGCAATTTTGGAATATCTGGATGTTTTTTCCTAAAATCTTGAAATAAATAAAAAGCATTTACCTCTACAATGTGAATGAAATAAAAAAAAATAAATAAACCCAGTGTTTTCTACCATTTGTTACTTTTGCACAGTGTGTTGTATTTGCTGATCACTGTTATCCATCCCTCCAATACTTTTTATTATAATCTTTTACTAGTTCTGGTTGCCTGACACACATTTCTAAAATGCCCCTGAACTTTGATATGTGCTGAACAAAACAAGACCTATTTGCTGTGTAAATGGATGACAGAAATGAAAATTTGTTTTGTTGTTTCTCTATTGCACAGAAAGTATGCCCCCCTCCCTCACCCAACAAAATAAATGAAAAAAGTCCACTAACCACAAAAACAGTCCATTTCAGCTGAGTTTTCACATCATTCAGGTAACACCAGGGGATGGTTGGGTACAAAGGAAGGTAGAGTGTTTCGTGATCCCAGGTCCTCCATATTTCATTTCTGAAACACAAAGTACAAATAATTTTGTTTGTTTTGTTTTGCTTTTGGTTTGGGGTTTTTGGGTTAGCTGAAAGGAAATATATCCATAATAAATAAAGCACAAGAACATCGGTTATATAGGAGGAGCAAATATGCTTGCATGGCTAGTGGTTAACACACACACATACACACAAACAAACACACACACACACACACACACACACACACACACACACACACACACACACACACACACACACATACACACATAGAACTCCGTGGCCATGGAACTCCACTCTCCCCAAAATTCTTTCAGATCAGACTGTAAACCGAGGCCATGTGTGAACAGACGCAGAAAATCATGCCCACAAGTTAAATCCTGTTCTGGTTTTTTGTAATAGTAGGCCATTGTGTGCTGGTGGGAACAGATGACAATATTTACACAACTGCATACACACTGGGACTGGAGGAAAAAAAACCACATGAGTGGTTACCCCAATATCCTCAATAGAAAAGAATAAAATAAAATTCAAAAGTTACATTTGTCATGTAACTAAAATATTGTCACTCACGCATACACACAATACCATACACACACATACCCCACCTCCCTCCCCCCTCCTCCCCCCCCCCCCCCCCCCCAGCCTAAGTAAATCCTTTAGATGAGTTAGATGAGACTATAAACCATGAGACTATAAACCAAGCCTGTGCGAACACATGCAGAACATCTTGCCCACACATTAAATCCTGTTCAGGTTCTAGTAAGAGAAGGCCATCATGTGCTGGTGGGAACAGATTACATTTACAAAACTGCATACACAAGAATAAATAAATAAATAAAAATAGTAATTCTTTGCAAAAAGAATGATTACAAAGAGAAAAATGCTAAAATCATGACACATAATCATAATCATTATGCTAACAATACAGTTTGTTCAACTGCCCATTTAGACTGAACATAGGCTTAGTCAAGTAAACCTACTCCTACTGGAAGTAGGTCAAACTGCCAGTGTTACTCATGTGTTCGAAGCAAATTCGTTTATGAAAATATTATTGACAGAACAAAGATGAAAATGACTTCCATGACTAGTTTTACCATTTATCAATCACAACAGAGATTATTTTAGTTTTTCTCAGATCGAAAAACAAACCCAGCTTACATTTGCTGCCATCTGCTATGCCCAGGAACTGATGATGATAATCGGCATCTTCGTCATGTCACTATTTGACATAGTATTTTCCAGCTCCCAGGTTTCTTCAGTACTGCTGTCGAAAAATTCTGTATTGTTGAAAGAGGCCATGGAATTTGTAATTTCCTCAAAAGTGAAGTGGGCATTGCAGATGAAGACATAAAATTCAAGATGGTTGTATCCTTTGTTACTGGCGATCAGTGTATAATTTTAAATTAATTCCAATATTTTTGTCATAAATTTGTTACTTTAGGTTTATTTTCAGAAATATGCATGTTATAACAAAAAATATGTTTTTATCTATAAAAATTTCTATTGAAAAACGTCGATCACTGGTTATCGAAATGGGCAACCCAAAGCGAGGCTAGGTGTCAGTCTCCTTGTTGGAGTGAGACATGTGTTCTCTGCTACAATGAAAAATGGAGGGAAAGGGGCCTGGTTCAGTGAGAAATGAATGTAGGTTTCATTTTCCCATTCATCCACAGTAACATTTTAACCCATGTGTGTGTGTGGAGGAGGGGGTGTGGGGTGGGCAGTGTGTGAGTGTGTGTTTGCGTGCGTGTGTTCGTGCATGCGTGCGTGCATGCGTCGCGTATGTGTGTGTGCGTATGTGTGTGTGTGTGCGTGCGCGCGCGTATGTGTGTATGTGTGCGCGCGCATTTGTGTATGTGTGTGTGCGTGCGTGCGTGCGTGTGTGTGTGCGTGCATGCGTCCATATGTGTGTGCGTGCATGTGTGCGTGCGCGCACGCATGTGTGAGTGTGCACGTGTGTGTGTGAGTGCGCGCGAATACGTGCATGTTGCCGCGACTCTCTCTCTCTCTCCGCGCGCGCGCGGTGGTGTGTGTGTGTGTGTGTGTGTGGTGTGTGGTGTTGTGTGTGTGGAATGAGTGTGTGTGTGTTGTGTTGTGTGTGTGTGTGTGTGTGTGGTGTGTGTGTGTTGTCCGTCTTTATTTCTATATTATAATTTCACCACAATGTTGTGTTAGTCTGTGTGTGTGTGTGTGTGTGTGTCCGCGCCGGGGCGCATTGTTGTGTGGTTGATTTTGATTTATTCTTTTACTCTTTTATATCGAGGATAATGGAATAAGCACTCTTGTGCTTTTTTACATCCAGTCCCTGTGTGTATGCAGTTTTGAAAATGTCATCTGTTCCCACCGGCACAAGATGGCCTACTATTACAAAAAGTGGAACAGGATGTTCTGCATCTGTTCATACACGGGCCTTCGATTTAAAGTCTCATCCAAAAGACTTTTGGGGAGAGTGGAGTCAGCACTGATGTTAACTCCAGAAGAAAAATCTCCTCGACCGGAATCGAACCCTGTGTGTGTGTGTGCGTGCATGCGTGCGTGTGCGTGCGTGCATGCGTGCGCGCGCGCGCACATGTGTACTTGTGCGCGTATGTGTGTGTGAGTGCGTGCGTGCGCGCGCGTATGCGTGCGTGTGGGCGCGCACGTGCGCGCGCGCACGTGTGTGTGTGTCAAACTGTAGTGTGTGTGTGTGTGTGTGTGTGTGTGTGTGTGTGTGTGTGTGTGTGTGTGTGTGTTGTGTGTGTTGTGTGTGTGTGTGTGTTGTCCGTCTTTATTTCAACGTATATATCCACCACAATGTTGTGTTAGTCTCTGTGTGTGTGTCTGTGCACGCGCGCGCGCATGCGTGCACACGCGCGTGTATGTATGTGTGTGCTCGCTCGTGCACGCACGTATGTGTGTGTGTGTCTGTGTCTGTGTCTCTGTGTGTGCACGCGTGTGTGTGTGTGTGTGCGCGCGCGCGCGCACACGCGCGTGCACACACGCGTGTCTGGATGTGTGCTCGCACGTACACGCACATATGTGTGTGTCTGTGTTTGTGTCTATGTGTGTGCACGCGCGCGCGCGCGCACGTGGTGTGTGTGTGTGTGTGTGTGTGTGTGTGTGTGTGTGTGTGTTGTGTGTGTGTGTGTGTGTGTGTAAAAGTCAAAGTGTGTATGTGTGTGTGTGTGTTTGTGTATGTGTGTGTGGTTGTTGTTTTTTGTTTTGTATACCCAGGATAATGGAATAAGCAATCATATACTTTTTTACAACCAGTCCCCCTGTGTATGCAGTTTTGTAAATATCTGTTCCCACACACTGAAAAACACATGCAGGACCGTCCTACTGCAACTTTTGCACGGTTACAGACCCCAAGGCACCAAGACAATATACCACTTTATGCATACACCCTCTCCAACCATTTTTGATGTGTGTGGCGCTGGACTTGTGGCGACTCCGCAGCCCTCGAGAGCTGAGAAAGCTAGTTTCTTGCCAAAAAATCTGCTACGATGTACGCCACAAAAACCAAGCAGGTGCACACTAATCATGACATATACAGCAATATCATGCACCACAGCCAAGTGCAGGGTCCCCTCCACATGTGCGCACACAAACAAACACACTGACATACACCTGCACGCACGTGCGTGCGCGCACGTATACCCAACCCCGGCAAAAAAGGTGCGGTTTTAGGCAAAGACGGGACCCAAAGAGTCGTTTTCAGGCCCGTCCTGCCCCGACTTTTGCAGTTACATACCCCAAGGCACCAAGACAATATACCACAGTATGCATACACCCTCTCTGACCATTTTCGATGTGTGTGGCGCCGGACTTGCGGCAACTCCGCAGCCCTCGAGAGCTGAGAAAGCTAGTTTCCTGCAAGGAAATCTGCTACGTGTACGCAACAAAAACCAAGCAGGGCGCACAATAATCATGACAATATACAGCAATATCACGCACCACAGCCAAGTGCAGGGTTCCCTCCACATACCGCACACACAAACAAACACATTGACAAACACATGCGAGCGCGCGCGTGCGCGCACGTATACCCACCCCCCAGGAAAAAAGGGGCGTTTTAGGCAAAGACGGGACCCAAAGGGTCGTTTTCAGGCCCGTCCTGCCCAGACTTTTGCACAGTTACATACCCCAAGGCACCAAGACAATATGCATACACCCTCTCCGACCATTTTCGATGTGTGTGGCGCCGGACTTGCGGCAACTCCGCAGCCCTCGAGAGCTGAGAAAGCTATTTTCTTGCAAAGAAATCTGCTACAGTGTACGCAACAAAAACCAAGCAGGGCGCACACTAATCATGACAATATACAGCAATATCACGCACCACAGCCATGTGCAGGGTCCCCTCCACCTGCGCACACACAAAAAAAAACACTGACAAACAGCTGCGCGCGCGCGCGTGCGCGCACGCATACCCACCCCCGGCAAAAAAGGTGCGGTTTTAGGCAAAGACGGGACCCAAAGAGTCATTTTCAGGCCCGTCCTGTCCCGACTTTTCCACGGTTACAGACCCCAAGGCACCAAGACAATATGTCACGTATGCATACACCCTCTCCGACCATTTTCGATGTGTGTGGCGCCGGACTTGCGGCGACTCCGCAGCCCTCGAGAGCTGAGCAAGCTAGTTTCCTGCAAGGAAATCTGCTACGGTGTACGCATCAAAAACCAAGCAGGGCGCACAATAACCATGACAATATACAGCAATATCATGCACCACAGCCATGTGCATGGTCCCCTCCACATGC
>CM060323.1:65554887-65567387 GCA_030674155.1 Stramonita haemastoma | reverse complement strand
TGTGATACATGTGTGATGAACAGTGGGGTTGTGATACATGTGTGATGAACAGTGGAGCTGTGATACAACATGTGTGATGAACAGTGGGGTTGTGATACATGTGTGATGAACAGTGGGGCTGTGATACAAAACGTGTGATGAACAGTGGGGTTGTGATACATGTGTGATGAACAGTGGGGTTGTGATACATGTGTGATGAACAGTGGGGCTGTGATACAACATGTGTGATGAACAGTGGGGTTGTGATACATGTGTGATGAACAGTGGGGTTGTGATACATGTGTGATGAACAGTGGGGCTGTGATAGAGCATGTGTGATGAACAGTGGGGTTGTGATACAAAACGTGTGATGAACAGTGGGGTTGTGATAGAGCATGTGTCATGAACAGTGGGGTTGTGATACATGTGTGATGAACAGTGGGGCTGTGATACAACATGTGTGATGAACAGTGGGGTTGTGATACATGTGTAATGAACAGTGGGGTTGTGATAGAGCATGTGTCATGAACAGTGGGGTTGTGATACATGTGTGATGAACAGTGGGGTTGTGATAGAGCATGTGTCATGAACAGTGGGGTTGTGATACATGTGTGATGAACAGTGGGGTTGTGATACATGTGTGATGAACAGTGGGGCTGTGATAGAGCATGTGTGATGAACAGTGGGGTTGTGATACAAAACGTGTGATGAACAGTGGGGTTGTGATACATGTGTGATGAACAGTGGGTTGTGATAGAGCATGTGTGATGAACAGTGGGGTTGTGATACACGTGTGATGAACAGTGGGGTTGTGATACATGTGTGATGAACAGTGGGGTTGTGATAGAGCATGTGTGATGAACAGTGGGGCTGTGATAGAGCATGTGTGATGAACAGTGGGGTTGTGATACATGTGTGATGAACAGTGGGGTTGTGATACAAAACGTGTGATGAACAGTGGGGTTGTGATACAAAGTGTGATGAAGAGTAGGGTTGTGATACAACATGTGTGATGAACAGTGGGGTTGTGATACAAAACGTGTGATGAACAGTGGGGCTGTGATAGAGCATTGTGATGAACAGTGGGGTTGTGATACATGTGTGATGAACAGTGGGGTTGTTATACATGTGTGATGAACAGTGGGGTTGTGATACATGTGTGATGAACAGTGGGGTTGTGATACATGTGTGATGAACAGTGGGGTTGTGATACATGTGTGATGAACAGTGGGGTTGTGATACAACATGTGTGATGAACAGTGGGGTTGTGATACATGTGGATGAACAGTGGGGTTGTGATACATGTGTGATGAACAGTGGGGTTGTGATACATGTGTGATGAACAGTGGGGTTGTGATACAACATGTGTGATGAACAGTGGGGTTGTGATAGAGCATGTGTCATGAACAGTGGGGTTGTGATACATGTGTGATGAACAGTGGGGCTGTGATACAACATGTGTGATGAACAGTGGGGTTGTGATACATGTGTGATGAACAGTGGGGTTGTGATACATGTGTGATGAACAGTGGGGCTGTGATAGAGCATGTGTGATGAACAGTGGGGTTGTGATACATGTGTGATGAACAGTGGGGTTGTGATACATGTGTGATGAACAGTGGGGTTGTGATACAACATGTGTGATGAACAGTGGGTTGTGATACATGTGTGATGAACAGTGGGGTTGTGATACAACATGTGTGATGAACAGTGGGGTTGTGATAGAGCATGTGTCATGAACAGTGGGGTTGTGATACATGTGTGATGAACAGTGGGGCTGTGATAGAGCATGTGTGATGAACAGTGGGGTTGTGATACAAAACGTGTGGATGAACAGTGGGGTTGTGATACATGTGTGATGAACAGTGGGGTTGTGATACATGTGTGATGAACAGTGGGGTTGTGATACATGTGTGATGAACAGTGGGGTTGTGATACATGTGTGATGAACAGTGGGGTTGTGATACATGTGTGATGAACAGTGGGGTTGTGATACATGTGTGATGAACAGTGGGGTTGTGATAGAGCATGTGTGATGAACAGTGGGGTTGTGATACATGTGTGATGAACAGTGGGGTTGTGATACATGTGTGATGAACAGTGGGGTTGTGATAGAGCATGGTGGATGAACAGTGGGGTTGTGATACATGTGTGATGAACAGTGGGGTTGTGATACATGTGTGATGAACAGTGGGGCTGTGATACAACATGTGTGATGAACAGTGGGGCTGTGATAGAGCATGTGTGATGAACAGTGGGGTTGTGATACATGTGTGATGAACAGTGGGGTTGTGATAGAGCATGTGTGATGAACAGTGGGGTTGTGAATGAGTGTGGACGGAAATCCTGCCCCAGTTCAGCACACTGACCCACACTGACCCACACTGACCCAGATGGTTCAATAATCATCGCTGGTGACGGACGCTATCGCAAGTGGTTAAGATCGTTCGACATCAATCTCATGGGTCCATGAAGTCGTGGGTTCGAATCTTGACGGGGATATTTACGATCCCCCGGGTCCCAAGTCAATTTCCAGTGAAGATCTGCCAGTGTCTAAATTCCTTTCGTGTATGTACACAGGCAAAAGATCAAAATTGATATGCACGTTATAGATCCCGTAATTCATGTGAGCGTCTGTTGCGTTACGGAACCACAACCATATCCAGCATATATCCCCGAAGTCGGAATGCAGCTACCTTCATGGTGGGCAAAAACGGTCGCATATGCAAAACATTACCATTAGAGAACATCTAGCCAAGGAACGAAAAAAATCATCGCTAATGAATAGTCTGGTTTATATCTTTCTTCTCAGCTAGTTATATTATCATACAGCAATAGTGGGAAGTACACTTCAGGCTAAAGAGTAAACGTTTGTGTCTAGATACAAGTGCTGGTTTGTGTGTGTGTGTGTGTGTGAGAGAGAGAAGAGAGAGAGAGAGAGAGAGAGGAGAGAGAGAGAGAGAGAGAGAGAGAGAGAGAGAGCACTGATTGATGACAGTAGAGAGAAAGATTTTTTTTTAAAAGGGGGGGGAATAGCAGAGATGGATTATGCAACTTCATTATATTTATTGGTGATGAATGAAGCCATTCCTAGCAGAACGCGTCCCCACACCAGTACATCAATTATTCCATGCTTTGTAGTCACTTGATGTTCCCTCCCTTGTTAATTTAGATAGTGTGATTGTTACCAGCCTTTAATCAAAGTATTTTGCCAAGAAATAAGGTGGCAGGACCATTAAGACGACATTACTCAGTTTAACAAGAAAACTCTGAAGTCCTGGGTTCGATTACCAGCCTTACATTTGTGTTCTCACACATTTTGTCCCAACAACACAGTTCGTCGTAATTTGCGACGAACTGTGTCGTCGGTGCACTTTGTCACAACTTTTCAGCACCAAAGTAATGCAATGGCAAAATTTCTAGTATAAAAAAGAAATGATAATAAAGATACTAGAACTTTTGCCATTGCACGCAGTATGAACACGGGTATCGTGTTTAGACATCATCTCCGAAGTCCAAATGCCGCTACCTCTTTGGTAAGAGGAGGGGGATGGGGAACAGTTGCATGCACAGAAATCTCACTGATGGTGAACCTCGGAGCTCCAGCTGAGGAACAGGGGGGGGGGGGGGGTTGAGAAAAAAAAAAAAGTAATTTTCCCTCAATGTTTTCCGCTCTTCCTATACAAAAACCTATATACCCTTTGTACATTCTGCTGTAACCCCTTCTTGAGTCTTGTCTGTCTCCCCATGGCGCATTCGAATGAGATCGGAAGCAGCAAACCGCTGACTAGAACTACACATTGTAACCATGTCCACTGGGCTATTGGGTTTCAATGTGGTAATTTTTTTTAACTCGAAAAATTAACAATGGAAATGGACGAAGAAACTTCTTCGTCATCAAAGGCTCAGACAGCAACGATTGTTTTCTGCCATATTATGAGCGAAAATGCGTTGTGCTGCTGCCGTTAAGTGCCTGACAAGTCAGGCCCAGCACAGAGGAACAGTATGACTGGGAGTCTGGATAGAAAATCCTGTTTCTGTACATTGTGTCATTGCTTACAATGAAAACTGTTGTCTTGTTTCTAGTGCCAACCAGTCATCTTCTTATGATACACATCAATTCTTTTTAATTTTGCAAATAATCACTGGTTTTCTTTTTAAGAACGTACCCCGATGACGAAATTAAAATGCTAAAAACACATGCACAAGGTGTCGTGTTTAGACATCCTACCGAATTTGGAGTGCAGCTACCTTAATGGTGGGTAAAAACAGTCGCAAAAATCTTACTCTTAGTCAACCTCGGAGTTATAGCCGAGGAAGAAAAAGAAGCACATTGCTGTTTAATACTTGAGAGAGAGAGAGAGAGAGAGAGAGAGAGAGAGAGAGAGAGAGAGAGAGAGAGAGAGGAGAGGAGAGAGAGAGAGAGAGAGAGAGAGAGAATCAAATCGAATCAAATCAAATCAAATCAAAATTTTATTTCCAGATGGTACATTGAGTAAGCAATAAATTTGCTTTTTTTTCATCAAGCCATCTATCTAGCAAAAGAAACAACAATAACAAAACAAAACAAAGAAAGAAGAAAAACAAAGCACTTAAAAGCTCTTAACCAAAGAACAGACAAACTAACAGAAATGAAGCATCAAGCAAACAAGCAAAGTACAAACAAGAAAACCCCACCCAAAAATATTTAGCTACAACATTGTTATAACTCATAATAACAAAATGAACTCAAAAGGAACTAAAGCAAATACAATGATTATAATAATAACAATAAAAATAATAACAATAGTGATAATAGTATGATAATAATACACTGTAAGACTCACTCCTTCACGTAGGATACACACACACACACACACACACACACACACACACACACACACACACACAACACACACACACACACACACACACACACACACACAATCAGGGACGGAATACCAGGCGGGATTGCGACCGATTGAGTTAGTTTCTCTGGAGTCTGTGCCCGTGTGATGGCGTGCGAACGCACGCATAACATCTTGCGCACACGTTATATCCTGTTCCGCTTTTCGTAAGAGTAGGCCATCGTGTGCCGGTGGAACAGATGACATTTACAAAATTGCAGACACACGGGGACTGGATGTAAAAAAGCACAAGAGTGCTTATTCCATTATCCTCGATATAAAAGAATAAATCAAATCAAATAAATCAAATCAAATCACATACACACACACATACACAACTCACTCACGCATGCAGCATGCACGCACGCACGCACATGCACAACAATCAACAACGCACACACTTACACACATTACACACACTTACAACATACACACACACACACTTACACACACTTACACACACTACACACACACACAAACACAAACACAACACACACACACACACACACACACACACACACACACACACACACACACACACACACACTTACTCACACTTATACAAGCATATAATTATCCACGCGCTCACATGTACTTGAGTTGATATCTTTTTTAGTCATAAAAAATAAGAATGATAAAAGTCAAACAATTATATCAGGTTACAATATCATCCATTCTTTTACATTCATACTTCATATAAGAAACAAGAAACAAAAACAGACAAACAAACAAAGTTAAAACAGAAAAAACAGGAACAAAACATCCTAAAAATTGAAGTACAATCTACGAAAAAAACAAATCATATAAACCATAACATTTTAATACAAGGGGAGACGAAAAATATAAACAATTATCCACATACACACCACACCACACACCCACACCACACCCACACCCACATCCAACACACACACACACACACACACACACACACACACACACACACACACACACACACACACACAGGTTCGCGCTCATGTCATCAATAAACTTCATTCTAAAGGAAGCATATGCCTAATTTTAACCAAAGTCATGTGACGGAACACAAGAGAAATCTATCCGCTGTAAGGCATATATTTTGGGACATACATATTACCTCCTCAGAGAGAGAGAGAGACAAGGCAAGGCAAGGCAAGGCAAGGCAAATTCTTTTATTCGAGGATAACTCGTGTGTTTTTTTACATCCAGTCCCCGCCCTTTTCAGGGATAACATCCAGATAAAAAGATAACCTCAATTAAACAAGAACAATTAAAATGATCCAAATACCAAGAGCAAGAAACCATACTAAGTATCAAACAACAGGTAAGAAATAAGACAGAGATACAATAATAAGGTAATGATAATTGATATGAAAAGGCACTCAATCAGAAACGAAAATAAGAAGTAAGAATCAATGATGATTTTGATTTGAATAATAAAAAAAAGCGCAATAATTAAAGAGTAAACATGAGAATACAATATATTAAATGACTTAAACATCAATCCACCACCATCTATCATCAAGATAAGTTATATAAAACATAACATTTTGATAAAAGGGGAGAAAAAAAAAAGAAGAAGAAGAAAAAAACCAAAAACAAAAAAACCTAATATCAAACAAACAAAAAAAAACCTAACAACAACAACGACAAAACAAAACACAAAAAAACTCGCGCGCGCACACACACACACACACACACACACACACACACACACACACACACACACACACACACACACACACACACACACACACACACACACACACACACACACACACACACACTCACTCACTCACTCACTCACTCACTCACTCACATGTCAAGCAATTATATCAGGTTACAATAGCATCCATTCTACATTCATACTTTATGTAAAAAAAAAAAAAAAAAATTAAATAAATCCCAACAAACAAGCAAACAAAATAAAACCAGAAAAAATAAACAGGAACAAACATTCTAAGAATTTGATACACAATATATCAACAAAAAAAGTGATGTAAAAAAACATGACATTTTCATAAGAGGGGAGACGAAAAAAAGACAGAAAGAAAAACAAAGTTCAAAGCAAAACAACAATAACAACTTTTAAAAAAAAACAAAAAAAACAAGCAAACAGATACACACACATATAATTATAGGTTCGAGCGCATGTCATCAATAAACTTCATTTTAAAGGAAATATGTGCCTGGATTTTAGATTATTCATGTAACCAACACAAGGTAATCATTGTGGACATAGTTATTGAGCTTACTTGTAAAGATTATTAATGAAAAAGTTTACGCAGAATCCATTACATTAAATAGGATAAATATGAAGAGAGAGAGAGAGAGAGAGAGAGAGAGAGAGAGAGAGAGAGAGAGGAGAGAGAGAGAGAGAGAGAGAGAGAGAGAGAGAGAGAGAGAGGAGAATTACACAGTAAATTTTAAGCCAGATAATGAGTACAATTTTTAGTTGACCAATAAAAAATAAAATAATTTTTAAAAAATCATATGCTAAAAGATGTTTGTTATATGAGAGAATAAGATGATACATTTTTTCTTCTTTCTTTAAAATCGAGAGAGAGAGAGAGAGAGAGAGAGAGAGAGAGAGAGAGAGAGAGAGAGAGAGAGAGAAGAGAGAGAGAGAAGAGAGAGAGAGAGAGAGAGAGAGAGAGAGAGAGAGAGAGAATACTTTAAGAAACAAAGACATACTTTTCTAACCTTCCAACACCTAGGGAGTGGATGGTTTTGTATTTGTTTTGTTAAGGGGGTGCTGTTGTTGTTTTGTTTGTTGTTGTTTATTTTTGTTGTTATTGTTGTTGCTGTTTTTGTTGGAATGTTGGAGGATTTTTTTCTTCTTTCTATCTATCTATCTATCTATCTATCTATCTATCTATCTATCTATCTATCTATCTATCTATTCTATCTATCTATCTATCTATCTATCTATCCCTTAGTCTGGCGACCGTGTGGGCACCCCTGAAGACTTGACAACCAGTTCCCTCCATTCCTCTAACTGTTCTGCCTATCTCAAAGTTTTGTTGAGTTCTAGGTTGTCCATTCGCTAATGTCGTCCTCACATCTCTTCCTATTTTTCTTACTTGAAACAAATAATTATTGAGAGAGATAATGATGAAGACAATGATGATGGTAACCTGTTTTGCCATGGGTTACAGATAAGGATTAACATACTTTTTCTTGTATAGAACCCTAGCCACTAAATAGGGACTATAGTTAAACAACACACGTTTGAAGGGAGAAAAAAATCAACATACATATGGCATAGTGATTTCAAATTAACCACAACACACCAACAAGAGACAGACAGACAGATTTTCCTACAGGATATGCTTCGCGACATCAGCCAAAGCTGACTCACTGTTGAAGCAACACAATCCGGATCTACCGTGTCTGTTATTAGGGATGATGAACAGGGAACAAGAAGAAGAGGAAGTGTGTGTGTGTGTGTGGTGTGTGTGTGTGTGTTTGTGTGTGTGTGTGTGTGCACGCGAGCGCGAGCATGTGTGCGTATACGAGTGAGTTGGTGTGGGTGGTGTTGAAGTGGGGAATAGGGGGGAAGGAAGTGAAAGGGTGTCAGCCGCCCCCACCTTACCTCTACCTCGCCCTCCTCAGTCCAGCCCTGTTGTGGGGATGGTGAAGAGGAAGGGGGGGGGGGGGGTGGAGCGTGTATGTGCATTTGCACACCCTCAGCTTGTTTGGCCTGATGGCTCCGTTAGAGAAGCTTTGTCTTTACAACTAACAATGTCCGCATCATCCTGAACTGAAATGTTGCTTTTGACTGATACTGATTTTGTTGTCTACTAACCAAAATATCAATGCAGTGTAGTATAAATGTATATCAAGTTCCACCTTTGCTCAAGATAATTATGGCCATTGTGATCATGATCCACTAGGAATCATTTGGTTTTCATGTTTCATCCCATTTTGCAATTTGTTGGTTTTCCTCCTACCCCCCCCCCCCCCCCCTCCCCCAAACTCTGTTTACTGTGACCCAAGGTCAATGTACATATTAAAACTGTTGAGAGATTTTAAAATATTTTTAAAGAAAAAGCTTGTCTAGCATGAAAAACAACAGCAGACCAGAACCATTCAGTCAACACTATTCAATGGCCCAGGCCAAAAGCTTTGTCACTGGCTGACGAGCTCTCCATTAATATGTTATGTTTAAAAAAAACTTTTTAAAGAATTTTATACCGAGACTGTCTTCAGCCATGACAAGCTCTTAGTGTAACAACTCCTACTTCCCTTCAAAATGAGAGAAAAAAAACCCTCTGAAGTTGAGATATGGCTGCTTATGTGGAGAGGTACCTGAAAAGAATCATGACATGACTGTACATGATACGCAATCTTCTCATCCAGTGTGTACAGTCAATCTCTCAGTGATTCCCAGGTGGGGTGAGTGAGACACAGTGCATGTTCTGGGTGACACACTGGGATGTCAAGCTGAGGAATGTGCAACAGAATCACGTCTAAACAAAAGCGGGGGACAGGATAGCCTCGTGGTTAGAGCTCAGCACGGGGGATCTGACGGTCTGAGATCGAGCCACCACGGAGGCGCCGAAGAGTAGGCAATTTCATGCCGGCAGAAAAGGAGGGTCATTTTTTTCGAAGTCGGAATGCGGCTACCTTCCTCCACCTTCACCTATCCCATAGTCCCGCGGACCGTGGGGGCACCAATGAAGACTTTGCCACCAGCTTCCTCCACTCCCCGCGGTCCTCTGCTTTCTGTAGCAAATCGTTTCACCCAGGGCCAGTCCACTCTCTGATGTTGTCTTCGCATCGTTTTCTCTGTCTGCCCCTTCGTCTCCCTCCTTGGGCTGTTCCATGTGGCTACCTTACTAGTGGGTAATACAACGGTCGCATACAAAAAATCTCACCGTTGCCAAACCTGGCAACTCTAAGTCTAGCAATGAAAACAAAAGACTTCAAGGAATAGAAAGGGGGTAGTTGACTTACCCCTATGGCTATTTCTGCCAGTGTAGAGAGCTGAGGGGTCAGGCAGGCAGGCAGGCTCCCATGCTCTGACAGACAATCCCAGTACAGCACAGAGACGCTACAAGTCATGAGGATTAGCAGCCTCCTTGACATCGTAGTTTAGATAACAAGAGTTTGGTAAGCTTGCCTGCAAATAAGCCACCCTTCAATGCCTCCCTCACAACACACACACACACACACACACACACACACACACACACACACACACACACACACACACACACACACACACACACACACACACATACGCGTGTGCGCGCGCCCCGTGTGCGAACGCATTCAGTACATCTTGCACACACGTTAAATCCTGTTCCGCCTTTCGTAAGAGTAGACCATCGTGTGCCGGTGGGAACAGACGACATTTACAAAATTGCATACACACGGGGACTGGGTGTAAAAAAGCACATGAATGCTTATTCCATTATCCTCGATATAAAAGAATAAGTAAGTAAAATAAAAATAAAGAAATAAAATAAACGCGCGCGCACCAAATAAAAAGTTCTCTAAAACTGACACAGATCACTGGGTATAAAAAGAACCCAGCAACATACATGTGTGGTATAGTAGAGATTTCTTCTTCATCTTCTTCTTCCTCTTCTTCTTTGAACACTCAGACAGCAACTCCAGAGGCCCTGACAAATGCCTGGTGCACCAAAGGCCCTCCAGGGATCCAAAGAGCTTGACCCTGATCAGCAGGTCAGTAGGTCAGATATCGGCCCTCACTCAGGTGTTGGTGTGTTGGACAGGTCTGGAGGAAGCCTTCCACTGCAGTCTCAGACATGATAATATACTTCTTCACGAAGCTCCACACTGGTGATTCTGTGACACGCCTCTGGGCACTTCTCCCATGAAAGCAGAGATCTGAGTCTTCACAGCCAGCAGCTTTGGGGACAAGTCAGTTTGTACACAATTAGCACTGTCACCGGCTCTGAGGGTTAGATCCTTAAGAGAGCATCCACATACAGGACTCCGTTTATCATCTCATCTGAAACACTAGCACTCAGACCTGCATCTCATGGTTTACTGGATGGGGGAAAAGCCTAAGTTCACACAGGAATATGACCTGTAACAACATACGAGGTTTTATGTAAGTGTGATGTTTTTTCTCAGAAAAGTCGGCAGCTGAACTTAGCAGATACTACTAAAAAAAACAACAACAAACAAACAAACAAAAATAAAACCACACACACCAAACAACAACGATGGGCTCATTGACGTCCCTAGCGTTATACATAATTCTGCTCCTAAGCATGTGCAGATACACACATATAGGTGTGTGCAGGCATTTAAAACAGACTGGCGCATACACATGCATATAAACACACACACACACACACACACACACACACACACACACACACACACACACACACACACACACACACACACACAACACACACTGAGACAGACAGACAGACAGACAGACAGACAGACAGAGAAGCAAGGCAAGGCAAGGCAAGGCAAGGCAAGGCAAGGCAAGGCAAGGCAAGTTCTTTTATGCGATGATAATAGATAAGCACTCCAGTGCTTTTTTACAAGCAGTCTCCGCCCTTTTCAGGGATAACATCAAGATAAAAAGATACTAAACAATAAAACTATACCCAGTACCAAACAACATACAAGAAATCAGGACACTATATATAATAAGGTAATAAAAATGTACTCATTCAGAAGACGAAAATCAGAAGTCACAATAAAATGATTTTGATTATTAAAGAAAAAAATGCGCTAATAGATAAAGAGCAAACAAGAGAACATAATGAAATAAACAACTGAAAACATCAATCCACCACCATCTGTCACTAAGTTGTACAAGTCATATAAATCATACATTTGAATAAAAGGGGGGGGGGGAAATAACTAATATCCTTATTGGAGGAGGGGGGGGGGGAAATACTACCAACAAAAAAATGACATAAAACATTCCAGATGATTAAAAGAATTAGCATAACATTTTTATAAATTGGATAATGATTTACAACACAACAAAACACACACAACAACACACACACACACACACACACCACACACACACACACACACACACACACACACACCACACACACACCACACACCACACACACACACACACACACACACACACACACACGCAAACACACACTCACACACACACACGCACACACACACACGCACCACACTCACACACACAGCACACACACACCACCCACACACCACACACCACCACACACCACACACACACCACCACACACACACACACACCACCACCACACACACACAACACACACACACACAACACACACACACACACAACACACAACAACACACACAACACTATCACTGGTTCTCCCATATTAAATTTTCATCAACAAACGTCATTGTAAGGGAAATATATGCCTTGAATTCTGAATAAAACCATAACGGAACATAAGAGGAATCTATCCCCTGTAAGGCACATATTTTGGGACATATATACTCTAATATCTTTATCAATCTTATGATTATGATCATAAAAACTATGTTTGTAATTATATATCGTGCTGGAAAGTTATTCAGTGTTGTAGTTTTGTTTTGTTTTGGTTTTTTTTGGGGGGGGCATTTTTTTTTTAGGATCATAAGTTAAAATATGTGCAGTCATTTAATGCCTGAGAGAGAGAGAGAGAGAGAGAGAGAGAGAGA
>CM060323.1:65550122-65554787 GCA_030674155.1 Stramonita haemastoma | reverse complement strand
ACGGAAGGAAAAGGCAAGGAAGGAAAAGTTTTTTAGGGGTTAATAGATAAGCCTCCAGTGTTTTTTTTTCAAGCAGCTCCCCCTTTTCGGGTATTTTAAGTAAAAATTTTTTCTAAAAAATTTTAAAACTATACCCAGTCCAAAAAAAACATACAAAAATCAGGACATATATTAATAATAAAAAAATGTTCATTCAGAAGCGAAAATCAGAAGTCAAAATTTAAAATGATTTTGATTATTAAAGAAAAAAATGCGCTAATAGATAAAGAGCAAACAAGAGAACATAATGAAATAAACAAACTGAAACATCAATCCACCACCATCTGTCACTAAGTTGTACAAGTCATATAAATCATACATTGACATTAAAAAGGGGGGGGGGGGAAAATAACTAATATCCTTATTGGAGGGGGGGGGGGGGGGGAGAAATACTACCAACAAAAAAATGACATAAAACATTCCAGATGATTAAAAGAATTAGCATAACATTTTTATAAATTGGATAATGATTTACACACACTCACACACAGACACACACACAGACACACACACACACACACACACACACACAACACACACACACACACACCCACACACACACGCACACACCCACACACACACATCGCAACACACTCACACACACACGCCACCACACACGCGCGCACACTCACACACATGCACACACACACTCACACCACACACGCACCACACACGCGCGCACACTCAAACACACACAACACGCACACACACACACGCTCACGCACGCACATCACACACACACACACAACACACACACACACACACACACACACACACACACACCACACACACACACACACACACTATCACTGGTTCTCCCATATTAAATTTTCATCAATAACGTCATTGTAAGGGAAATATATGCCTTGAATTCTGAATAAAACCATAACGGAACATAAGAGGAATCTATCCCCTGTAAGGCACATATTTTGGGACATTATATACTGTAATATCTTTATCAATCTTATGATTTATGATCATAAAAACTATGTTTTGTAATTATATATCGTGCTGGAAAGTTATTCAGTGTTGTAGTTTTTGTTTTGTTTTGTTTTTTTTGGGGGGGGCATTTTTTTTTAGGATCATAAGTTAAAAATATGTGCAGTCATTTAATGCTGAGAGAGAGAGAGAGATGAGAGAGAGAGGAGAGAGAGAGAGAGAGAGAGAGAGAGAGGAGAGAGAGAGAGAGGAGAGAGAGAGAGAGAGAGGGGAGAGAGAGAGATAGAGAGAGAGAGAGAAGGAGAGAGAGTGAGAGAGAGAGAGAGAGAGAGACGAGAGAGGAGAGAGGATGAGAGAGAGAGAGGAGAGAGAGAGAGAGAGAGAGAGAGAGACGAGAGAGAGTGAGAGAGAGAGAGAGAGGAGAGAGAGAGAGAGGAGAGAGAGAGAGAGAGAGAGAGAGGAGAAGAGGAGTGAGAGAGAGAGAGAGAGAGAGAGAGGAGAGAGAGAGAGGGAGAGAAGAGAGGAGAGAGAGAGAAGAGAGAGAGGGGCACGAGAGAAGAGAGAAGAAGAGCAAGAGAGAGAGAGTGAGAGATGGAGAGAGGGAAAGGGGGGGAGAGAGGGGGAGAGAGAGGGGGAAAGGAAAGGGGAGGAGGGGGGGAGAGAGAGAGGGGAGGAGAGGGAGAGGAGGGGGAGGGGGGGAGAGGGAGATGGGGGGGAAGAGGGAGAGAGAGAGGGGGGTACACAAAAAACGCAAAAAATCCTCTTTTCAAATTTGGCAGTGTAATTTTCTTTTTCAAGAGGTAAAAGACGCCGAGTTTTTTTGGCAAAGGCCCCCCAACACAACAAAATAGATCACCTACTTGCTGTTATGATGAACAATTACTTCCCCCTCACCTCACCACACCTCCCACCCACCCACCCCTCCTCTTCCTTATCCCCCCCCCCCCCCATCTCTTACACCCCCACCCCTACTCTTTGCCCTCATCCCCTCTCCACCCTGCTCCCATTTACTCGGGGGACATATAAAAGCCCCTTTTTGCTTTTCAGTCTCAATTCAGTAGCTGCTGAGGTCGGTGAGTGTAGTACACCTACCTCTAAGGTATGCAAAACTATATTAAATTAGGACTATTTCTACCTAAGCGAGAGGTGAGTGGTCAGGCAGCAGCAGGCAGGCAGGCAGGCAGGCAGGCAGGCTTGCTGCTCTGATAGGCAGGCCCAGAACAGCACAAAGACAGTACAGATCATGGGGATTTACAGGGCCTCCTTGACCTCTTGGCTTAGATAACACGAGTTTGGTAAGCTTGCATAAAAGTGAAGTGGCCTATCCCCCTCCCCCTTCCCTTCACCAATCAGGAGAAAGAGAGAGAGAGAGAGAGAGAGGAGAGAGAGAGAGAGAGAGAGAAGAGAGAGAGAGATGAGGAGAGAGGAGAGAGAGAGAAAATTCATTCATTCATCCATTTATTCATTAATTATCTTTATATTTTCAGGGTTACAGAGTAAGTATTGCATACTTTTTTTTCCATTCCGGGCCCTTGCCCTGATTATGGACTATAGCTAAAAAAAAAATTAAACTAAAAAAAAAGATAATAAGCAAGGCCCTACCCCACAAACCACCATCACCAACAACAACAGTTCAAACTATTTTTTTTTTAAAAAAGGAGATGGGATACATTCAACAAAACACATAATCTCCAACTGTATAACATTGATGATTATTTAAACAAAAGAGATAGATATGTATTCACAATACATGTCCATGATGACCCAAACATCAATGTCAGGACAGATGCACTGAGTACAATTACATAAGTCAAAATAGATTAGATCGTAAGGAGAGGGGAAAAAAACAAAAGAAGAAGAAAAATTCATTAATTAAAAACCAAACAGAGAAAAAAAAAACAATAGAGAGGAGACAGCACATGAGGACAGTCAGACAGACAAACAGAGACAAAAGGGAGGCAGACAGGTACAGAGACAGAGAGGCAATGGAAAAAAAAACAAGAAAAAAAGAGGGGAGAAAAATTACCTTAACCAAACAAAATACCAAACCCCAAAGCAAGAATGAAACAGTGCACAAGATAGCAGCAGAAGATATACATAAGTAGGGCGTTCTTTCACAATCCCTTAATGGCTGACAGTCTGTCGCCACATAAAAACCTTACACAAGGCAGGAATTCTTTCCCACCTTGCTTTTTCGCCAACTCAGGTAAACTTCGCATAGTTCAGTGAACCCGTCAGCTGCAGTAGCATTCCTGTCCCCCATTGCTAAAGGTTAGAAAACAATTCCCAGTGGACAAAGAGAAGGGGGAAGAATACCCCAGTCAACCAAAAAAGAAACTCCAAACCCTCCACCCCATAAGAGAATACCCCCTTACCTACCCCTCTAAAAAATAAACAAAGCAAAACAAAATACCCAAACCCACAAAACTACAAATCAAACAAAAGGACTGTGGTGTGCTCCTTGTTGAAAAGTGAGGTTTCTTTTGTACGTAGGTAAAGTGTGTAAAACTGCATTTCAGCAGGGAATTTTGCTCTCAACTGAAAACTGTGCCGAACATATCAGACCAGAAGAGAACAGACCAGACAAAACAGAACAGAACAAAAACAATACAAAACAGAACTAACCAGACCAAAAGAAAAGAGAAAAGAAGAGAACACAACAGACCAGTCCAACACAGAGCAGACCAGAACAGAAGAAAACAGAGCAGACCAGAACAGAAAACAGACCGGAACAGAAGAAAAACCGACCAAAACAGAAGAGAAAACAGAGCAGAAGAGAAGAAAACAGAGCAGACCAGAAGAGAAGAGAACAGACCAGAAGAGAAGAGAACAGAGCAGAAGAGAAGAAAACAGAGCACCAGAAGAGAAGAGAACAGACCAGAAGAGAAGAAAACAGACCAGAAGAGAAGAAAACAGACAGACCAGAAGAGAAGAGAACAGACCAGAAGAGAAGAAAACAGAGCAGAACCGAGAAGAGAAGAGAACAGACCAGAAGAGAAGAGAACAGACCAGAAGAGAAGAAAACAGACCAGAAGAGAAGAAAACAGAACCAGAAGAGAAGAGAACAGACCAGAAGAGAAGAAAACAGACAGTTCGCAGAAGGTGCGGACAACACCGCAGCCTAAGGATCCCATATTATATGTATTTAATACTTTATGTCACTCGTTTCTCTGCGAGAAATGACTGCTTCCCCAGAGAGCGCACTCGCCACAATGCAGACCTACCAATTATTTTTTTTCCGTCAGAAAACAGAGCAGAAGAGAAGAAAAACAGAGCAGACCAGAAGAGAAGATGAACAGACCAGAAGAGAAGAAAACAGAGCAGAAGAGAAGAAAACAGAGCAGACCAGAAGAGAAGAAAACAGAGCAGAAGAGAAGAAAACAGAGCAGACCAGAAGAGAAGAGAAACAGACCAGAAGAGAAGAGAACAGACCAGAAGAGAAGAAAACAGACCAGAAGAGAAGAGAACAGACCAGAAGAGAAGAAAAACAGACCAGTTGCGCAGGTGGGGTGCGTGGACAAACACCACCGCTATGCCTAAGGGATCCTCCATTTATTTATTTATTTATTTATATCACTTTATGTCACTTCCGTTTTCTCTGCGTGAAATTCGGGCTGCTCCTCCCCAGGAGAGCGCCTCGCCACAAGTGCAGCACCTACCATTATTTTTTTTTTCCCTGTCTGCAAC
>CM060323.1:65505122-65547622 GCA_030674155.1 Stramonita haemastoma | reverse complement strand
CTAGGGCCTACCTATAAACCGAAAAGTCGAGGGTCTTGAACCTCATTTGGATCTGAACTCGTCTCCTATCCACTACGCCTTTAACTATTTGTCTCTGTACCAGTCTTTCAGATGTGACGATAAAGAAAGGTCATATGAGCAACACACATTTATCTCACGTAAAAGAATCCGTGACAAGAGTGTTGACCCAAACAGAATTCTGTAGGAAAGAAGTCATTCTCATTGGGAAACAAAATGCATACACGATTTTGTTTGACTGGTGGCGCTGCTCTTGTGTCAACACCCCATCCCCTGGTAGAGCAGACCGAATTTCACACTGAGAAATCTGCTGTGACTAAAAGGGGTATACAACACAATACAATACAGTACAACACAAAATGCAGTATAATACAATATAGTAACACAATACAATGCAGCAAAGCACAATATGGCACAATGCACTACGATAATCAGCGAAAATTAAGGTGTCCCATAACCTAGATGGTCGCAAGGGAGCTAGGCGTCAGAAGCCTCAGCTTCTCTAGGGGCCAGCGTATTAAGGGCGGCATCCATCTCTCCACGGGCTTTCCCCAAGCCTCCAAGTTAAGCAGTGTCGAGCGTGGTTACCAGTTTAGTTCGATGGGTGACCGTTTGCGCGCCTTGGCTTCAGTACAGTCCCCCCAGTTCACCCAGCTGTCAATGGGTACCTGCCCTCTTTAGGGTCAGGGAAGAAAAAGCAGCGAAGGAGAGAAGATGGGCGCCGCCCTCAATATGCTGGCCTCTAGATAAGCTGAGGTCTCTGATGCCTCGTTCACCTACGACCGCCTAGGTTATGGGACACCTTTACCTTTTTACCTTTTACCCATCTCTCTCCCTCGCTGCTTTACATTCCCTGGCCCTAAAGAGGGAAGGTACCCATTTATAGCTGGGTGGACTGGGAGGACTGTACTGAAGCCAAGGTGCACAAAAGGAAGGAAGGTGGCAGGATGGTTAAGACGTTCGCCTGCCAACAAATAAACCGTGAGGTTCTGGGTTGATTCCCAGCCTCGCCCTTTCTTCCCAGTTTGACGGAAAAAAGTCGAACTGAATGTCATAAAGTCATTCGGATGAGACTATAAACCAAGCCCCCGTGTGCGAACGCACGCAGAACATCTTGCGCACACGTTAAAACCCCGTTCCGCCTTTCGGAAGAGCAGGCCATTGTGTGCCGGTGAGAGCGGATGACAAAAATTAATTATAAAAAAAACAGCATGCACACAGGTATCGTGTTTAGACACTATCCCTGAGGAAAATCGGGGAGTTGGAGTCCCCAGGGCAGCTCGGGGCTGTATATATATATATATATATATATAGAGAGAGAGAGAGAGAGAGAGAGAGAGAGAGAGAGAGAGAGAGAGAGAGAAGAGAGAGAAGAGAGAGAGAGAGAGAGAGAGAGTGGGTAGGCGCTGCACTTGTGGCGACGCACTCTCCCCGGGAAGAGCAGCCCGAATTTCACGCAGAGAAATCTGCTGTGACATAAAGTGGTATAAAATAAAATAAATGGTTACCCATACAATTATTTTCCAAAAATAAAATAAATGAATAACCACGCTCAGTGCTGCTTAGCCTTAGCTTGGGGAAAACGAGTGCTGTTTTTGTTGTATGTTCCACAACCTAACACCCCAGGGGTCACCCAGAATGTGCACTCTGTCTCACTCATCCCACTGGCGATCATATTGTAAGCACACACTGGGGGATAAGTTTGCCTGTATGGCTGTTTTCATGTACCTCGTCAGACAGGCAGCCATACTTAAACTTCAGAGGATTTTTTTTTCTCTTTTAAAGGAAAATGGAAGTCATTATGATGAGAGCTTGTCAAGGATGAAGACATTCTCAACCTAACATTCGAAAGCATAACAACATTGTAACATAGACCTGGGCACTTAGCTCACATCAATAGAAGACAAAGCTTTTGAACAGGGTCAAATTACTGGATTGACATTAAAGCTATTGGCCAATACCAGTCTCAGAATAAAGAGCAGCTTAAACCGTGGCCGGCCTTTTTTTTCCGTCTCCATTATGATTTCATTTCACAACCTAATCCCTTCCTGTCTGGTCATGCTTGGTGTAAAGCACTTTAAGAAAACGAAAAAACTGTCAGAAGAAAAGCCCAGGTGAAGTGGGGAGGAGGTATTAAAAACATGCCATTCTTCAGCTGGCCAAAGATAGTAGCGCCTGCGTACAATCTTTGATCTGACAGGAAATCGGATACATGTGAAAGCAAGGGATCAACTCACCGGCCAAAGTTCATTGACCAATGAACACTCGAGTGGGCGTCATTTCCGCTTTGTGAGCCTGATTTGGAAACAATACTTGACTGTTTCGTTATTCTCCTCACGGAAATAAAGTGTCAAAAGGCGTCTTTGTTATTGCTGTGTAAGCCTTTGGCTCTCTCTCTCTCTCTCTCTCTCTCTCTCTCTCTCTCTCTCTCTCTCTCTCTCTCTCTCTCTCTCTCTCTCTCTCTCTCTCTCTCAGTTATTTTCATGCCTGATAACAATATACACTAAGGTAAAAACAATCATGAAAAGTTAATATTCTGATGTCATAATAATAATAATAGCAAAAACAATAACAATGGAAACAGGTAGCAATACCCTGATAACAATAATCAGAGTTTGCCATTCCATAACCTGTCTCAGTTGATGACTTGAGGTCTTTGGTAAAATGCCAAAACTGTTTGCTCCCATTATGACAAGTACTGATACCAAAACTGTTGGCTAAATACCATACTCTTTGCTCCTGCAATTATTGTTCAATGGTTTTGCAGCATAGATGGACTTAAATTCGGTGGTATTTTAATCACTGACTTTGAACATTCTTTTGACTTCACTGACTTTGATCTTTATCTCAATAGCATACCTTGGGACTAGAAAGCACGGAGTTACCGTTGATATCACCCTTTTTACAAAAAACGGACAAGAAACAGTCTCAGTGAAAAACACATGAATCACAATTATTCACAGCCTCTTAAACAGGGCATTGCCCAAGGTTATGCACTTGGCTCCTTTAGCAAACGTTTTATGTGCTCAGTTTCTGATAAAACTGTTGGCCTTCTTTCCCACACAATGAATCGTTTGAACTTCTTTGTTTCCATACATCTATACATACAAGAAACTCCAATAAAAATGTCCTATCTCAAGTATCACCACTAGCTGTTTACAAATAATTGAATGGTGAAACTTGAATTACAAGTCTTTATAATCATGCTACCAACACGAAACTCTTGCTCATGACTTTGCAGCAAAGTGGCCAATATTTCAATTCACCACTTACTCCCAGCACTTTATATCTGGGGCAACCCATGAAGAAGACAATTGTCAGAAGGTACTATTATTATTATTATTATTATTTATTCTTTTACATCGAGGATAACAGAATAAGCAATCATGTGCTTTTTTTCATCCAGTCCCCGTGTGTATGCAGTTTTGTAAATCTTGTCATCTGTTCCAACCGGCACAAGATGGCCTAATCTTACGAAAAGCGGAACAGGATTTAACGTGTGCGCAAGATGTTCTGCGTGCATGGGACTTTGGGGAGAGTGAAGTCAGCACTGATGTTAACTCCAGGAGAAAAATCTCCTCGACCGGACTCGAACCGGGTCTTCAAATTGCCAGCGCAATGTTCTGACCACTAGGCTATCCCTCCCCCCTTAGAGTTAATTAGCGACAAATTTTAAATGGAGACTTCCCAAGATCAGCTTTGGTGTTCACATAATCAGCAGAAACAGTGAAACCACAGCATGCACCCACAAAGAACCCACTGAATTTAGGCAGGAAACCTTCATGTCCTTGGATGTGTTCCCCTTTTACAACATCTTGGGTTTCCACGGCCCATGTGTGCCTCTGTGTGTGTGGTGTGTGTGTGTGTGTGTGTGTGTGTGTGTGTGTGTGGTGTGTGTGTGTGTGTGCCTGCGTGTTTACGTGCGTGCGTGCATGCGTGTGTGGGGGGGGGGGGTCTTGTTTTTTGTATAGATCTGTATTTGTATAGGTCCTTGTTTTTTGTATAGATCTGTATTTGTTTACCACTTTAAGCCAAAACAGATTTCTTTCCCTGATAGAATACTTCCTACATGAGCAGTGCTTTACATTCAAAAAGAAAAAAGATATTAGTTTACTGTCTGCATGTGTATTTGTTTCCTTATTGGAGTGGCTTTTTTCTACAGAATGTTGCCAGGGACAACTCTTCCTGTCGTAGATTCTTTTATGTGCACTGACTAGTGTTGCATATAGGCCCTCAGTTTATCCTCTCATCCTGTGGTCTGCCAGCATCATCTATCCATTCCCTTCAATGTATACAAAACTACAGCTCGATAAGTCCTCAGAAAGAAAAAATCTGAGCACATTACTCCTCTCTTGCAATCTCTCCACTGGCTGCCAGTACCACAGAGAGTAAACTACAAGATCAGTATCCTCTGTTACAAATGTCTCCACAAAACAGCACCCTCTTACCTCTGCGAATGTCTTCACTTGTACACACCTTCTCGTTCCTTCACTGGCTGGGAGACGGGATAGCCTGGATTTTTCCCCTGGAGTTAACATCAGTGCTGACTCCACTCTCCCCTAAAGTCCTTCGGATGAGACTTTAAACCGAGGCCCCGTGTGCGAACGCACGCAGAACATCTTGCGCACACATTAAATCCTGTTCCACTTTTCGTAAGAGTAGGCCATTGTGTGCTTCTGGGAACAGATGACAAGATTTACAAACTGCATACACACGGGGACTGGATGAAAAAAAAGCACATGAATGCTTATTCCATTACCCTCGATATAAAAGAATTTAATACCTTGTCCTTCAGAATACCGAGATTCAACCTATCTACCATTGGCCACCGCTCTTTCGCTATTTCTGGTCCATTGATCTGGAATGACCTCCCTCTCTCCCTTCGGCAAAAGCCTACATATGACACTTTTAAATCCAACCTCAAGACACACTTGTTTCAAACCTAAGACTTTGGCCTTCTGTTTCCATCTCCTATCTGTCCCTGCCTTCAACATCCGAAATCCCCTTCACCCTGCCAAAGTGTGTGTTTTTATTTATTTTATTTAGTTTAATCTTTTATATCGAGGATAATGAAATAAGCACTCATGTGCTTTTTTTCATCCAGTGACCGTGTGTATGCAATTTTGTAGATCTTGTAATCTGTTCCCATCGGCACACAATGGCCTACTCTTACGAAAAAAACGGAACAGGATTTAACGTGTGCGTAAGATATTCTGCGTGCTTTAGCACACACGGGGCCTCGGTTTACAGTCTCATCCGAAAGACTTTTGGGGAGAGTGGAGTGTGTGTGTGTGTGTGTGTGTGTGTGTGCGTGCGTGCGTGCGTGCGTGCGTGCGTGCGTGCGTGCGTGCGTGCGTGTGTGTGTGTGTGTGTGTGTGTGTGTGTGTGTGCGTGTGTGTATTCGAATTTGCTAAAACTATTAATTGTTATTCATTATTCATTCCAATGCAAGCACTTTGATTTGTTTTTGCAAGATATAGGGTGTATAAATTCCGTTTATCATTTTCGCTATTTTTTTATACTATTATTATTGAAGACTGGCACCCAAACCACATCTAAAAAGTTTCGGGTACAAACAGGGATCTAACACACACTTTCTTGCTTTCTAGGTAGCTAGATTACCTCCAGACCACTGACTATTCTTCCTTTTGTTTTGGTTTTGTTCCTTGGGATTTGGATTTTTTTTGGGGGGAGGGCGGGGGGGGGGGGGGGGGGGGTCACGTGTAGAACAGACCAGTAGCTAGAGGTCAGGAAATGGGTGCTGTACTCGATAGCACTTTCTGGTACCGCTGGCCACCTGCATAGAGAACCGCAGGGGGTTGTTGTTTTTCTGCTTGCTTTTGTCTGTTTGCAAGGTGATAGTGGGTGAGGTGTGCAGTGCCAGGTCTTCTCTGTGCTGGTCACTGTGCAGGAGGTCTGCCTGCCTCGTCTCAGCTCACACGTTCCCACTTCAGGGCTACTGCTCATTACAAGGTTCGTAATCAAAAATTCAGATTTGCTTGAGAGAGAGAGAGAGAGAGAGAGAGAGAGAGAGAGAGAGAGAGAGAGAGAGAGAGAGAGAGAGAGAGAGAGAGAGAGAGAGAGAGGCTGGGTTGGCTAAAAAAAATTTCAGATTTGCTTGAGAAAAATAATGACAAGTGAATGGGCTGAATACACAGGAAAAATAAGCAATGGAGAGAGGGGGGTTACGTGCTAATGGAAGATGCAGAAACAAAGGGAGTGATAGAAAAGGGGAAACTTCTTGCACAGAATTTCCAGAAGGTAGGGATGTTATCTATACTGAAGAGGCCCTACATTACAACGGGGGAGGGGGGAGGTTGTGATGATGGTGTGGTGGTTATCCTTATTGTTGTTATAGTTGCTGTCGCGATCCATATTGTTGTTGCTACTGCTATTACTACTGCTGATGTAAGTCACTTTTTTGTTACGCACATGTGTGTGTGTGTGCGCGCGGCGCGCGGCGCGCGCGTGTGTGTGTTGTGGTGTGTGTGTGTGTGTGTGTGTGTGTGTTGTGTGTTTTGAGGGGGTGGATGTCTTTTGTGTTTCTAAAGGCTCCTTTTTTTTGTCGGGGAAGAGGAGGTTTGTTTGGTTTTTGGGGGTGGGTTTTTTTTTAATAGTTGGGGAAGCGAGGTTCTACCTGTTGGCTTGCTTGGTTGCTGAGATCAGAGCTTTATGATGAGGGGACCCCATCTCTCGGTTCTCTACAGAGCTGAGTAAACCACTGTGGAGAAAAAAACAATATCCATCTCTCTCTCCTCTCTCTCTCTCTCTCTCTCTCTTCTCTCTCTCTCTCTCTCTCTCTCTCTCTCTCTCTCTCTCTTCTCTCTCTCTGAATGCCTCTCCTATTGTCTAAACACGTTTACCATCCATATTGAGAAATGTTTTATTCATATTTTACAATCTCTATTTTAATAATCACATGTGCCGAATGTAATTGATTTTTTGGGTAAACATTTGATTAATGATCTTTTTAAGAAAGCTGACTAACTATGTCCATCATGATTATGATTATGATTATGAACGTGATTTTCATGGCTATATTCATAAGATTGATTATGGTATTAGAGTATTATGCCCCCTTACAGCGGATAGATTCCTCTTGTGTTCCACATTCTGATTTTATTTAGAATTCAAGGCATATATTTCCCTTAGAGTGAAGTTTATTGATGACATGCGAAAACCTGTGAATTGTGTGTGTGTGTGTGTGTGTGTGTGTGTGTGTGTGTGTGTGTGTGTGTGTGTGTGTGTGTGTGTGTGTGTGTGTGTGTGTGTGTGTGAATCATTATCCAATTTATAAAAACGTTATGCTTTTTAAATATCTGGGATGTTTTATGTAATCTGTTATTGGTAGTACCCCCCCCCCTCCTCCTCCAATGAGGATATTAGTTCATTTTTCTTTCACATTGCAGCTGACGACAGGAAAAAACTGAAAATCTGATCTATAAGAAAAACAACAACAACAACAAGGTAATTTTTCTTCCCTTTAATCAAAATGTTATGATTTATATGACTTATTTTATTGATAGATGGTGGCGAATTAATGTTTTCAGTTGTTTACCTGTTGTGTTCTCTTGTTTGCTCTTTATCTATAAGCGCTTTCATTATTTTTTATGATCAAATTATTTGATTGTTATTTCTTATTTTCGTTTTCTGAATGAGTGTGTTTTTATTACCTTATTATAGTCTTGCTGTCCTTATTTCTTGTCTGTTGTTTGGTACTGGGTATAGTTTCTTTTTCTTGGTATTTGTATCATTATTGTTATTGCTTAGTTAAAGGATATTTTTCCTTTTTTTAATCTTGATCTTATCCCTAATAAGGGCGGGGACTGGTTATAAAAAAGCACACGAGTGCTTATTCATTATCCATAAAAGAATTTGCCTTGCCTTGCCTTGCCTTGCCTTGCCTTACCTTCTCTCTCTCTCTCTCTCTCTCTCTCTCTCTTCCTCTCTCCTCTCTCTCTCTCTCTCTCTCTCTCTCTCTCCCTCTCTCTCTCTCTCTCTCTCTCTCTCTCTCCTCTCTCTCTCTCTCTCTCTTTCAGTCATGTTTTCAGTCATCTAACCTCATCATATTCTCATGTTTGATCTATAATCATTGCTCCTTTTTTTTGTTTTTTGTTTGTTTGTTTGTTTTTGTTTTTGTTTTGTTTTGTTTGTTTTGTTTTTTGTTTTTGTTTTTTTGTTTTTTTTGGGGGGGGTTTGTTTCTTTGTTTGTTTGTTTGCTTGTTTATTATTCAAATCAAAATCATCATTGATTCTTACTTCTTATTTTCGTTCTGAATGAGTGCCTTTTTTTTTTTATAACGTTACCTTAATATTGTATCTCTGTCTTATTTCTTACCTGTTGTTTGATACTTGGTATGGTTTGCTCTTGGTAATTGGATCATTATAATTGTTCTTGTTTTAGTTGAGGCTGTCTTTTTATCTTGATGTTATCCCTGAAAGGGGCGGGGACTGGATGTAAAAAAGCACATGAGTGCTTATCTATTATCCTCGAATAAAAGAATTTTGCCTTGCCTTGCCTTGCCTTGCCTTGCCTTCTCTCTCTCTCTCTCTCTCTCTCCATCTCTCTCTCTCTCTCTCTCCTCTCTCTCTCTCTCTCTCTCTCTCTCCTCCTCTCTCTCTCTCTCTCTCTCTCTCTCTCTCTCTCTCTCTCTCTCCTCTCTCTCTCTCTTCTCTCTCTCTCTCTTGTAATGCTTACTCTTAACCCTTGAAAATAAAGATCATTCATTCTCTCTCTCTCTCTCTCTCTCTTCTCTCTCTCTCTCTCTCTCTCTCTCTCTCTCTCTCTCTCTCTCTCTCTCTCTCTCTCTCTCCTCTCTCTCTCTCATTTATGGGCTTCCTTCTCTCCAAGCTTTTTTTTTAAATTAAGATTTAGCATGAATACCTATCTATCTTTCAGACAAGGTCGACGGGAAATCAGTTGTACGCCTATCTGAAAAAAAAGGGGGGGGGGTTGGATTGGAGAGGATCCTTCCTTGCCAGTTCAGGGGTGGTCTGTGTCAAGTATGTGTTTGATTCCATAGATTGCAAATGCCTGCAGAGCCTTTTCCACATATGTTTCCACTTCTTTCCTTCCTACCTTAAATCCTAACCCTGTTTAGGGGGAAAATAGGCTAGTTGTATGACCAGTGGTATGGATGACTGTGAGTCAGATTATATAAACCACACTACACTGCTCTCAAGGAAGACAGTGTACGCACTCTGAAGCAGCTGAATAATTTCATTATTTTCCATCTGGAAAGGCCAGCAATAACAACATCAATAACAACAGGGGCAAAAGTACAACACGGAAATTCATTGTTATGCAGCCTTCACCTTCACACTCCCCCCTCCCCCAAAAACCTCCCCCCCCCTCTCGCCTCCCTCTCCCTTCATTTCCTTCCTGTTTCAAAATCATCACCTCCCCCACTACAACCCTACCCTGCTACCCAGCCTTCCCCCCTCCTCCGCCCCTCCCCCCTCCCCCTTTTAGAGTTTTCTCAGGTCATCATTCAAACAGAATCCTCGCCCGACTCAGTCAAGTACACGAAAGTAGAGCAAATTTGTAAACAAGCAGTTGGAGGCAGGCAGTCGACTGAACATGTTCCTTTCCGCGTGCGTGCTTGGTTTGGTTGGAGAGAGCAAGAAACCAACATTCAGCTAGGCTAGGCTAGCCTGGTTCCTTCCTATAAAACCCACGCTCTGTGTCTTGGTGCAGATTTGGAGAGTAGGCCTAGCTAGGTGCAGTGTCCCAGAGGTTTGAAGCGGGTTGTGTTTGTTTTGACACAAGTCCTTTGTCATTCCAGGCTTGAACTTTGAATCAAAGCAGTGGAGTGCAGAGTTCGGTAAGTGTACAGTTCTTTTTTTCTGGTCTTTGTTTTGGTGCTCTCTCTCTCTCTCTCCTCTCCTCTCTCTCTCCTCTCTCTCTCTCCTCTCTCTCTCCTCTCTCTCTCTCTCTCTCTCCTCACTCACACACACACACACACACACACACACACACACACACACACACACACACACACACACACACACACACAGAGGGGAGGGATAGCCAAGTGGTCAGAACATTGCGCTGGCAATTTGACAACCCGGGTTCGAGTCTGGTCGAGGAGATTTTTCTTCTGGAGTTAACATCAGTGCTGACTCCACTCTCCCCCAAGTCCTTCGGATGAGACTTTAAACCGAGGCCCCGTGTGCGAACGCACGCAGAACACCTTGCGCACACGTTAAATCCTGTTCCGCTTCTCGTAAGAGTAGGCCATCGTGTGCAGGTGGGAACAGATGACATTTACAATTCTGCATACACACGGGGACTGGATGAAAAAAGCACGAGTGCTTATTCCATTATCCTCGGTATAAAAGAATAAATCAAATCTCTCTTTGTTTTATGAGACTTATTTTGATGATAGATTGTGGTCATTGATGTTTTCAGTCATCTAACCTCATCATATTCTCAAGGTTGATCTTTAATTATTGCGCCTTTTTGTTGTTGTTGTTTTGTTTGTTTTCTATTTTGTTTGTTTGTTTGTTTTGTTTTGTTTTGTTTTATTCAAATCAAAATCATCATTGATTCTTACTTCTTATTTTCGTTTCTGAATGAGTGCCTTTTTATAGCATTACCTTAATATTGTATCTGTTTTATTTTTTACCTGTTGTTTGATACTTGGTATGGTTTCCTGCTCTTGGTATTTGGATCATTATAATTGTTGTTGTTTAGTTGAGGCTATCTTTTTATCTTGATGTTATCCCTGAAAAGGGCGGGGACTGGGTGTAAAAAAGCACACGAGTGCTTATCTATTATCCTCGAATAAAAGAGTTTTGCCTTGCCTGTGCCTTGCCTTGCCTTCCTCTCCTCTCTCTCTCTCTCTCTCTCTCTCTCTCTCTCTCTCTCTCTCTCTCTCTCTCTCTCTCTCTCTCTCCTCTCTCTCTCTCTCTCTCTCTCTTTTCAACTTGATGTGTCCCTGAAAAGGGCGGGGACTGGATGTAAAAAAGCATACGAGTGCTTATCTATTATCCTCGAATAAAAGACTTTGCCTTGCCTTGCCTTGCCTTGCCTTGCCTTGCCTTGCCTTGCCTTGCCTTGCCTCCCTTCCTTGCCTCTCTCTCTCTCTCTCTCTCTCTCTCTCTCTCTACTCTCTCTCTCTCTCTCTCTCTCTCTCTCTCTCTGTCTCTCCCGTCTCTCTCTGTCTCTGTCTCTCTCCGTCTCTCTCTGTCTCTGTCTCTCTCTCTGTCTCTCTCCGTCTCTCTGTCTCTCTCCGTCTCTCTGTCTCTGTCTGTCTGTCTGTCTGTCTGTCTGTCTGTCTGTCTGTCTGTCTCTCTCTCTCTCTCTCTCTCTCTCTCTCTCTCTCTCTCTCTCTCTCTCTCTCTCTCTCTCTCTCTCTCTCTCTCTTGCCTTGCTTAAGAGCTTTTTATTTCATTATGTTTCTTTGGTTGCTCTTTATCTATTAACGCTTCTCCTTTTCGTTTATAATCAAAATCATTTTATTGTGGCTTCTGATTTTCGTCTTCTGAATGTGTGCATTTTTATTATCTTATTATGTATAATGTCCTTGTTCCTCTATGTTGTTTGGTACTGCATATAGTTTTACTGTTTAGTATCTTTTTATCTTGATGTTTTCCCTGAAAAGGGCGGGGACTGGATGTAAAAAAGCACATGAGTGCTTATCTATTATCCTCGAATAAAAGAATTTTTGCCTTTGCCTTTTGTCTCTCTCATAATTTTCAAGTAAGCTGAATAACTATGTCCATCATGATTACGAAATGGTTATGAACGTGATTTTATATGACCATAATCATAAGATTGATTAAGGTATTAGTATATGTATGTCCCAAAAAATATGCCTTACAGCGGATGGCTCTTGTGTTCCGTTACATGACTTTGATTAAAATAAGGCATATACTTCCTTTAGAATGAAGTTTATTGATGACATGAGTGCGAACCTGTGTGCGTGTGTGTGTGTGTGTGGTGTGTGTGTGTGTGTGTGTGTGTGTGTGTGTGTGTGTGTGTGTGTGTGTGTGTGTGTGTGTGTGTGTGTGTGTGTGTGCGCGCGCGTGTGGGTGGGGTGGGTGGGTGGATGTGGGTGTGTGTAGGTATGTGTGTGGATAATTGTTTTTATTTTTTCGTCTCTCCTTGTATTAAAATGTTATGATTTATATGATTTCTTTTGTTGATAGATTGTACTTCAATTTTTAGGATGTTTTGCTCCTGTTTTTTTTCTGTTTTAACTTTGTTTGTTTGTTTTTTGTTGTTTCTTATATGAAGTATGAATGTAAAAGAATGGATGAAAAAACCCCAACTCAAGTACATGTACGCGCAGATATCTGCTTGTATAAGTGTGAGTAACTGTGTGCGTGCGTGCGTGTGTGTATGTGTGTGTGTGTAAGTGTGTGTGTATGTTTGATTTGTATGCGCGTGTCCGTGCGTGCGTGCGTGCGTGCGTGCGTGAGTTGCGTGTGTGTGTGTGTGTGTGTAGCCTACGTGAAGGAGTGATTCTTACAGTGTATTAGTATCATACTATTATCACTATTGTTGTTATTATTATTGTTATTATTATTCTAATCATTGTATTTTCTTTAGTTCCTTTTGAGTTTATTTTGTTGTTTATGAGTTGTAACAATGTTGTAGCTAAATATTTTTGGGTGGGGTTTTCTTGGTTGTACTTTGCTTGTTTGCTTGCTGCTTCATTTCTGTTAGTTTGTCTGTTCTTTGGTTAAGAGCTTTTCTGTTTAACTTTAAGTGCTTTCTTCATTTGTTTTGTTGTTGTTGTGTTGTTGTTTTTTGCTTGATAGATGGCTTGATGAAAAGAAAAGCAAATTCATTGCTTTCTCAATGTACCATCAGGAAATAAAGTTTTGATTTGATTTCTCTCTCTCTCTCCTCTCTCTCTCTCTCTCTCTCTCTCTCTCTCTCTCAACATGTTTATCATCGATATTGAAAAATGATTGTTGTTGGGTTTTTTCTTTCATATTTTGTACTCTATATCTATATTTCACGTGTGTCAATATTGTTGGTGTAAACTTTTAATTAATGATGATTTTAAGAAAGCTGAATAACTATGTTAGTCATGGTTATGATAGGATCTTGAACATAATTTTATGACTATTATCATAAGATTGATTTAGGTATTATAGTATATGTTTAAATATGTGCCTTATAGTGGATAGATTACTCTTATGTTTCGTTATACGATTTTATTTAGAATTTTAGGCATATGATTATTTCCCTTAGATTCAAGTTATGGATGACATGCACGAGATTTAGAATTCAATGCATATGATTATCTCCCTTAGATTCAAGTTATTGATGACATGCAAGAGAACCCGAAAAATGTGTGTGTGTGTGTGTGTGTGTATGTGTGTGTGTGTGTGTGTGTGTGTGTGTGTGTGTGTGTGTGTGTGTGTGTGTGTGTGCGTGTGAGTGTGTGTGTGTGTGTGTGTGAATGTGAGTGTGTGTGAGTGTGGGGTTTCTTGCTCTTGTTCTTGGTGTTTGGATCATTATTTTGCTGTTGCGCAGATAGAGATTTATTTTTATCTTGATGTATCCCTGAAAAGGGCGGGGACTGGGTGTAAAAAAGCACACGAGTGCTTATCTATTTTCCTCGAATAAAAGAAATTGCCTTGCCTTGCCTTGCCTTGCCTTGCCTTGCCTTGCCTTGCCTTGCCTTCTCTCTCTCTCTCTCTCTCTCTCTCTCTCTCTCTCTCTCTCTCTCTCTCTCTCTCTCTCTCTCTCTCTCTCTCTCTCTCTCTCTCTCTCTCCTCTCTCTCTCTCCGGGGGGGCCAATTACGTGATGTGAAGGACAAGACGCACTGAAATTGCTCTAGTGTTTTTGTGATTTAATAACTAGTTTTTAAGTGTCTGTAAATTTTCATTGATTGTATATAGATAGATCAGGAGGATGGGCATATCCGTGCAGTTATACAGAGCCGTGTGTGGGACATTTGCCGCAGTATTTGCCACCTTCATGTCCAAACGGGCAGAATTTAAATCAGCCATGAGAAACTCCATTCTGACTTTGAGAAACCGGCGTGACGGTGTCCTGTTAGGACTGACCCTCACCCTTCTATTTTGGGGGGGGCTTTTATTGCGGTGTGGTGATGTGGAGACGAACCCTGGACCCACCCCTCCAGCTCCTGGATCTACTGGCCGCAAGCTGAGGCAGACCAGTTTGGTTGGTGGTGCTGGTGGTCGTAGCACCATCACAGGTACTGCATCCAGGAAAACCAGAACTAGGGCTGATGTGACCACCTTTACCAACACGCCTACGACCATACACCGTGGCCAGGATTCCTCTTCTGCTGGTTCTCCTAAGGAACTGTCCTTCAACACCATGACAGCCAAAATCGAGAAAGTGGAAAACCTGCTGAAAACTACAACGGACAGTTTGAAGAATGAGATAAAATTGTTGACAGACAGTGTGGGTGTGTTGAAAGAGGAAATGTGTAGCCTGAAACAAGACATGGACAATCTTAGAACTGAAAATTTAGACTTAAAACAGTCAAATACAGAATTGTTAGATAGGGTTGAAAAGCTGGAAAAGAAATCTGAAGATCTAGAAGGAAGGTCCAGACGAAACAACGTCATTTTTCATGGTTTAGATAGGAGAGCTGATGAGTCTGGAGCTGACTGTGAGAGGGTTGTAAAAAATCTTCTCTCAGAAAAAATGGATGTGGCAGATGTGAAATTCGATAGAGTGCACAGGATAAATTCGAAACCCAACTCTCCCATTATTGCTAGGTGTTGTTTTTATCAAGATAAGCTTAGCATACTGAAGGCAAAGACGCGGCTGAAGGGTTCAAAGATTTTCGTAGACGAAGATTTTTCCCAAGCTGTTAGAGAAATTAGACGCAAACTCACCCCGTATTTGAAGAGTGCCCGAGCAGAAGGAAAAAATGTGAGAATGATCTTTGATCATTTGTTCATTGATGGTGAAAGGGTGACCCTTCATGATTTAGAAAGAAAGGAATAGCTTGTTGGCCGGCCCATACACACATCGTACGGTGGAGGCAATTCACAGGGGGGAAGCAAAAGTAGAAGTACACCGGTCATGAAGCGTCAGACTGATAATCACGTAAGACGGCTTTGTGCTGTTTCAAGTGAGATTGACACAGCGCGTGGCTTGAGGAGACGAAGACAAAGACCACTGTACACTTGGCCTAGGCGTAGACCCAACCCAACATAGGCCTATCTATGAATCATGTTGTAGTCCTCGTTTAAATAAAGAGTCTTCTTTAAATGATGATCTTGGTACTGTTGAAAGTATTAATTCCGTGTCTTGTACTATTAATGAAATTATTGAAATTAAGTGTGTAGATGATGTAGTAGATCAACTGGATTGTGACATTACAAATCAAACAAATAAAACTTTTTCTTTTTTGTCCTGGAACATTAATGGGTTGTTTTCAAAACTCTCCGATGGAGATTTTGTGTCGTATGTGCGTAGCTTCGATTTTATTTGTCTGACAGAAACGTTCTTAGAAGATATTCAGCCAGATGTGTTTAGTGGCTATAAGGCCTTCTGTAAGTCGGCAATTAAAGTTAGCCATCAAGGGAGGCGATCAGGGGGAGTAGTTTGTTTCATAAAGCATGAGTTAGCTGCTCTTGTAAAATGTTTAGATGTTCCATACCCTAATATTTGTTCTTTTCTCTGTGACAAATCTTTGTTGTGTACTTCAAGAAATGTTTTGCTTGTATGTGTGTATATCCCACCTGAAGGTTCTCCTTTTTATAACATGTTTGACTATGATAACGGGATTGCTATGTTGGAAGAATATTTAGTCAATTGTGCTGTTACTTTGGATGAAGTTGATATAATATTGTGTGGAGACTTAAATAGCAGGACATCAAATTTTTCTTGTCATCATGTGGCGAATGACTGTATTTTAGATTCTTATAGTAAAAGCATGTCTCTCAGTGGTAATCGGTATTCTGAAGATTCTGTTATCAATAATTATGGTAAGTTATTAGTGAATATGTGTACTGCACTTAGTTTGCAAATTCTGAATGGCGTGTGTAATGGCGATCAGCAAGGACGCTTTACCTATATTTCTGATGGAGGATGCAGTGTTAATGATTATTTTTTAGTGTCAGATGATTTGTTCTCTCAGATTTTTGATTCATGTCGTTTGTTTGTTGCTGAACGTTCTGATTCAGATCACCTTCCTGTAGAATTACATATTAATCCATTGTGTAAAACATATGTAACAGCTGAAGAGCCATCTGTAGTGGAAAAGTTTGTGTGGGATGAAAACAAACTCTCAGCTTATAAAGATAATCTTTGTGAGGAGGACATGTGTGTAAATTTTTCAAGTGCCTTACAGATGATTGATGAGAACATTAATGAAGCTCTAGATTTGTTTAATGATTGCATAAAGTCCAGTGCTAAATGTATACAGAAACAGGTACATCTTAATAAAGGTTTACCTAATGCTACATGGTTTGATAATGAATGTAAAAGTATGAAATATAGAGTAAGAAAACTGTTGAAGACTTACCGAAAAACGTTAAAGAACGAAGACAAAAACAGGTACTGCATCTTAAGAAGGGAATATAAATACATGTTAGAAAGGAAAAGGAAACAGTATAATATGTCATTACTTGCAGACATGGTGTCTTCAATTTCCTCTCAAGTCCAGTTCTGGAAGAGTGTTAAGAAGGCATCATTTAGAAATAGTCAGCCAAAGAATAGTATATCAGTTGACAGTTGGTTTCAACATTTCAAAAACCTGCTGGAGAAAGATTCATCAGACAACTCCATGAATGCTAATGTTGACTATGATGAAAGTGAGGAAGATTTTGATCGTCCAATATCTAAAGGTGAAATATATTGGGCACTTAGAAAACTAAAGAATGATAAAGCAGCAGGTCCTGATCAAATCATTGGAGAATTGCTGAAAAATGGAGGTGAAAATGTAGTGCTTTTCCTTCTAAAATTGTTTAACAAAATCTTTGATGATGGCCTTTTCCCAGATAATTGGACTGAATCTATAATCCTAACATTACACAAAAAGGGTGATGTTGATAACCCTAATAACTACAGGGGAATCTCTCTTAGTGACATAAGTAGTAAGTTGTATAGTACTATCATTAATAATAGATTACAAGAATGGGTTACGAAAAATGATATTACAGGTGAACACCAAGCTGGTTTTAAGAGAGGATACTCTACTATAGATCATATGTTTACTTTGCTTGCGTTTGTTCAGAAACAGTTTACTCATAACCGTAAACTGTATGTGGCATTTATTGACTTTGAAAAGGCATTTGATTCTGTTAATAGAAACTTGTTGTGGCCTATTCTCCAGAAAAATGGTGTGAGGGGTAAATTATTACGTTGTTTGAGAGCCATGTATCAGAATGTCAAAAGCAGAATAAGATGTGGTACTAAACTGACTGACATAATATACTGTACCACTGGTGTTAAACAGGGCGATGTATGTAGCCCTTTATTGTTTTCTGTTTTCATTAATGAGTTAGCCAGAGAAGTCATCAATAATGGTAAGCACGGTGCTTCTTTCTCCCAAGATGTCACAGAATTGTTTATTCTTCTTCTTGCTGATGATGTTATCCTGCTATCTGAAACAGCTGTTGGCTTACAAAAGCAGTTAAATAGCTTGAGCAGTGCTGCATCGGCTCTTGATCTTAAGGTTAATCTGAATAAGAGCAATATCGTTGTATTCAGAAAAGGTGGTCATTTAGCTGTTCATGAAAAATGGTTGTACAATGGAAAAGTCTTGCCTGTGATTAATGTATATAAATACTTAGGAATCTGTTTTTCTACAAAACTTAGTTTCACAACTGCATGTAAAGATCTGGCAAGTCGAGGTAAACGAAGCTTGTTATTGGTTTTGAGAAAATTGCGAATATTGAATAATAACTCATTTGACTTGTTCATTAAAATATTTGATGCCCAAATACAACCCACTGTGCTATATGGTGCAGAAATTTGGGGTTTGGATGCAGCTGTAACGCATTGTGAATCAGTGCACCTCTTTGCTTTAAAGCAGTTCTTAGGCTTAGATAGACGAACGCCCAATGATCTTGTGTATAGTGAAACTAATAGATATCCTCTCTCTGTTAATGCTGCTGTAAGATGTATTAGATACTGGATTAAGATTCTACATATGGATGAGAACAGGCTACCTTTTAAATCTTACAAGATGCTTTATGATCTAGATGTGAAAGGGAAAAACAACTGGGCTACACAAATACGCACCTGTTTATGTGAACTCGGTTTTGGATTTGTTTGGCTCAGTCAAGGTCTTGGAAATTGTAGAGAATTTATAAACACTTTCAGACAAAGACTGATTGACTGCCGTTGGCAGCAATGGAATGATCATATACAAACCAGTGATAGGTATCAAATGTATAGACAATTTATAAGTACACATGATATCAAACCTTATTTAAAGCTTGATATGGACATACATTTGAAAAGAATTATGTCAAAGTTTAGACTTGGTGTATCAGATATAAATGTTCATAAATTCAGATACAGAGGATATGATGTTGATGACCTCAGGTTACTATGCCCGTTATGTAAGCAAGCACCTGAAAATGAGGTGCATTTTGTGCTGTGCTGTCCAGTGTTAGAGGATGTTAGGCAGAGTTACATTCCTGTGAAATATAGAAAGCAGCCTAATTCATTTAGACTCTGTTTACTCATGGCATCAAGTCAGCCTGAGGTTGTGCGCAGCCTCACTCTATATTTGTGTAAAGCCTTTAGAATAAGAGATACTTTATTATCGTAAGTCATATTTTTGCTACTGTTTTTGTTGCTATACAATTCTGCTGTTTTCATTGCTGTTGTCTTTTATTCCACCAAAACACTAAGCAGTTTGGCAACCCCCTTCATGTATGGGCCAATGGCCTTTTTGTGAATAAACTTTTCGAGTTCGAGTTCGAGTTCGAGTTCGAGTTCTCTCTCTCTCTCTCTCTCTCTCTCTCTGGGGGGGGGGGGGGGGGGGGCCGATGACGTCAGGTGAAAGTGAAGACGCACTGAAATCGCTCTAGTATTTTTATGATTATTAACTAGTTTTTAAGTGGCTTTTGCTTTTCATTGTTTGTATAGTGTTAGATCAAGAGGATGGGCATATCGGTACAGGCGTACAGAGCAGTATGTGGAACATTTGCCGCAGTATATGTCCTTTCATGTTGAAACGGGCAGAATTCAAATCTTCCACCAGAACCTCCATTCTGACGTTGAGAAGCCGGCGAGACGGTGTCATGTTGGGATTGACCCTCACCTATCTATTTTGGGGCGGGCTGTTATTGCGGTGTGGTGATGTCGAAACCAACCCTGGACCAACCACCCCTCCTGGATCCACTGGCCGCAAGCTGAGGCAGACCAGCTTGGTTGGTGGTGCTGGTGGACGGAGCACCTTTACTGGCAGAGCCTCCAGGACAACCAGAACGAGAGCTGATGTGACCGCTGATGTGACCACCAACACGCCTACCAACATACACCATGGCCAGGACCCCTCCTCTACTGCTGCTACTGAGGTACCATCCTTCAACACCATGTCAGCCAAAATCGAGAAAGTGGAGACCTTGATAAAAACTACCTCTGACAGTCTCAATAATGAGATAAAAGTGTTGACAGACAGTGTTGGTGCTTTGAAAGAAGAATTGAGTAACCTGAAGCAAGAGTTAGACAACCTTAGGACTGAAAATGTTGACTTAAAACAGTCAAATTCAGGATTGAAGGATAGAGTTGAAAAGCTAGAAAAGAAATCAGAGGAGTTAGAAGGACAGTCAAGACGAAATAATGTGATTTTTCATGGGTTAGAAAAGAAAACTGATGAGACTGGAGCTGATTGTGAAAAGATTGTGAAAAATCTTCTGTCAGAAAAAATGGATGTAACTGACATCAAGTTTGATAGAGTGCACAGGATAAACTCTAAACCCAACTCTCCTGTTATTGCTAGGTGCTGTTTCTTTCAAGATAAGCTTAGAATACTGAAGGCAAAGACTCGGCTGAAAGGTTCAAAGATTTTTGTAGATGAAGATTTTTCCCTAGCTGTTAGAGAAGTTAGACGCAAACTGACCCCATATTTAAAGAGTGCCCGAGCAGAAGGAAAAAATGTGAGAATGATCTTTGATCATTTGATCATTGATGGTGAAAAGGTGACCGTCAATGATCTAGGAAGAAATGAATAGCGTGTTGGCCGGCCCATACACACATCTGTCCATAGAGGCAATACACAGGGTAGGGACAAAAGTAAACGTACACCGCCTCAGATAGATACTGACGTAATAGGCTCACGGCATTGTGCTGTAAGCCTAGTGAGGGAGAAAGACACTGCGAGTGTGGAAGACACGGCGCCTGGCGTCGTTGTTGAAGGCAAAGGCGGGTTCGGTCTAGGCCTAGGCTTAGCACAAGCTAAGCCTAACGATGAGTCAGCCAGATTTGGACAGTGTTCAAATAAAGATGATGATCATAGTACTGTTGAATACATTAGTTCCGAATCTTGTCATATAAATGAAATTGATGAAAGGGTCAGTCTATATAATGTGGTAGATCAATTGAATTGTGGTAATACGAATAGAACAAATAAACCTTTTTCATTTTTGTCCTGGAATGTTAATGGGTTGCTGTCAAAACTCTCTGATGGAGATTTCCTATCGTATGTGCGTAGCTTCGATTTTATTTGTCTGACAGAAACATTCCTGGAAAATATCCAGTCAGATGTTTTTAGTAGCTATAAGGCCTTCTGTAAGTCGGCAGTTAAAGTTAGCCATCAAGGGAGGCGATCAGGGGGAGTAGTTTGTTTGATTAAGCATGAGTTAGCTGCTCTTGTGAAATATTTAGATGTACCATACCCTAACATTTGTTGTTTTCTCTGTGACAAATCTCTTTTGTGTACTTCAAGAAATGTATTGCTTGTTTGTGTGTATATTCCACCTGAAGGTTCTCCTTTTTATAACATGTTTGACAATGATAACGGAATTGCCATGTTGGAAGAATGTTTAGCTAATTGTGTGGTGACACTGGATGAAGTAGATATAATATTGTGTGGAGACTTAAACAGCAGGACATCAATTTTTTCTTGTCATCATGTAGTAAATGACTGTATTCCAGATTTTCAAAGTAAAAGCACGTCTCTCTGTAGTAATCGTTATTCTGAAGATTCTGTTATCAACAATTATGGTAAATTATTATTGAATATGTGTACTGCACTTAGTTTACAAATTTTAAATGGTATATATAATGGCGACCAGCAAGGACGCTACACATATATTTCTGATGGTGGATGCAGTGTTAATGATTATTTTTTAGTGTCAGATGATTTGTTCTCTCAAATTTTTGACTCATGTCAATTATTTGTTGCTGAGCGTTCAGATTCAGATCACCTTCCTGTTGAATTACATATTAATCCACTATATAAAACTTATGCAGTAGCTGAGGAGCCATCTGTTGTGGAAAAGTTCGTGTGGGATGAAAACAAACTCTCAGCTTATAAGGATAATCTTTGTAATGAGAATATGTGTGAAAACTTTTTAAATGCCTTACAGATGATTGATGAGAACATTAATGAAGCTCTAGATTTGTTCAATGATTGCATAAAGTCCAGTGCTGAATGTATTAAAAAGCAGATACGTGTCAAAAAAGGTCTATCAAATGCTACATGGTTTGATAATGAATGTAAAGTATGAAATATAGGGTCAGAAAACTTTTGAAGACTTACCGGAAAACATTAAAGAATGAAGACAAAAATGTGTACTGTGTCTTAAGAAGGGAATATAAATATATGCTAGAAAGGAAAAGAAAACAGTATAACATGACTTTACTTGCAGACATGATGTCTTCAATCTCTTCTCAAGTCCAGTTCTGGAAAAGTGTTAAGAAGGCATCATTTAGAAATAGTCAACCAAAGAATAATATATCAGTTGACAGTTGGTTTCAACATTTCAAAACCCTCTTGGAGAAAGACTCAATAGACATCTCAGTGAATAATGATGCTGACATTGATGAAACAGAGGAAGATTTTGATCGTCCAATATCTTTAGATGAACTATATAGGGCACTAAGAAAGCTAAAGAATGAGAAAGCAGCTGGACCTGATCAAATCATTGGAGAATTGCTGAAAAATGGAGGTGAAGATGTAGTGCTTTTCCTTCTAAAATTATTCAACAAAATCTTTGATGATGGTCTTTTCCCAGATAATTGGACTGAATCTATAATCCTAACATTACACAAAAAGGGAGATGTTGATAACCCTAATAACTATAGGGGAATTTCTCTTAGTGACATAAGTAGTAAGTTGTATAGTACTATCATTAATAGCAGGTTACAGGAATGGGTTATGAAAAATGATATTACAGGTGAACACCAAGCTGGTTTTAAGAAAGGATACTCTACTAAAGATCATATGTTCACTCTGCTTGCGTTTGTTTAGAAACAGTTTAGTCATAGCCGTAAACTCTATGTGGCATTTATTGACTTTGAAAAGGCATTTGATTCTGTTAATAGAAACTTGTTGTGGCCTGTTCTCCAGAAAAATGGTGTGACGGGTAAATTATTACGTTGTTTGAGAGCCATGTATCAGAATGTCAAAAGTAGAATAAGATGTGGTACTAAACTGACTGACATAATATACTGTACCACTGGTGTTAAACAGGGTGATGTATGTAGCCCTTTACTGTTTTCTGTTTTCATTAATGAGTTAGCCAGAGAAGTCATTAATAATGGTAAACATGGTGCCACTTTCTCCCAAGATGTCACAGAATTGTTTATTCTTTTACTTGCTGATGATGTTATCCTGCTATCTGAAACAGTTGTTGGCTTACAAAAGCAGTTAAATAGCTTGAGCAGTGCTGCATCGGCACTTGATCTTAGGGTTAATCTGAATAAGAGCAATATCGTTGTATTCAGAAAAGGTGGGCATTTAGCTGTTCATGAAAAATGGTTGTACAATGGAAAAGTCATGCCTGTGATTAATGTATATAAATATTTAGGAATCTGTTTTTCTACAAAACTTAGTTTCACAACTGCATGTAAAGATCTGGCAAGTCGAGGTAAACGAAGCTTGTTATTGGTTTTGAGGAAATTGCGAATATTGAATAATAACTCTTTTGACCTGTTCATTAAAATATTTGATGCCCAAATACAACCCACTGTGCTATATGGTGCAGAAATTTGGGGTTTGGATGCAGCTGTAACGCATTGTGAATCAGTGCACCTCTTTGCATTAAAGCAGTTCTTAGGCTTAGATAGACGAACGCCCAATGACCTTGTGTATAGTGAAACTAATAGATATCCTCTCTCTGTTAATGCTGCTGTAAGATGTATTAGATACTGGATTAAGATTCTACATATGGATGAGAACAGGCTACCTTTTAAATCTTACAAGATGCTTTATGATCTAGATGTGAAAGGGAAAAACAACTGGGCTACACAAATACGCACCTGTTTATGTGAACTTGGTTTTGGATTTGTTTGGCTCAATCAAGGTGTTGGAAGTTGTAGAGAATTTATAAAACACTTTCAGACAAAGACTGATTGACTGCCGATGGCAGCAATGGAATGATCATATACAAACCAGTGAAAGGTATCAAATGTATAGACAATTTATAAGTGCACATGATATCAAACCTTACTTAAAGCTTGATATGGACATACATTTGAAAAGAATTATGTCAAAGTTTAGACTTGGTGTATCAGATATAAATGTTCATAAATTCAGATACAGAGGATATGATGTTGATGACCTCAGGTTACTATGCCCGTTATGTAAGCAAGCACCTGAAAATGAGGTGCATTTTGTGTTATGCTGCCCAGTGCTAGAGGATGTTAGGCAGAGTTACATCCCTGTGAAATATAGAAAGCAGCCTAATTCATTTAGACTCTGTTTACTCATGGCATCAAGTCAGCCTGAGGTTGTGCGCAGCCTCACTCTTTATTTGTGTAAAGCCTTTAGAATAAGAGATACTTTATTATCTTAAGTCATATTTTTGCTTCTGATTATGTTGCAATACAATTCTGCTGTTGTCATTGCTGTTGTCTTTTATTCCACCAAAATACTAAGCAGTTTGGCAACCCCCTTCATGTATGGGCCAATGGCCTTTCTGTGAATAAATTTTTCGAGTTCGAGTTCGAGTTCGAGTTCTCTCTCTCTCTCTCTCTCTCCTCTCTCTCTCTCTCTCTCTCTCTCTCTCTCTCTCTCTCTCTCTCTCTCTCTCTCTCTCTCTCTCTCTCTCTCTCTCTCTCTCTCTCTCTCTCTCTCTCCTCTCTCTCTCTCTCTCTCTCTCTCTCTCTCTCTCTCTCTCTCTCTCTCTCTCTCTCTCTCTCTCTCTTGCCGTAGTGTTAGTTCAGGTTTACCCATCTGTATTCTCTATGAAACAAGTAAAAATTGAAAAGAGAGAGAGATTGCTCGGTATTTACTTTTCTTGGAAACAAAAGTCGTTTCATTATTCTCTTGACGTGTTCCTGAAAGACCAAAGAAACGGTGATTTGTGAATGAAGTTCAATCACTCTGAGTCACGTATGTTTCATTAAGAGACAGACAGACAGACAGACAGTTGGACAGACAGTTGGACAGACAGACAGACAGGCAGACAGACAGACAGACAGACAGACAGAGACAGACAGACAAGCAGACAGAGACAGACAGACAGTGTGGGCGACAGAGAATTTGGTAAGAGATCAGTGGCATGAGAGATGGAGTCCAATCCAATCCAGTCTTGTTGTTTAAAGCCCCGCCGACCACAGAGGCCATCAGATTGCCAGGTGACCGTGAGCAATTAAAAAAAAATGATGACAATTGAGTGAGCCAGCGGTTAGTGCACCCTGAGTTTAGGAAGTGATTGGGGGTCTGGGGTTTGAGACTTGGACTTCAAACTGGCTTTTACCAGCTTCGTGCTGCAGTGGTTAGTGCCTCGGGTTCCTGGCTTGAAGGTCGCGGGTACGAATCCCAGAATTAGAAGAGTTGTTGAGGGGAGGGGGAGATCGGACTAGATCCTACCCAGAGTGAGTGTGCTGTGGGCTGGCTCATTGAGAAGACTGGGACTACACAGTCGAGCTTCATCCACTTTATAGATGCAATTGTGGAAGTGTTGCTTAAACTACTGGACCAGTGCTGCAGGTGTCTAGATATCTCTCGGACCTGGTTGACGCTGGGATGTATTATAATAGTAAGCGTAGTGTACAACCCTGCCAAGTAGTCTCAAAGCATTTGCACTTCCATAGTTCCAGCCACCGCCCAGACGCCCATTTCAAAGGAATTTTTCCCCTGGAGTTAACGTCGTATCGACTCCCCTTTTGAGGGTAATTGGATAAGCCATAGGCTTCTTCACACCAGGCCCTCAAAAACAACAACAAAACAACACAACAATAAGAAAAAGAAATAACCTAATCAAACCTAATTGATTCGGTAAATTAATAAACAAACCAAGGACACCATAACAAAATCACATTGTTATTTTACATAACGACTCAAGGTGTCCAATCAACTCTGAAATCTTCACACACACACACACACGCACACACGCACGCACGCACGCACCACACACACGCACGCACGCACGCACGCACGCGCGCGCGCGCACACACACACACATTGATATAAATGCCCTTAAAAATCAATAATCCAACTCAATATTCAAATTTACCAATCTAATCCTTTCTTAATTAACAGACAAAATGTATTTCTCGCAATTTCATTGAACAGTAAATAAGAAAAAAAAATTAAAACCCACACATAGAAGGAATGATTCAGAAATCAAAGGACACACACACACACATACACATACACACACGCGCGCGCCGCGCGCCACATACACTGGCTCGCTTGCTCGCACGCACGCAAGCACGCGCACACCAAGTACGACAAGCATGCTCACAGAATGTGTATTACAAGAAATTGAACAAGTGTGTGTGGTCCGCTTTTTTGAAAGATAATATGTTACTTTTCTCTTTGATAAGGACTGGGATTTCGTTCCATAGTTTGCCACCAGAAAAAAAACAAGAGATGACATCAAAAGATCGGTTCTTGGACGAGAAGTAACAACGTTACTTTTATTACGAACAGTTTTAACAGGGAACCTCTGACAAAGATAATGTGAAGCTAGTTTATTCATAATTTTGTACATAAATACGCCTTTGTTAAAGAGACAATGTATACTAAAAGGGAGAATGTTCAACTCTCTGTAGCTGTCAGTATCCAAAGAAGTGGTTCTAATGAAAATTAACTTGAGAGAACGTTTAGATTTTCTCTCAAGTTATCGTAAACAGTTTTACATGCTAAATCCCAACATGTAGATGCATGGTCAATATCTGGTTTTATGTAAGAGTAGAAGAATAATTTACGAGTGTGTTGATCAAAGATATGTTTTATTCTATTGAGTTGGAACAACTTCTTAGATAATTTTTTGGAAATACTAAAAACATGATTTGACCATGACATGTTATTATCAATGTGGAGGCCAAGCAGTTTATGTGAACTGACTTCTTCTAGTTTTTATTTTATTTAGTTTGGTTTGAAAGTTTTGGCGCTTTTGTCTTGTTGCAACGAGAGCCATATGATTACACCTTTTCCATGCTGCTAGATTTGTTTGTCTTTTTCCAAAATTGTACCTATAGAGTTTAAATTATGACCAGCTGTATGAATGGTAGTATCGTCAGCAAAGAGCTCACAAGAGGAAGAAACATGGAGAGGAAGATCGTTGATGTATAGTGAGAAGAGGACAGGCCCTAGCACAGAACCTTGAGGAATACTATACTTCACAGGCAAAAGGGATGATATAATTGAGCCTTGGTAAACAACTTGTCTTCTTTTATCAAGAAACGAGGTAATCAGTTTTAGTGCGTCTGCGCATAAATCATACATAGCCAGCTTTTTTACAAGGAGATTGTGATCAATACAGTCAAATGCTTTGGCAAAGTCTACAAAACTTGCTCCAGAGATTACTGTAAACATCTAAATGCCATTACTCTATGAGGTTGCTGAGTGCAGTCTGACACGAGTGATTTTCTCTAAAGCCGCTTTGATTAGAATGAAATAAGTTATGTTCAGTAAAGTGAGAGGAGATTTGATTTGATTTGATTTATGTTCAGTAAAGAGAGAGGAGATTTGATTTGATTTGATTTATTCTTTTATATCGATGATAGTGGAATAAGCACTCTTGTGCCATTTTGCATCCAGTCCCCATGTGTATGCATTTTGTAAATGTTATCTGTTCCCGCCGGCACACGATGGCCTACTCTTACGAAAAGCGGAACAGGATTTAACGTGTGGGCAAGATGTTCTGTGTGCGTTCGCACACAGAGACTCGGTTTAAAGTCTCATCCGAAGGACATTTGGGGAGAGTGGAGTCAACACTTATGTTAACTCCAGGAGAAAAATCTCCTCGTGGGGACTCGAACCTGGGTCATCAAATTGCCAGCACAATGTTCTGACCACTAGGCTATCAGAGAGAGAGAGAGAGAGAGAGAGAGAGAGAGAGAGAGAGAGAGAGAGAGAGAGAGAGAGAGAGAGATTCCTAGCCCAGATCTGGCAGAGGATGTCAGTTAAACTGAAAAAGCTGCAGCATCCCCACCAGAGAGAGTGACAGCAGGGATGGTAATTGTGTTAATGATGAAGCGCAAATATGAGCAGCGGCTGCTGCTGTTGTGGCTGCAGTTGTAGGTGTCCCAGGTACATTTTCTGACGTCTTTTTCCGGATAACCTGTGACAAGGTGAAGGTGTCATGTAACCAGTCAGGTCACTGAGGAGCGAAGTGTCACACGAGGTAAAGGTGTCCTAGATCCAATCAGGTCACTGAGGAGCGAAGTGTCACACGAGGTAAAGGTGTCCTAGATCCAATCAGGTCACTGAGAGCGAAGTGTCACACGAGGTAAAGGTGTCCTACATCCAATCAGGTCACTGAGGAGCGAAGTGTCACACGAGGTAAAGGTGTCCTAGATCCAATCAGGTCACTGAGGAGCGAAGTGTCACACGAGGTAAAGGTGTCCTATATCCAATCAGGTCACTGAGGAGCGAAGTGTCACACGAGGTAAAGGTGTCCTACATCCAATCAGGTCACTGAGGAGCGAAGTGTCACACGAGGTAAAGGTGTCCTAGATCCAATCAGGTCACTGAGGAGCGAAGTGTCACACGAGGTAAAGGTGTCCTACATCCAATCAGGTCACTGAGAGCGAAGTGTCAGAAGCCTAGTCCTCTAGGGGGCCAGCATCTTGATATCATTATGGAGGTGCCTGTCTCTTCTCCCTCACTGCTTTACCTTCCCTGACCTTATTGAGGGCAGGTACTTGTTTACTGCTGGGTAAACTGGGGGACTGAACTGAAGCCAAGGCATATGACCGGTCGCCCATCCACGAGGAAGGCACTCACACACCACGCTGCTTTACCTAGTTGGGGGGGGGGGGGGTACTGTGACCTCCTAGTGACCCCGTTCCATTACGTCCACATTTATAACTACAGGCCTACCAGAAACAATAAGGAGAACACAGCTGAAAACAACAGCAGTAACTGCCATCCATAGTGATGAGGGCTGACTGACTTGGCAGTGATACAGGCAGCATCTAAGTGAAAAGCAACTGGCCATTGATGAGAATTTATAGGGGCATCTCTCTTTGTCTTCTGTCTCCAGAAACAGTAGCTGCAGCTGTTATTCTCTTTGTATTGGTATCTGTTGTTGTTAAGTGTTTGTTTTGTTTGGGGTTTTTGTTGTGTTTTTTTTGTTGCTGTGCCAGTTGTTTTTGTCGTTGTTGTTGTACTAGGTTTTGTTGCTGTCTGTTCTCGTACCTGTTGTTGTTCTGTTGTTGCTGATGTTGTTGCTTTTGTTACAATTGTTTTTGTACCTGTCGCTACTGTTGTTCTAGCTTTGCGGCTTGATTTGTTTTCACAAGGTGTAGGGCTGCATAAATTCCATGTAATTATGATTATCATTATCGTCAGAGCCTGTTTATTTCTTTCTTTGTTTGTGTGACTGTTTGTTGTTTCTCTGGTTCTTCGTTGCCCCCACAAGATTGGCAGAGGAGCTGTTGCCCTCTCCCTTGAGGGTGCATGCAGGGATACAGTTACGGTTGCACAGTACAGCTGACGTGAGGTAGGCCTAGGAACTGTTTTCCTTAACTCCCCCTCTGACGTCATTCTTTCCTAAGCCTTTCCGGCTGTTGACAGAGGGGTACTGCGGAAAGAGCAACAGGGTGCAGGGCTGTCAGCGGCTGCGTTCAGTCCTGCTCTCCCTTGTGGGGAATCCAGGGGCCTGTCAGTATAAACAGCATCCCCACCTTCTGGAAATTCTCTGCTAGGAATTTCCTCATTTCTGACCCTCTCTTTGCTTCTGCCTTGTTCCTTTTCTTCCTGTCACCTCCTTTTCGTCTATTTTCTGCTTTCTTGGTCCCTTTACTTGCCTTTTTTTCCCAGAAAGATTTTAAAGGTGACAGTTCTCGTCCACGCCGAAGTCGGAAGCGCTGGCGTGACTCGTCAGGCGTTTAACGCGGTTGTACACGCCACCACATCTGCCCCTTTACTTGGTGAACCATGAAGCTGCAGCAGGGCAAAGCTTTTAGCTTTTATTATTTATTGTATCATTGTTAGCGCACTCGCTCTTCCCAAATTCAGCTTATGTAGCATTAGGCATGGTTGCTTCGCATATGTATCACCCACCATTCGTGCACCCTGACTTCAGTACAGTCCCCCAGTTCGCCCAGCTGTAAATGGGTACCTGCCCTCTATAGGGTCAAGGAAGGTAAAGCAGCGAGGGAGAGGAGATGGGCGTCACATTAAATAATTATCATGCTGGCCCCTGGAAAAGCTTAGGTCTCTTGACACTTCGCTCCCCAACGACAGCACAAAGCACCAGAAACCTTTTAATCGGACATCGAAAAAAAAAACAGAAAGAAAAAAAGAAAGACAATGTTGTTTTGTGGGTGGTAACCTACGTGCTTGAGCTTAAGCAGAATTCTTACAACTGAAATCAACCACTCGAAGTGAATGGCCGATTTGGGTATGCACACACCCAGAAGAAATAAGCTAAAGATCTGGTTGTCAGTGTTCAGTGGGTTAGGGAAACACGACCATACCCATCCTGCATCTTGGAAGTCGGGATGCAGCTACCTTCACGGTGGGCAAATAAGGTCCACGCGCAAAAATCTCACCCTTGGTGAACCTGGAAGCTTTAGCTGCGGAACGACGATCAGTTTTAGAGGAAAACACCACACGTTTGTCTGTCTGCCTCCACTCTTCTACACGGAACAACATGTTCAGCGAAAGTTGCTAACGTTGAGGGAAGACTTGAACTCCACTCCATCAAGCTGCCGTGACATTCAAGCACCAGCATAGCAGCAGCAGCAGTCAGGCGGCTCCCAGTGTTAACGTCTTTCTCAATCACTTCCAGCTGTTCGGTCTGTCCTTGACCTTCTTCTGGCATCAGCTGCTGCTCTTGTTATGTAGTGAGCTGCTGCACAGGCGGCCTGTGAATGCAGTGTATACAGTGTGTGGTGGTGTCACTTCTACTCCCACTGCATTGCACCCTACACGGAGGGTGTGCGTGTTTATACCCTCTGTTTGTTATGGATTGTGGTGTTAGACGTTTGGCCTTTGTATTCATGTTAGCTAACAATGTAAATCCGCATAGCAGATGAGGCTGTTTTTTTAAGGAAAGAAAAGTAATGGTGAGGAGGATGAAACGAAACAAACAAAACACAGAGAGAGGGTTATTATGGTAGAAACAGCTCTTCTCGTGTCGTTAGTGTTGGCAGAAGAGAATTCTTAGAGGTATTTGTATCTGCCTGAAATAAAGTTATGTATCTGAATCTGTTGATGTTCTTCTTGTTGTTGTTACTGTTGTTTGTTACTACTGTCGTTGTTGTTCTTACTGTTGCTGTTGTCGTTGTTACTGTTGTTGTGTTACTGCTGTTGTTGTGGCTGTTGTTGTGTTACTGTTGTTGTTGTTGTTGTTTTTGTTGTTGTTGTTTTACAACGCCGTTGTTGTTTTGTTGTTGTTTTTGGGGGGTTGTTATTGTTTCTTTTTAGTTTTCTGTCCTTTTTGCTCGGGGTGTGTGTGTGTGTGTGTGTGTGTGCGTGTGCGTGTGTGTGTGTGTGTGTGTGTGTGTGTGTGTGTGGTACGTCGAGTGCTGTCGGCTTTTAAGGTGTTTTACTCTTTAATATGTTTTGTTTAATTCATGCATGCTGTGTACTCTTCAAATGCTACTTATCATTTGTGAGATATGAAAGTATGCTTTAGTCTTGAGTCCCCCCCCCCCCCCCCCCCCCCGCCAAGTTTCCTCCCACCCCATCTTCTTCTATCTTCTAGCCCCCTCCTCTTCCCCCTCTCCTCCCCCCTCCCCCCTCCCCGAACCTCCTCTCCTTGTGCTGATGTGTGTTCTAAATCTGTCTCTCTGTGGGGCTGCCGGTGTAATAAGCCAAAATCACTCTATGCAAGAAACACTACCATAGTCATTTTGGCAACGCTGAAAATACTATCAGTAGTGTTTATACCACAGGCCTACACGCCAAAAACACTATTTCTGGCTACGCCTCCTACGCGAGGCTGGGAATCGAACCCAGGACCTTATGAATAATTTTACTTGTTGGCAAGCGAACGCCTTAAACATCCGCCCTCCTCCTTAGTATTTGATATATTAAAAAGTGGTTGTAAACGGTAGTGTTTTAGCTTAGAGATAGTGCTCATAGTGTTCATAAGCGTACGCCAAAGTCACTAAGATAGTGTTTACAGCATGTGCAAAAGTCACTACGGTAGTGGTTATGGCATGAAAACCTTACGCCAAAACCACTACAGTAGTCTTTATTGCACGGTAGTGTTTTGAGCGTGTTCGACGGGGCCTGTCAAGTCTCTATACCATCCCTCCTTCTGGAAATTCTATGCTACTGGGAATTTCTTCTTTCCGTCCCTCTCTTTGTTTTTACCTTCTTTTCTTTTCTTTCTGTCATATCCTTCTTGTCTATTTTCTGCCCTCTTGGTCCACTCTCGGGGGGTTTTTTTTTCAGAAAGACTTGAAAGAGAAGAATTTTCTTCCACGCCGAAGTCGGATGTGCTGGGCCTGACTTGTCAGGCGCTGAACGGCAGCGCAACACATTTTCGCTCATATGACAGACAACAAATGAGGACGAAGAAGCAACTTCATATTTATATCAAAGCAGCGGTAACTGACTTGCTGGTTCATTTAGGTTTAAACAAAAGAATGTAATGGGTGGCGCTGCACTTGTGGCGACGCGCTGTCCCCGGGGAGAGCAGCCCGAATTTCACGCAGAGAACTCTGCCGTGACTTACAGGGTATAAAATACAATACAATATACAATACAAGGACCGTAGCGTGTAATTGTATCAACACAGAACAGTTCAGGTAAAAATCTGTAATGGATGATTGTGGAGAAGATTGATAAAAAAATAATGCTTAGTCATGAGTTAGTGGTATAAATCATGTGTTTGTCTTTGTTTGTGCGTGTGTGTGTGTGTGTGTGTGTGTGTGTGTGTGTGTGTGTGTGTGTGTGGGGCGCGCGCCGGTGCGTGTGTGTGTGTGTGCGCGTGCACGCGCGCGTGTATGTGACTGCGTCTGTCCGTCTGTCTGCGTGTGCTCACGTATAGCCTATGCATCATACCGCAAGCTTAATTCTTCTTTGTCGAACTTTCAGACAGCAACTATTGTTGCCTGTTGTAGGAGCGAAAATGCGTTCCGCTGACGTTAAGCGCCTGACAGGTAAGGCCCTGCACATCTTTCTTTTTTTCTTTTTTTTTGCTGTCTCGTCTTCTGTGACGTCTTCGTACTGCTGTTCCCACGCCGCTCATTTCAATCTCCCCGCCACAGCCATACCAAGATTCGTTGTGTCTCATCTCCAGGATCGGCAGTCCACAGGGAGCACATCAATATCAGGCCGCCGTGGGGCCACCAGCCAGAGGGGCCCTGCACTTCTGCTGAGTCACTTTGGTGGTGTTCAGTGGTGCCTGTTCTGATCTAACATACGCAGGACACCACCTACTAAGCCCCCTACTAACGACAGTATTAGCTCAGTCGCGGAGCCAGACTGAGTGAGTCACCCACCTGAGCGTAGGCCTATAGGGAAACCGAATCTGAGGTCACCATGAGACCAGAGCAACGGGAGCCACCGAATCAGAGGCAATTTTTATTATTGCATGATGATCAATGGTGATGGGGATGATGTAATGATGCTGCTGTGGATGTGCATCCGCTTTGAGACTACTTGACAGGGTTGTACTCTACGCTTACTGTCATAATATATCCCGGCGTCAACCGGGCCCGAGAGATACAGACACCTGCAGTGTTGGTCAGGTAATTAGAGCAACACTCTCAAATTCGCATCCGTAAAGTGGATGAAGCTCAACTGTGTGGTCCCAGTCTCCCCACTGAGCCCACAGCACACTCACTCTGGGTAGGAGCCGGCCGGTGTCCGAAAAATCCCTATGACTTATGGGACTCAAACCCGCGACCTTCCAGTCCAAAATCCAAGGCGCTAACCTCTGCGCCATGGCGGCTGGTTGGCCCTGCACATCTGATTTGGGCTTGATGTCACAGGCCTAATGCTGGCCACTGTTTCTGTCTGTCTTGTCTTCAGAGACACAGAACTGACTGACTAACACACAGGGAGGCCAACAACAACAACAACATCATCATGGGCACTCGTGCATTGTGGCTGCTGCTGCTGCTGGCGGTGGTGCTGTCGCTGCTGGGGGTGGAGGAGGTGGAGGGACGCAGACGGGGCCGGAGGCGAGGACCTGGCCAGGATGGGCTGAGGCAGCGGCACAGGGACCGCCCCCACCACAGGCGTCACTCCCACCGGGGACCGCGCCACTGGAGCGACTTCTTCAGACACATGGACTTCGGGTAAGTCACCGTCAAGGTCAAAGTCAGACTTCGGTAAGTCACCGTCAAAGTCAGACTTTGGGTAAGTCACCGTCAAAGTCAGACTTCGGGTAAGTCACCGTCAAAGTCAGACTTTGGGTAAGTCACCGTCAAAGTCAGACTTCGGGTAAGTCACCGTCAAAGTCAGACTTCGGGTAAGTCACCGTCAAAGTCAGACTTTGTGTAAGTCAAAGTCAAAGTCAGACTTTGGGTAAGTCACCGTCAAAGTCAGACTTTGGGTAAGTCACCGTCAAAGTCAGACTTTGGGTAAGTCAAAGTCAGACTTTGGGTAAGTCACCGTCAAAGTCAGACTTCGGGTAAGTCACCGTCAAGTCAGACTCGGTAAGTCACCGTCTAAGTCAAAGTCAGACTTTGGGTAAATCACCGTCAAAGTCAAAGTCAGACTTTGGGTAAGTCACGGTCAAAGTCAGAGTCGAGTCAAACTTTTATTTCCAGATATGGGCGGAATAGGTCAGTGGTCAGAGCACTCGCTTTCCCCCAGTCAAAGTTAAGCAGCATCGAGCGTGGTTACCAGTTGGATGGGTGACCATTTGAGCGCCTTGGTTTTAGTGCAGTCCCCCAGTTCACCCAGCTGTACATGGACCTGCCCTTTTTAGGGTCAGGGAAGGTAAAGCAGCGAGGGAGAGGAGATGGGCGCCGCCCTCAATATGCTGGCCCCTAGAGAGGCTGAGATCTCTGATGCCTCGCTCCCCTGCGACCACATAGGTTATGGGAAACTTTACCTTACCTTTATCTTTTTACATTGAATGAGCAGTGCAATTGTTTGGGGGGAGGGGGTATCAAGCCATCCAGCTTAAGAAAAATAAAAGAATCAGAGAGATGCAACCATTGAGGCTGGGGGCAACAGCAAAGTGAGAGGCTGTATGATCAGTGGCTTTCCCACTCATGGAATTCCACTTTACAGCTTAGTTTTTAGTGATCGACTATGACTCTCTGACTTGCTTGACTTGCGCAGTCCTTATGTGCTGTGCCCATGGGGCTAGTTAGCCTTTGGAGAACGTCTCCAACGCTGACTGTCCTTATGCCCCTTTGGCCGAGAGAGTGGGGATGTACTAGGGGCAAGACATCTCCACTATAATCAAATTTCAGCAGCTGCCTCCTCTGCTGTTTTGGAGGTCATCCTCGAACACGACGGACAAACAAACAAGTCACAGAGGGGGAGGGGGGTTCAGGCAGGCTCAAGACTACTTCCACTATCTCAAAATGAGAAATTCTGCAGTGTAAAGCAAAACAAGCCCCAGAATATCAAAGTAGAGTGGTAAAAATGATGAAAGAATATTTGCTTCAAGAGAAGAAGAAAACGTGGGTTGGTGAGGCAGACTACAAGCTTAAAAATTACTTTTACTTTCTCAAAATGAGAAAGTCTGCCATGTAACACATAAGAAGCTACAGAATATCAAAGTATAGTGGTAAAAAGTGTGAGATAGTATTTGTATCAAGAAAAGCTGGGTTGGTGGGGCAAGCTCAAGGCTCAAGACTTCTTTGCTATCTCAAAATGAGAAATTCTGCAAGGTAAAGTAAACCAAGGCACATAAGGAAAAAAACTGAAGGAATAATAATTATTGACACCAAGAAAAGCCGGGTTTGGTGAGGTTGGTGCAAGCAAGACTAAAATTTACTCCACTTCCTTACTTTACTTAATCAGTCCTCATACACGTCGAGGGGAGAAAGAGCTTTCTGTCTGCGGCAAGTTTGAAGGCCTGGGTGGGTGGGATATTGTGGGTCAGTTCTCCCTCTGTCTTCCCCTTGCCTTGTACCCGACAATGATGATGATGATGATATGATGATGATAATACATGGAATTGATATAGCGCTATATCTTGCAAAAACAGATCAAACCGCTTTCATTCGACCTATACAACACACAAACAATAGTTTTAGCAAATTCGAATGTACACACACACACACACACACACACACACACACACACACACACACACACACACACACACTTTTAAATCCAACCTCAAATCACACTTAAAGTGGATGTTTTTTGTTGTTGTTGTTGTTGTTGTTTTTTGTTTTTTTTGTTTTTTGTTGTTGTTTGTTTGTTTGTTTGTTTGTTTTCTTGTTTGTTTGTAAGGGTGTTGTTTTTTTTGTTTTTTTTTTTTCCTGTACTGGGTATTTGTATTCTTATTGTTGTTTATCTTTGTTTGGTTTTGGGGGCGAGGGCTAGGAGATGTTGCTAATTGTAGCTGATTTTTCGCAGTTATTTTTGGGTATTCCCGTTCTTTTTCTGGGAGGGGTATTTTGTGTTTTCTTATGTGAAATTAAGTAACTATTTAGTTATATTTTTCATTGGAATTACTGATTTTGTTAGAGTTTGTTAGAACTGCATTTCCCGTTTTTGCTTACTGTAGTTCAATAGGTTAGTGACAAAAAGGTGTGTGTGTTTTTTTTGTGGTTTTTTTGTTTTTTTTTTAATTTACTTAGCAAGTATTGACTCCCTGAAATTCTTTATCCCATACATTGCCAACCACACCCTCTTTTTCTGACACTCATACACCCACCTACTCCCCCCCCCCCCCCCCCCCTTCCCGTCTAATATCACAATTTGTGAAAAGACGTTAAATGAATTTGAACACACACACACACACACACACACACACACACACACACACACACACACACACACACACACAACACACACACACACACACACATGCGCGTGTACACACGTATAAAGGCACTTTGGCAGGGTGAAAGGGATTTCAGATGTTGAAGGAAGGGTTAGATAGGAGATGGAAACAGAAGGCGAAAATCTTAGGTTTCAAATAAGTGTGATTTGAGGTTGGATTTAAAAGTGTCATAAGTAGGCTTTTTCCAAGGGAGAGAGGGAGGTCATTCCAGATTGGTGGACCAGAAATAGAGAAAGAGCAGCGGCCAATGGTAGATAGATTGAATCTAGGTATTCTTAAGGACAAGGTATCTGCAACCGAGCGGAGGGAACGAGAAGGTGTGTACAAGTGAAGACATTCACAGAGGTAAGAGGGTGCTGTTTTGTAGAGACAAAAAAAATTGGTAACAGAGGGTACTGATCTTGTAGTTTACTCTCTGTGGTAGGGGCAGCCAGTGGAGAGATTGCAAGACAGGGGTAAGGTGCTCAGGGTTTTTTTTCTTTCTGAGGACTTCAATATGCTGGATTGTGCACATCCTTGTGCTGTAAGCTTTACTGGCAAGCTGATGAGGTGCCATGCATGTCAGGTGTCCAAACCATTTGATTCTGTGCTGTTGGAGAATTGGTATTGTTCCAATCATTAATTTCTCTGATCTTGGTTTCTTGATATGAACACATCTGGTTTTATTGACGGCTTTCCTTAAACATCGCATCTCGCAGGTGGTGATCTTTCTTTCCAGACTTTTAGTAAGGGTCCACGTCTGGCTCTTATCTGGTAGGTCAATGTAGGTCTAATATTGACTCGATGAGTTTGGCTTTGGTGTCATCTCAAAAGAATAAATCCTAGTGCCAAAATAAAACAACTACACAAAATTTCAAAGTATAACAGTTGCAATGAAGGAACATTTGCTGCAAGTATTTTAAAACTGACCCAGAAATTAATGTTCTCAACTTGAAACTACAAGGACTTCTCTTTTTTTTTTTTGGGGGGGGGGGATGTTGAGGGAGGATCGAGTACCTACATTTTATGTGAAATACAAAGTAGTAATTATACATTGTGTGCTTCCTGGCACGCCTACATGACCTGTGTGTTTGTATGTGCGCGTGTGTGTGTGTGTGTGTGTGTGTGTGTGTGTGTGTGTGTGTGGTGTGTGTGTGTGTGTGTGTGTGTGTGTGTGTGTGTGTGTGTGTGCGCGCGCGGGCGCGTCCGCGTGTGTGTTGTAGATTGGACTTTGACTTCGACTTCGGGCGACATGGTTTCGGCAGACAGAGAGATTGGTGGGAGGGGTAAGTTGAATCTGTCTGTCTGCTTGTCTGTCTGTCTGTCTGTCTGTCCGTCCGTCCGTCCGTCTGTCTGTCCATCTGTCTGTCCATCTGTCTGTCTGTCCGTCTGTCTGTCTATTTATGTCTGGCAGTCTGTCTGTGCATCTGCTCGTCTCTCTATCTCCTCTGTCTGATTTATTTTGTGTATCACTGTTCTTCGTGATCTTAAGTTTTCTTTTGGCCGTGTTTTCTGTCCAACACACAAGAAAGCTAAGGGCCGATATCTGACCTACTGACCTGCCGATGAGGGACAAACTCTTCGTAATTGCCCTTCATGGGAGAAGTAAAGTGGTTTGGACTTGACTTGACTGGACCTCTGGAAGGCCTTCAGGGCGCAACCGCCTTTGTCAAAGCCTCTAGAGTTGCTGTCTGAGCGTTCAACAAAGAAGAAGAATATAAAAGCGAAACTTGAAAAGATATTAAATACCGGGGAGGGGCACGTGTCCTTGGTGTGTTGGACAGAAAACACCGCGAAGGGAAAATCTGAAGGTAACTAGGAATAGTGATACTGCTGTGCTTCACTGACACAGTGATCTAGAACTGGTCGAGCTCAATATTTGACAATGGGTGTAGCGACTATGGGATGCTCCACTTGCAAGACATCTAGAGGAAAAGGGAAGCAAGCCGTTAGCTGTCAAGTGCAGGCCTAGACAAACAGCCCGAAAGACACAAGGGGTTTTCTTCTTGCACGGTCACAAAGCTCTTCTGTCAATATAGCCTAGGCCTTATGATACGAATACAGTCGTCCTCTGTTCTGCAAGTCAGATAGCCCCGGAAAGCAAACTAAAATTAATCACGGGCTCGCGCGTGCGCGTACACACGTACACACGCGCGCGCACACACACACATTTGGGGAAGGATCACACACACGTGCGCGCGCGCGCGCGCGCTCGTAGGGGGGGGGGGGGGGCGTGGGGGAGGAGCTAAGATTAATCCCAATGGGGGAATGGCTAAAACAGATAAGAAGAAAGAGGTGATACAACTGCCCATCAGTTCCCAAGGCAACAAATGACGTCACACCCCACCTTATTACCTCCCCTTGCAGCATGGACGGAAACAGCCATAGGTGAAACTTCAGACACAAAACTGTAATTGACTGTGCAGTGTTTTTCAGGGGGAGGTTCAAGGAGCTAGTGTTTGCATAAGTGAACATCCCCCCTCCCCTCTCCTTCCACCACCCCCCGTCCTGCTCCCCACCCACCGAACCTCCTTCTCCTCTCAAAATCAAAGGAAACGGCTGTTGATTGGATGGACCGCCTTCAAAAGTGCATAGGAAATGGAAAAGTATGACGTAAGCACCCAAAATGTTCTCTCTTTTTTCTTCTTTTTTTTCCCATGTTTTTCTTCTTCTTGTTTTAAAGCAAGAATAGCAAGGAGAGATGAAATGTGTGAGATTGCAAATGTCTTTGTCCATAGCCACCCCCCCCCCCCCCCTCCCAAGCTTTGAAGCTTTGATGCAGCTTGTTGTTGTTGTTGGTATTGGTGGTTTGTGATTGCTCTTAATATTTGTTTTTGTTGTTGATTATCTGAGGTTGTCACTCGAGACTGGTTCGTGGCTGGTTGTCTTTTCAAGTTTTTTATATTATATATAATAAATTATATATAATATACATATATATATATATAGTGTGTGTGTGTGTGTGTGTGTGTGTGTGTGTGTGTGTGTGTGTGTGTGTGTGTGTGTGTTTGATTTGATTTGATTTGATTTATTCTGTTATATCGAGGATAATGGAATAAGCACTCTTGTGCTTTTTTACATCCAGTCCCCGTGTGTATGCAGTTTTGTAAATGCTATCTGTTCCCACCGGCACACGATGGCCTACTCTTACGAAAAGCGGAACAGGATTTAACGTGTGCGCAAGATGTTCTGCGTGCGTTCGCACACGGGGACTCGGTTTGAAGTCTCATCCGAAGGACGTGTGTTGTGTGTGTGTGTGTGTGTGTGTGTGTGTGTGTGTGTGTGTGTGTGTGTGTGTGTGTGTGTTTCAGTATCAGGAAAGAGTAAAGACCATCGGGTTTTTTTAATGATGAGAGAACGACTGAAAAATCCAATATTATAATATATAGAGAAATGCGACCTTTGGTGATTTTGCTTCATCATCATTATGTTCAAAACTAATAGTTGAGGGGGGAGAAGATTGTTGTGAAGGTGGGGGGGATACCCAGGGGCAGCATTGACGGTGTTTTGCGGCTTCTCCATCTATCTAAAGCAGGTGCAAACAGACAGATGGCCTAGGAGTTTCAAAAACTCTTGGCTAGTATGGTGAAGAATAAGTGGATGGATTGCTTTGCACGAAATCAATGACACTTGTGAAAAATAAACATCTGAAAAATGTATTGCATACAGGACAGACTACAGATGAGAAAAAATATATTTTGCCTCAATCTTGAAGTAACTTTTCTTTCTTTAGTTTTTCGTTCCTTGGCTTCAGTTCCGAGATGCACCAATGGTGAGATCTTTGCATATGTGGCCGTCCCCCCTCCCCCCACCAAGATAGCCACATTTCGACTTCGGGGATGCAGTTGGGAATCAAACCCACCATTTTGGCCAAGACAGTCAGGAGGTATCTCCTTACTCTCTTATTTTCAACTGTCGTGGGTTCTTTAAATTTGCACGTTTAGAGTCTCCTCTGAAAGGCTTTACATTCCGTTTGATTCTCCCTTCAAGCTGGGAAGAGCAAAGCTGGGAATCGAACCCAGAACCTCACGGTCTACTTATTAGACAGGTAAACCTCTAAACATTCTAAAAAGGGATCCTTTAGTTTATTTCAGACATTTAAAAACATCTGAAACTGAAAAGTTTACCTTACAACCAGGAAGAAATGTAGGTCCTATCTCTTCTTTTTTCTTTCTTCATCTCAATGCACAGAAAAAGATGTAAGAGTACAGATTCAATCTTTGATTGAGGAGGGGGGGGGGGAATGGGAGGGGAGGAAGGGGTGGGGTGGGAACTGAATTAAAATCGATGTCATTATGCTGAGGACGGGACAAAATCGATACTGGTGGTCATCCTTCGCGCAGCTGCCTGGAGAAATCGGAAAGGAGGTGGGGGGAGGAGGGGGGGAGGGGGTTGTGTTAGACTAGTTTTGTTTTGTTACTTGACACTGCTGTTTGGCTGTCTGTGCCCATCTCTGTGTATCTGTCTGCTCGCGTCTGTCTGTCCCAGTCTCTCCGTCTGGTCTCTTCCTCCCCCCCCTCCCCCTCCCCTCTGCCGTCTCCTGGGTCTCTCTCCTTCTCATATGTCTGTCTGTTTGTCTGCCTATCTGCCTATCTGCCTATCGGTCTGTCTGTCTGTCTGTCTGTCTGTCTTCTTCTCTCTCTTCTTCTCTCTCTCTCTCTCTCTCTCTCTCTCTCCTCTCTCTCTCTCTCTCTCTCTCTCTCTCTCTCTCTCTCTCTCTCTCTCTCTCTCTCTATCGCGTGTGTGTGTATGTGTACGCATGCAGGCATGCGCGCAAGCCTCTATGTGTTTTCTGTGAGTGAAGGCTGTATTTTGTGGGCACACTTTTCTGGTGCGGGGAATGTTTTGAGAATACAGTAGTTTATGAGTACGGCAACTATTTTGGCATGGAAGTATATGAGTACAATGATGTCAGTTGTCATGATGTACGATGTGCCTGATGTTTGTATTTCATATGTTATAAAGTGTCATCATATATGTGTTATGTGTATATATGTATATATGTATGTGTGTATATATATATATATATATAATATATATATATATATATATATATATATATATATATATATATGTGTGTGTGTGTGTGTGTGTGTGTGTGTGTGTTATATATGTGTGTGTGTGTGTGTGTGTGTGTGTGTGTGTGTGTGTGTGTGTGTGTGTGTGTGTGTGTGTGTGTATTCATTTATTTATTCATCTAGTCATGATTTCGGAATATACATATTCAAAAGTGTTCTGTGTTCTGTAAGCGCCAAAGTATTCTGGCAAAGCCATATCAAGGTTTACAAAAAGTTACATTTCTTTTATTCTGTTTTTTCATCTTTCCATTTTTGCCCCTGAAAGTGTATTGTGGTCCAAGGCCGATGAACATTAAACAATTTCAGTGTTCTCTCTCTCTCTCTCTCTCTCTCTCTCTCTCTCTCTCTCTCTCTCTCTCTTCTCTCTCTCTCTCTCTCTCTCTCTCTCTCTCTCTCTCTCTCTCTCTCTCTCTTTTCTCTCTCTCTCTCTGTGGCTTGCTTCTATTCCCCTGTGTGTGTGTGTGTGTGTGTGTGTGTGTGTGTGTGTGTGTGTGTGTGTGTGTGTGTGTGTGCGTGCGTGTGTGTGTGCGTGCGCGTGCGCGTGTGAGTGCGTGCGTGCGTGCGTGCGTGTGTGCATGTGTGTGTGCGTGCGTGCATGTGTGTGTGCGCGCGCGCGCACGCATGCGTGCACGTGCGTGTGCGTGTATATGTATGTGCACACGTGCATATGTCTGTCTGTTTGTCTATCTGTCTGTCTGTCAGTCAGTGTGTGTGTGTCTGTGACTCAGAGACAACTAAGTTCCAAACTTAGATCAATCTCAGTCCAGTAGCCCTCTTCCTGACGCTGCCAGTAGGCCTACGGCTAAAACTTTCCGTGGGCAATGCTTGATTTAAAGAAAAAAGAAGATATTTTAGAAACTTCCAAACTCCTTTTCTTCTACTGGGTTCATTAGGGGGGGGGGGATGCTTTTCTTTTCTTTTTTTTTCAGGGGGGGGGGGGGGGCTGGTTATTTGATGTGGGGGGT
>CM060323.1:65400122-65500122 GCA_030674155.1 Stramonita haemastoma | reverse complement strand
CAGGGCTCTAGCTGAAATAGTCATGTTTCCTTTCTGCACTGATGCCTGCAGGGCTCTAGCTGAAATAGTCATGTTTCCTTTCTGCACTGATGCCTGCAGGGCTCTAGCTGAAATAGTCGTGTTTCCTTTCTGCACTGATGCCTGCAGGGCTCTAGCTGAAATAGTCATGTTTCCTTTCTGCACTGATGCCTGCAGGGCTCTAGCTGAAATAGTCGTGTTTCCTTTCTGCACTGATGCCTGCAGGGCTCTAGCTGAAATAGTCATGTTTCCTTTCTGCACTGATGCCTGCAGGGCTCTAGCTGAAATAGTCGTGTTTCCTTTCTGCACTGATGCCTGCAGGGCTCTAGCTGAAATAGTCATGTTTCCTTTCTGCACTGATGCCTGCAGGGCTCTAGCTGAAATAGTCTGTTTCCTTTCTGCACTGATGCCTGCAGGGCTCTAGCTGAAATAGTCGTGTTTCCTTTCTGCACTGATGCCTGCAGGGCTCTAGCTGAAATAGTCGTGTTTCCTTTCTGCACTGATGCCTGCAGGGCTCTAGCTGAAATAGTCGTGTTTCCTTTCTGCACTGATGCCTGCAGGGCTCTAGCTGAAATAGTCATGTTTCCTTTCTGCACTGATGCCTACAGGGCGTCTAGCTGAAATAGTCGTGTTTCTTTGTCCTTTCTGCACTGCCAAGAGGGGCACAGAAATAGTCGTGTTTCTTCATCCTTTCTGCACCGCCTGGAGGAGTTTAGCTGAAATAGTCATGTTTCTTCATTCTTTTTCTGCCCTGCCTACAGGGGTTTAGCTGAAATAGTTGTGTTTCTTCATCCTTTTTCTGCACTGCCAAGAGGGGTGCAGAAATAGTTGTGTTTCTTTGTCCTTTTTCTTCTTGGAGTTTACTGCTGCATTTGGCAAATGGGGTGTCTAAGGATGGCTCAGATTACCGAAAGTAAAACAGACTTTAAACAAATGAGAAGAATTACAAAGACAGTGTATCCAACATGAAAGACAGTGTATCTAATAGTGTTTCCAGTATGTCAGACAGTGTATCCAATAGTGTATCCAATATGAAAGATGGTGTATCCAATTGTGTATCCAATATGAAAGGCAGTGTATCCAATATGAAAGACAGTGTATGCAATATGAAAGACAGTGTATCCAATATGAAAGACAGTGTATGCAATATGAAAGACAGTGTATCCAATATGTAGTGTATCCAATATGAAAGAGAGTGTATCCAATATGAAAGAGAGTCAGTCCTAGACCATGGTCCAGCCCTTACCGAGTTCATACATTGGTGTGATGAGGCCTATCTGGAGCTAAATGTTTCTAAAACTAAAGATCTTCCTATTGATTTCAGAAGATTGGAGCACACTTCTGAGAATACCATCATCCATAATGAAGAAGTTGATAATGTTTTGAAATACAAATATCTGGGAACTGTTTTTGACCACAAGCTAAATTGGGATGCTAACACCGACGCCATTGTCAAAAAGGGGCAACAACGTGTGTATTTTCTGAGGAAGCTTAACTCATTTTTTGTCGACAAAAAGATTCTTTCTTTGTTCTACAAGTCTTACATAGAGAGCGTTTTAAGTTTTGCTTTCATTTGCTGGTACAATAACCTTAGCATTAAGAACAAGAATGGTCTTCAGAGAATTGTAAGAATCTGCTCAAAAATTATCGGAGAAGAACAAAGAGATCTCAAGTTGTTTTGTAATCAGCAGCTTGTACGCAAAGCTACAGCCATTTTGGCCGATTCCTCCCACGCTCTGTTTTCAGAATTTCAATTGTTGCCTTCAGGACGTCGTTTTCAATGCCACAACAGCAAAACAAACAGAAAAAGGAATTCCTTTGTGCCAGTAGCTATCCAAGTTCTAAACTCATAATAACACTGACTGAGGTTATTTGTTTTTGTTTTTTCTTGTTTGTTTGCTTTTTTGTTTGTTTGTTTGTTTTGTTTGTGTTTTTTTAAACTTCTCTGAATTACTTACCTGACTGCCTCTGTTATGTATGTAGCCAATGCATACAGGCGTGCACATACATGCATATGTACCCATAAAATAAGTATGTCTTATTTTTGGCTTTATTGATTTTTTTAATAGCTTGTAAATTCATATGTCTTTCTACCAATTGTGTGGGGGTTGGGGGGGGGAGGGGGACGGGGGGGGGGGGGGGGTGTGGATGGTGTGTATGTGTAGGGGGGGTGAAGCGTGTGTGTGTGTATGTGTGAGTGTGGGGGCAGGAATAATGGTGATCATATGTCTTTTCTAGTCAATGGTTTTTTTAAGAACATTGTATCCAAACATTGGTGTGTGTGTGTGTATGCGTGTGTTTGCATGTGTGCGAGCACGCGCGCATAGAGTATGAGTGTTGTGACATTTTATTTGAAGTTATATAATGTTTGAACAAATATGAAATGTAGCTACTTTGTGTGTTTGATTATGATTTGTATCAATATACCTGTCAGTATTGTAATTGCCCTTCAGGGATGATTAAAGTGTTTTTGACTTGACTTGACTTGAGAGTGTATCCAATATAAAAGACAGTGTATCCAATATAAAAGACAGTGTATCTAGTATGAAAGACAGTGTATCCAATATGTAATGTATCCAATATGTAGTGTATCCAACATGAAAGACAGTGTATCCAATATAAAGACAGTGTATCTAGTATGAAAGACAGTGTATCCAATATATAATGTATCCAATATGGAGTGTATCCAATATGAAAGACAGTGTATCCAATATGAAAAAGTGTATCCAATAGTATATCCAATATGAAAGAAAGACAGTGTGTCCAATATGAAAACAGTCTTGATCTATCCAAGATGAAAGACAGTGTATTTAATATGTCTGACTGTTTTTGTTGCTGTTGATTGTCACGGGCAGGATTAACTTCTATTCGCGGCCGGACAAGCTGACACGGCCAACTGTGTGAAGGTGAGCTCCACAGACCACATGGCCTCCAATGGGGTGATCCACACTGTGGAGAGCGTGGTGCCCACCGTCACCATGTCCCTTCTGGACATCATCCAGAGGGAGGAGGACTTCTCCTTCCTCAAGACAGGTAGGGGGGGAGGGGGGAGGTTGTGTGTGGGAGGGGGGGAGTGGGGGTGTATGGGGAGGGGTGTTGGGGGGAGGCAGGGGGGGGGTTTGGTGTGTGCGTGTGGGGGGGGGGGGAGTGGGTGATGTGGTGTGTGTGTGTGTGTGTGTGTGTGTGTGTGTGTGTGTGTGTGTGTGTGTGTGCGTAAGACAGACAGAGACAGAGGTACACATTACTGTTGTTGCTGTAAAAACTTCCTACTTCATAAGGATACAATTGCAAGAAATATATATTTGCAAGAGGAAGAGTAACAGCAGCTACAAAACTGAAAATAGGAGTTGTAATAATGATATAACCTGCATCATTTCTCCTGAGCTGCAATAATGATATACCCTGCATCATTTCTCCTGAGTTGTGATAAGGGTGTACCCTACGAGTTGTGATAATGATATTGTTAAAGTCTGTCCCGAGCCATAAGGCTCATCAGGCTGGTGCTTATCCCGGTTTCTGTGGCGTTAAGTGACTGAGAGTCATAGACTCCCCCCTGGATAAGACACCAGTCTATCGTAGGGTTAACCCCCAACACAAGGTTGGTACCCCTTTTACACCTGGGTGGGGTGAAAAAATAGCCGTAAAGTGCCTTTTCCAAGGGCACAATGCCATAGCTGAAAGCTGGGATCGAACCCACAACCTTTAGATTACAAGTCCAGCGCCCTAACCACTAGACTACAGCGGCGGCGATAATGATATACCTACATCACTTCTTCTTGAGAGTTGTGATAATGATATACCTACATCATTTCTCTTTGAGAGTTGTGATAATGATATACCTACATCATTTCTCCTTGAGAGTTGTGATAATGATATACCTACATCATTTCTCCTTGAGAGTTGTGATAATGATATACCTACATCATTTCTCCTTGAGAGTTGTGATAATGATATACCTACATCATTTCTCTGGAGTTGTAATAATGATATACCCTACGAGTTGTGATAATGATATACCTACATCATTTCTCTGGAGTTGTATAATGATATATACCCTGATGAGTTGTGATAATGATATACCTACATCATTTCTCCTTGAGAGTTGTGATAATATATACCTACATAAATTTCTCTCTGTGAGAGTTGTAATAATGATATACCTACAATGTTAACTTGAGTTGTAATATTTACCCTAAAGTTGTGATAATGATATAGCCTGCATCATTTGTCCTTGAGAGTTGTAATAATGATATTACCCTACAAGTTGTATAATGATATAGCCTCATCATTTCTCCTTGAGTAGTTGTAATTAATGATATAGCCTACATCATTTCTCCTTGAAGTAAATGTCACATCTTCACTGTAAACCATGCATGTCACCCATTCTAAACTTCTCTTGTAAGTAAATTGTATCTTTGGGGGGGGGGGGTTGTTGTCGTTTTTGCTTTGGTTTTTTTCTTTAGCTAGAAATTTAAGGTTTACCATTTATGAGATTTTGTGTATGTGACATTTTTTTCCCACTATGAAGATAACTGCATTCTGACTTTCGGGTGTTTTAAGCCTTGCGCAAATGTCCTCTTGTCAGAATTTCTGTACAATGTCCTGAGATGACACATATATCAGCCACACTGGGGGTTTTTTCAAATCTATCACATCTGCCCCTGTTCACTGTGGGTCACCCCTGTGTCACTGTGTGGACAGCTTTGGGACGTGCCAGCCTGGTGCCAGAATTCAAAGGGGAGGGCAAGTTCACGCTCTTTGCCCCCACCAACGCTGCCTTCCAGAGTCTGGAGCCTCGCCTGTTGGACCGTCTGCTCAGAGGAGACCCCAAGTGCCTGGAGAGTGAGTTTGGGGGTTGTTTTTGTAGAAAGTGTCTGTAGTTTGTGTCTTGATTGTTTGTAGAAAATGTATGTAGTTTGTCTCTTAATTGTTTGTAGAAAATGTCTGTAGTTTGTGTCTTGGTTGTTTGTAGAAAATGTCTGTAGTTTGTGTTGATATATCACCACTTCTCTTTCTCTGTCTCTCCGTCTCTGTTCATATGTTTCCACTTTTTTTCATATGTTTTTGCTGTTGTTGGGTATTTTTTCCTTCATTCAAATGTCCAGTAAGCTGTTGCATCATTGATGGGAGCTGGATACGGATATACCATCACTTTCCTTAAAGTATGAGACCTATCTCTTTACCTCTTTGATGGGAGCTGGATAAGGATATACCATCACTTTCCTTAAAGTATGAGACCTATCTCTTTACCTCTTTGATGGGAGCTGGATAAGGATATACCATCACTTTCCATAAAGCATGAGACCTATCTCTTTACCTCTTTGATGGGAGCTGGATACGGATATACCATCACTTTCCATAAGGCATAGACCTATCTCTTTACCTCTTTGAAGGGAGCTGGATATGGATATACCATCACTTTCCATAAAGCATGAGACCTATCTCTTTACCTTATCTGATTTTGTGTGTTTGGGTTTGTTTCTTTTTTTATTGGAGGGGGGGGGGGATTGGAATAAGGAAATATCCTCTGTTTCTTGGAAGGAAAAGATTTGTGGATGAGGAAACATAAGATCTATGTCTTTGCCATAACTGATTTTCCCCGTTTTTTATGTTTTGTATGGATAAGGATGTAATATATGTATAAAACATTGCTTCCTTTGAAGCATAAGGTCCATATCTTTGCCATGGTCGACCTTGTGAGTTTGTTTAGATCTGTTTTGTGGTTGTCTCTCAGTTATATTTGTGGCAAAACATCTGTGTGTGGTTGTAATTCATACATTTTTACGTCAGCATTTTTTTTTCCATATCAGTTGTTCCTGCTACTTTGGCTGTAATATTTCAACATCAATGGTGCTGCTTCTGTTGGTACCATTGCTGTTTTTATTCTTCTTACTGTTTTCATTGCTATTGTCAGTTCAGTGTCCCTCATTATTCATCATCGCCTACAATTTCATCATCATCCTCAATCTTTGTCACTTATCAGAAACAGTGGAGTAAAAAAGAAAAAAAAGAAAAGAAAAGAAAAGAAACCGAGGAGTATACCCAAAAGTAAGTGCTTTTCCTTTTTTTTCTTTTCTTTTGTGTCACACAACACTCCAGTAAAGACATCCCACCATACCATCAGAATAGAGAGATTACTACCCTGCAGTATACAGGGTAAAAATAGATACCTGTCTTGTTCCCTCATCAGAAAATTAATAGAAGCAAAGCCAAAATCAATGAAAGTGTGCATCTCTTTATCAGTTGTCTGTAATCATCTCTAAAGCTGCGCCAATTATAACCTAGTACTACTAAGATGAGCAGAGCTAGAGAAAATGACACAAATGCTACTTTTTATAGTTAGTCAGCCTTTTACAAGTTTGCTAGGCCTATGTAGTGTCATGCATAAAACATGAAACAAGTCAAGTCAAAAACACTTTAATCATCCCTGAAGAGCAATTACAATACTGACAGGCATATTGATACAAATCATAATCAAACACACGAAATAGCTACATTTCATATTTGTTCAAACATTTTTTTTAAATTATTGTTCAAACATTATATAACTTCAAATAAAAATGTCACAAACACTCACACTCTACGTGCGTGCTCTCACACACACGCAAACACATGCATACACACACACCAATGTTTAGATACAATGTTCTTAAAAAAAAAACATTGACTAGAAAAGACATATGATCACCATTATTTACACATTATACGCACGCGTTCGCACCTGCACGTATACATGCATGCATGCACGCACGCGCACACACACACACACACACACACACACACACACACACCACACACACACACACATATACACACACGCTCCCCCCACACACACACACACAATCCACACCCACCCGCCCCCACATTCACACATACACACATACGCTCCCCACCCCCTACACATACACACCATCCACACCCACCCATCCCCATCCCCCCCCCACACACACACATACACACATGCACACACACACACACACACACACACACACACACACACACACATACACACACACACACACAATTGGTAGAAAGACATATGAATTTACAAGCTATTCAAAAAATCAATAAAGCCAAAATAAGACATACTTATTTTATGGGTACATATGCATGTATGTGTCACAACACAAAATCCCCAGCGCCCAAAAAGGACGAGGTTGGATCTTCTGCTGTAACTAGCTCGTTTAAAATTCGTCCGGAAAAGGGGTGGCGGTCACAGCAATCTCTCAAAGCACAACTCAAAAGGCAAAAATAAACATTTACAAACAAGACGCTTTATTTCACTTTCATACACACTTAAACAATTCTAAGCTAACATGCCCCTTTTTCCCCCCTCCGCCCTTCCTAACACCTCTAACACCCTACACAAATATATATAAACAAGAAAAAGAAATAAATGAAAATAATACTCTCTCACACACACATTCTCACAGTCAGTTCACAGTGGGGGAAAAGGCATCAGGACGGGAAACGTGGGGGGGACACTCAACTTTCAAAAATGTCACAATGCTGACGTTGAGGCGCTGGATGCGTTGGACGCCAGTGTCCAGTTCAGGCTCGCAGCATGCTGTGAAAGGTCCCCGCTCCACTCTCATCCTCTCTGCTACGATGACCCAGAGAGGTCTGCTGGAATGCCGGGTGCGGTGTTCTGCCCGACACGCTGTCCAGACCCGAGGTCCGTCCCACCCGACATTCAGTCCCGTCTGCCCCAAAACACAAACGGCCCCTGCTGCCGCCTGCCCACACACAAACAACAAGCTGTGGCAGGAATTAATATTTAGTCATATAATGAGTGTCAACCCCCCTCCATCCCTTGCCTTCCCCCACCTTAACAATCCACAACAATTTCCATAATAACAATTTCCATAGTAACTCCTCCATGAGGTTACGACTATCAATCGCTTCAAATAAGCTGTCACACAGACATACAAATAAACACGACATAACCTCTGACTGCAACATATATCTCTACAGTCAGAGGAACAGGACGGATTACTGGGGTAGTGCTTCAATCAGACGACGCCGGTGAACCTGCGGTCCCCTCCAGTTTCAATCCACCGCGACGGCCCGAAAACCCCAGAATCATAAAAAGAAACAAAAGAATGAAGTACTGAAAATAAAGTCTTGGAACCAAATGGAATCTGCGTGTCCGGAAAACCTATCTTCTCTCTTCCCCCACCAAGGCAGAGTTCGAGAGAAGAAACTATTGGAACCAAAACAAAGTGGTGAAGTCGTGGGTTCGAAACCCCGGTGCAACACCCACTCACTCCAGTCGGCGGAATGAGTAAATAATTCAAACAAAAAAAAGTTGCATGCATCCGAAAAAATGTTGGACACTTCCGAGTGTCTAAACCAAATAAAATAAATTTGATTTCTGCCACACGCTACATACCTCAGACAGCTCGTGTGGATATCTTGTGCCGATCGCGGCACCACCACTCCTGCGTCGGCAAGGAGGTCTGTCCCTGCACCTTGGCTACCGAGCACAAGGTGTCCCCGGGGTGGCATCACGACAGGCAATATATATGCCGGCTATCACCTGAACTCAGGTGAGCTCTCACCCGGTTTCGGCGGAAAACCCCGCCACGCACGGGCTCCTCGTACGCGGCCACTCAGGGAGTTTTTCGCATGGCTACACAACATGTTACATAAAAATCCCATGCGCACGCTAACCTGCGCTCAGGGTTATGGATAACAATAAAAAACTAAAGTGGGGAGGGTGGAAAAAAAAAATGGTGTGGAGGTAAAGGACCTCCCGTCAGTCCCCTTAAAACCACACCTCTCCCTCCGTGTCCAGGGCGCTAGTCCTTCACCCTGGCGGTCAGGAGAGGTGTAAGTGGGGTGGTGAAGGGGTGTGAGGATTCGAACCTGGGTCGATTCGTGACAGTATGTGCACGCCTGTATGCATTGGCTACATACATAACAGTGGCAGTCAGGTAAGTAATTCAGAGAAGTTTTAAAAAAACACAAACAAAACAAACAAAAAACAAAAAAAAGCAAACAAGCAAACAAACAAACAAAAAATAACCTCAGTCAGTGTTATCATGAGTTTAGAACTCGGATAGCTACTGGCACAAAGGAATTCCTTTTTGTGTTTGTTTTGCTGTTGTGGAGCGTGGGAGGAATCGGCCAAAATACAGAAAAACCACTGAACATAATTGTCATAGTTTAATTTTTTTTTAATTCATGTAACTAATGAAGCTGATGAACATTTATATGCCAACTGTCAGAAGTTGATTTTTCTTTCCCTCTTTCCCTCCATTGCAGAGGTGATCAGGCAGCACGTCCTCCCCCATGTGATTTGTTCCACGGTCATCCAAGGTCGCGCCAAGTCGCGCAACATCCTGGGCAACTTCCTGAACCTGACCCGCAGTGAGGACGGCAAAGTGTTTGTCAACACGGCACAGGTTGTGCGCGCTGACGTCATGGCCACCAATGGAGTGCTGCATGTCATCGACTCCGTGCTGATTCCCCACGATGGTAACAGCCACCATTAGAAACAACAGGGATGAAGAGATCGTTTTTTGCTTTTAGTTCCTCAGCTACAGCTCTGAGGATCACCTAGGGTGAGATTTTGCGTATGCTTTTTACCCACCATGAAGATAACCCCATTTGGTCTTTGGGCTATGTATGTATGTGCCAATATACACAGCACAAAGCATGCTAATCCAGCATAACTCAGTCAAGGGTCTAGGCCACAGTCTTAAAATCAGCACACCCCTTCCTCTCCCCAAGTCCTAGTGCAGCCACCTCCTGCTATGATAGCACTGGCTGGGCTGGGATGGGAGGGAATGGATACTTATTTTTATTTATTTTTTATTTATTTATTCTTTTATATTGAGAATAAAGGAATAAGCACTCATGTGCTTTTTTACATCCAGTCCCCATGTGCATGCAGTTTTGTAAATCTTGTCATCTCTTCCCACCAGCACACAATGGCCTACTCTTATGAAAAGCGCAACAGGATTTAACATGTGCACAAGATGTTCTGTGATAGCAGCTGAGAGCAGCTGAAAGTGAAGGAAACTGACAGCTGTGACTGACGTATATGTACAAAGATGCATGAATGTGTTTGTGTTTACACAGGCTCAAATTAAGATATGAGCACACACATGCACACACACACACACACACACACGCATACACACACACACACACACTCACACACACTCACACACACTCACACACACACTCACACACACACACTCACACACACATCACACACTCACACACACACACACACACACACACACACACACACACACACACACACACACACACACACACACACACACACACACATATACACACACACAACTGTGACAAATAAATCATGGACATAATTCACAAAATGTGTGTTGATGCATGTGTGTGCATGCTTATGTTCATTCCATTGTATTGTTTAGATTTGTATACTTTTCTCAGTCATAGCAGATTCATTTGCATGAAATTCAAACTGTTCTCCCAGGGAAAATGGATTTCCACAAGAGCAACCTCCCCCTTACTTTTTTTAATTTCCTGCCTCTGTGTGTATTTTTCCCCTGTCACAGTGACTTTTTTCTACAGAATTTTGCCAAGGACTCTCTTGTTGCCATGAATTCTTTTACATGCTCTGAATACATGTTGCACATGGGATCTCGGTTTGTCATCTCATCCAAAACACTAGCACCTAGACTCAAGATCTAGTGGATAGCGGGAGAGTTGAGGCATAGATGGGGACCAATCCCACACTTCTTTTTTAAACAGGTTTGTGACCTCTAGAGCACTGATCCAACATCTGTGTGCAGGCCAGAGTGAGTGTGTATATGCATTTGCAAACTGATCACCACGGCCAAAAAGACTGCATGCAATCCCACTTACTAGTGTGGAGACTTTGCATTCACGTTAAGAAATCAGGTATTCACTCATTGCTAGGAGTATGATGCATTGGATGGACACAACAGCCGACTGGTCAAGACTGTTCAACTTCAATCCCATGGGTCCATTAGGCCCTGGGTTCAAACCTTGGTGGCGTCTGGTGAATTAAGGTTGGGTTTTTGTATAATCTCCCAGGTTAACTTCAAGTGCAGACATGCTGGTGCCTTAATTCCTTTCGTGTGTAAACTGATACATATGCAGAAGATCAAATATGCACATCAAAGATCCCACAATTCATATCAGTATTTGGTGGGTCACGGAAACATGAACATACCCAGCCTACCTTCCCAAAATCAAAATGCGGGTACCTTCATGGTGGACAAAAATGGTCGCGTTCGCAAAATCACACCGTTGGTGAACCCTAAGTGAGGAGCACACCCAAAAAAGTGAAAAAGGACAGATAGGGCACACCCAAAAAGTGAAAAGACAGATAGGGCACATCCAAAAAGTGAAAAGACAGATAGGGCACACCCAAAAAAGTGAAAAGAACAGATAGGGCACATCCAAAAAGTGAAAAGACAGATAGGGCACACCCAAAAAGTGAAAAGACAGATAGGGCACACCCAAAAAGTGAAAAGACAGATAGGGCACATCCAAAAAGTGAAAAGACAGATAGGCACACCCAAAAAGTGAAAAGACAGACAGAAATGTTGTTGATGCAGCAACGTGCACTGTTTCAGCTCTGGACCTGGTGTCGGTGGCGAAGGAGAGGGGGCTGACAGAGCTGGTGGGTCTGGTGGGCAAGGCAGGCATGGTCCCCACCCTGCAGAAAGCAGAAAACCTCACCATCCTCGCCCCCTCCAACCTCGCTCTGCAGGTCAGAGAACAGCTCTCTTCTTTTCCTATCGGAGTGTGTTGTTCTGTGATCTGGTTGGTTACATTGCATCATGCTGTGATGCACTGATCGTCAGTAGTTTTTGTAAAAAAAAATGGAGTGTGAGTTAATTGCTTTCTCTCTCTCTCTCTCTCTCTCTCTCTCTCTCTCTCTCTCTCTCTCTCTCTCTCTCTCTCTCTCTCTCTCTCTCTCTGTCTTTCTTAGCATTAATACATTCTTTCTTTCTTTCTTTTTTATTTTGTCATTCCTCTGCTAGAGTTCCAAGGTTCACCAGTGGTGAGATTTTTTTATGCAATTGTTTTTTCCCCATATTCTAACTGGGGAGGGGGTACAATTGAGAATTGACCTACCAATTTTTCCTAGGACAGTCAGGAGTTGCCTCCCTGCTCTTTCCAAATTTTATTTGTTGGGAGGGGTGTTGGTATGTATCAAGTCTGTCCGCACATGGGTGTCACTGGTTTTAGAGTCTTCACCCAAAGACTTGACAGTCCCTTCAATTTTCCCATCAAACTGGGAAGAAAAGGCAAGGCTGGGAATCAAACCCAGAACCCCATGGTTTCTCCCACCGCCTTCCTTCTTATATTCCTTTACACCCTTCACTATCTGCCATTTCAAGGATGTTTTCTGTCAGGATCTGTCCCCTTCCGTCTTATATTCCTTAAAAACCTTCACTATCTGCCATTTTCACAGGATGTTTTCTGTCAGGATCTGTCCCCTTCCTTCTTATATTCCTTAAAAGCCTTCACTATCTGCCATTTTCAAGGGATGTTTTCTGTCAGGATCTGTCCCCTTCCGTCTTATATTCCTTAAAAACCTTCACTATCTGCCATTTTCAAGGGATGTTTTCTGTCAGGATCTGTCCCCTTCCCTCTTGTAATTATTCCTTAAAAACCTTCACTATCTGCCATTTTCACAGGATGTTTTCTGTCAGGATCTGTCCCCTTCCGTCTTATATTCCTTAAAAACCTTCACTATCTGCCATTTTCACAGGATGTTTTCTGTCAGGATCTGTCCCCTTCCGTCTTATATTCCTTAAAAACCTTCACTATCTGCCATTTTCACGGGATGTTTTCTGTCAGGATCTGTCCCCTTCCGTCTTATATTCCTTAAAAACCTTCACTATCTGCCATTTTCAAGGATGTTTTCTGTCAGGATCTGTCCCCTTCCCTCTTGTAATTATTCCTTAAAAACCTTCACTATCTGCCATTTTCAAGGGATGTTTTCTGTCAGGATCTGTCCCCTTCCGTCTTATATTCCTTAAAAACCTTCACTATCTGCCATTTTCACGGGATGTTTTCTGTCAGGATCTGTCCCTTCCGTCTTATATTCCTAAAACCTTCACTACTGCCATTTTCACGGATGTTTCTGTCAGGATCTGTACCTTCCCGTTATATTCCTTAAAACCTTCACTATCTGCCATTTTCAAGGGATGTTTTCTGTCAGGATCTGTCCCCTTCCCTCTTGTAATTATTCCTTAAAAACCTTCACTATCTGCCATTTTCACGGGATGTTTTCTGTCAGGATCTGTCCCCTTCCGTCTTATATTCCTTAAAAACCTTCACTATCTGCCATTTTCACGGGATGTTTTCTGTCAGGATCTGTCCCCTTCCGTCTTATATTCCTTAAAAACCTTCACTATCTGCCATTTTCAAGGGATGTTTTCTGTCAGGATCTGCCCCCGGCTGTGTTGGAGAAGGTGGATTCAGGAGAGCAGGAGTTCCTGCAGGGCATCCTGAACTACCACGTGATTCCTGAGGACCTGACCAGTCGCCAGCTGTACAACAACCGTCTGCTCAGCACGCTGGATGGGGACCGGAAAATCCGCATCAACGAGTATTCCTCCGTGAGTGTTTCTTTTTTATCTTTTTGTTTCTTTCTTTCCTTCTTCTTTCTTTATTCTTATCTTTCGAGAATAATGGAACAAGCACCCATGTGGGGGTTTTTTTACATCCATTCCCTGTATGTATGCAGTTTTGTGAATTTGGTTATCCATTCCCATGGGCACACAATGGCCTACTCTTCTGAAAAGTGGAATGGGTTTTAAATTGTACGCAAGACATTGTGTGTTCCTTCGCACATGGGACCTTGGTTTTAGTCTCATCCGGAGGACTTTTGGGGAGAGTGGAGTCAGCACTGATGTTAACTCCAGAGGAAACATCCTCTTGAACGAGATTCGAACCCAGGTCAGCAAATCATGAGCACATCACTCTGACCACCAGGCTGTTTTGTCCCATGAGTATGCTGACTGAGTGGATTATGGGTGATGCTGTGAAGGTGTGGAGTTGTGCTCTCCTGTCAGCATCAGTGAGCTTGGTGTTGGCCCAGTGCTGGGCCCAGTGACAGTGACACCATCCTCCTTCTCCACTGCCTCCCGTCTTCACTGGCTTCAGGACTTTTTGTTACATTGGTTATTATTGTAGGCAGTCTACAGGGGCTTTGGCATTTGTTTTCTCTTTTCTTCATAGGGTCAACATATTTTGTCTTTTTTTAAAAACTATTCTGTGAGTGTGAGGCAGGTGTTTCTTATTGTTTACTCTTAAGAAGACTTTTCATGCTTGCTTTTAAATCTTTTTTTTTCAAAGTATGTTTGATTTTATTTTGACCTTCTTTTACTGTTGAAGTTTTGCATTGCATGTGCAAAATAATTCTGAGTAAAAGAAAGTTTTATTACAAAAAATAGAGAAATATGACCACAAACATTCTAACTGTCAGGAAATTGTCTATAGTGTTTCTTCTCATAATTATTGGCTTGTGTTTAACTTTTTGGAAAAAAAAATATACAGTATCTCATATCTGTGTATGATAATAACTGGAAAAAAAAGTTGAAATTCTGCAAATCAAAACTATCAATTGTCCAATTTAAGGGAAATATGACACATTCACATGTCTTATCTCAGAAATAAGATTTATAGAATAATGTACGAATGTCAGGTAAAGGTGTTCCATAACCTATGTGGTCATAGGGGAGCAAGGTATCAGACACCTTGGCTTCGCTAGGTGCCAGCATATTGAGGGCAGTGCCCATCTCCTCTCCTTCACTGCTTTACCCTCCCTGACCCTAAAGAGGACAAGTACCCATTGACAGATGGGTGAACTGGGGGACTGTACTGAAGCCAAGGCATGCAAACACTCATTCACTTGCTAACCACGCTCAATGCTGCTTAACCTCGGCTTTTTTTTTTATCCAAATGTATGATTTATATTACATGTATAACTTTTGACAGATGGTGGTGGATTGATGTTTTCAGTTGTTTATTTCATCTTGTTCTCTTGTTTGCTCCTTACCTATTAACACTTTTCTTTTCTTCCATAGTCAAAATCTTTTTATTGTGACTTTTGATTTTGTCTTTTGAACGAGTGCATTTTTATTACCTTGCCATATATAGTGTCCTTATTCTTGTGTGTTGTTTGGTACTGCGTAAAGTATCATTGTTTAGTATCTTTTCAACTTGATGTATCCCTGAAAAGGGCGGGGACTGGATGTAAAAAAGCACACGAGTGCTTATCTATTATCCTCGAATAAAATACTTTGCCTTGCCTTGCCTTGCCTTGCCTTGCCTTGGGGAAAACAAGTGCTCTGACCACTGAGCTATTCCACCCCCATAAAGTACTGATATATGTATAAGTAGCACATGCGTCTGTCATCTGAAAAAAGGCAAAAATCAATTCCCTACATGACCTGGGTATTGTAGTCAGCTGTTGGGTGTTCCCCAGCACAACAGGGGGGTCACCAGCAATATGCCATGACTCATTCATCCCACCTGAGAATCGCTGTGAGAAGGTAAGTGCTCACTGGGTGAGAGGTTTGGCTGTTGGGGTGTTTTCAAGTACCTCACCATATAGGCAGTCCTACTCTTGACTACAGAGAATTTTTTCTCCTTTGATGAAGACAAGTGGGGGGAGGGGGTGTTTTTGTTCCTCAGAGCTCTGAGGTTTACCAGTGGTGAGATTGTGTATATGCAACCATTTTTGCCCACCATGAAGGTAGCCACATTCCAACTTAGGTAGAGGGGAGGGATAAACAGGTTGCTTCACTAAGAGCTTGTCATGGATGAGACCATCAACCAAGGTCCCACATGCGAACACATGCAGAACATCTTGCGCACATGTGAAAACCTGTTCTGCCTTTCGAATGCACTGGGCCTGACTTGTCAGGCACTTGACGACAGCACAACCCATTTTCCCTCCTATGACAAACAAGAACAGTTGTTGTGTGAGCGTGTGAAAAAGAAGGAGAAAAGTGGCCATGGCCTGTGGCGTGTTTCAGTTTCCATTTGGAGATCACCATGTGATGACGGCGCAGTGTGCCCCCATTGTTCACACCAACCTGGAGGCCTGCAATGGCATTCTGCATGTCGTGGACCAGGTGAGAGAGACAGACACAGAGACACAGAGGAGTGGATACCTGCTTGCATGTACTGAATCCATTCCAGGTTATTGGTAAAAGGCATTGTTCAGCAAAATCACACATGCACACTCACATGCACGTGCATGCACACACACTCACTCACATACATACACACACACACACGCGCGTACGTGCGCACACACGCATACACACACATGCACACACACACATACACACACACAATGCAAACACGCACGCATGTGCATGCACATACGCATTCATGGCCGATGGGATAGCCTAGTGGTCAGAACATTGTGCTCACAATTTGACGACCCAGGTTCAATTCTCGCTCAAGGGGATTTTTCCCCTGGAGTTAAAATTCATGCTGACTCCACTCTACCCAAAAGTCCTTTGAATGAGACTATAAACTGAGGCCCCGTGTGCGAACACACGCAGAACATCTTGCGCACATGTTAAATCCTGTTCCGCTTTTTGGAAGAGTAGGCCATTGTGTGCTGGTGGAACAGATGACAAGGTTTACAAAACTGCATACACACGGGGACTGGATGTAAAAAAGCACATGAGTGCTTATTCCATTATCCTTGATATAAAAGAATAAATAATAAATAAGTGCACACACACACACACACACACACACACACACACACACACACACACACACTCACATACACACACACACACACACACACACACACACACACACACACACACACACACACACACACACGCACACACACACAGATAGAAGCATAATGTGACAGCGTTTGTGATATATGATGCTCCACATAAGGAGTTGCATTGCACCAGAGGTCAATTTTTAGTTATTGACATGTTACTAATCTGCAATAAAAAGGCTACTCAATGCAAAAAACAGATTGAAAATCGGACAATTCTGTGCAAAGTTATTACAAATTGAAATCATAGACTGCAGGATGTGACAAAATGAGAAACGGGCAAGTTTATTTTCATAACAGGTTGTCAGAATAAGGACTTGGGTATTTTTAAAACAAATTTAAAAGCAAAAGGAATGAAAATTATGCCTTGATATTTCATTACAAGGTAGAATAACAGATATAGTTTAATAATTGATCAAAATCTAAAACTGACAACTTGACTCCCACCTACCTTTAATGGCTCCTAGCACAAAATTGGTGGGGTAATGGTGTTGTAAGATGAACAAAAGAGTCATGGACATCAAATGTTACACCCCAAATCCTCCACACATCTGTAATGGAAACATAATCTGCCCTCACTCTCATGTCTGTTTCTAAAGGCATGAGGTAGTCTGCTTACATTTGTTCATCAGCTGATGAACCAGGTAGTTTGCTTACATTTGTTCATCAGCTGATGAACCACTTAACCAATCTGTTGATTTTACAGCTGTTTTTGTGCCTCTGGAGAAATTCTATAGCTACCATGAAATCAGTCAACCGGTCTGTCAATGCTGCAGATGTTACATAAATGCTGCAGGTGTTACATTAAATCAGTTAACCAGTTTGTCATTGTTGCAAGTGTTAAAAAAAAATACTGCAGGGGTTACATAAAATCAGTTAACATGTCTGTCAATCCTGCAGGTGTTACATGAATGCTGCAGGTGTTACATTAAATCAGTTAACTGGTCTATCACTGCTGCAGGTGTTACATGAATGCTACAAGTGTTACATGAATGCTGCAGGTATTACATTGAATCAGTTAACTGGTGTGTCACTGCTGCAGGTATTACATTAAATCAGTTAACTGGTCTGTCACTGCTGCAGATGTTACATGAATGCTGCAGGTGTTACATGAATGCTGCAAGTGTTACATTAAATCAGTTAACGGGTCTGCCACTGCTGCAGGTGTTACATGAATGCTGCAGGTGTTACCTGAAATCAGTTAAGGGGTCTGCCACTGCTGCAGGTGTTACATGAATGCTGCAGGTGTCACATGAATGCTGCAGGTGTTACAGTAAATCTGTGAAGGGGTCTTTTACTGCTGCAGGTGTCACATGAATGCTGCAGGTGTTACAATAAATCAGTTATGGGGTCTGTGACTGCTGCAGGTGTTACATGAAATCGTTAATTAACAGGTCTGTGACTGCTGCAGGTGTTACATGAATGCTGCAGGTGTTGCCTGAACTGAGCTAATGAAGGGATGTGTGACCTGTGCAGGTGTTGCTGCCTCCCCAGGGCAATGTGGTGGACGTGTTGGCAGCAGGTGCAGAGTTCAGCACTCTGGTGCGTCTGCTGAAGGGGGCAGGGCTGGCCGACTCCCTGCAGCAAGATGGCCCCTTCACTGTCTTCGCTCCCACCAACAAGGTAATCCTAATAATGATGATAATCACGATAATAACGATGATCATGATAATAAAATAATGATGGTATGTGGAATTTCTATTGTGCTGAATGTTGTAGGAGTAGTAGGCTCCCATCATTCGGAAAACTATGGAGTTGCGCTGTAGTCTTTAGAGCGCAAAGCCTGGGTAAGTAAGTATGGAGGGCAAACTGTTACCCATGCAGCAGAACCCCCCCCTCTCCACGCCACTGAAATGTTCCATTGGAAAGGCAATGACTGATATGAATGGTTCCAGTACTGTTGAAGGAGCCACCAGAACGTAAAAAGGATGCCCCGAGTGAGGTTGTGAATCTTGTAAAGCAAACAAATCAAAGTGCTTGCATTTCATATCATTCGCATGCATGGAACTGTTCACAAAGAAGATTAGCAGATTTTAAATTTACATGCAAAGGTAAGCAGATATTTTTTGTCATACAGACCAGTTTGACAGTGTGTTTCTTAGTCCTTCCAAAAGTAAGCTTTGACTATGATGGATACATGCAGACACTGACTTGCACACATTTACACATGCATATAAGCATAAATGCCTGAATACTTACTTGCACGTACACACACATACATGCAGTATGGACATACATACATACACAAACACACACACACACACACACACACACACACACACACACACACACACACACACACACACCACACACATGCAGTCAGACCTTCACAAACAAGCATGTATGTAGGTAGACATGCATGCATGCACATTTCTATGTATGCATTCTCCTTCCCATCTGCAACACAACACACACACACACACACACACACAAAACACACACACACACACACACACACACACACACACACACACACACTTAACTCTTTCTACCCTACATGTGCAGCCTGAGTTTTTCCCCTTACTGTGCAGCAGGTGTGCATGGAAAACAGACTCAGTTACATCACTGTTATCTCTGCCTTCACCCACTAGCCTAAATACTTAGTTATTTTTTGCAGTAACTGTAGGAATTTACATTCAGATCTCCCAGATTTGGGGATGAAATCATCTCCTTACCACCAAGTATGGACGATGATGGGTGAGCGTGACTGGGCTTCCCCTGCCAACAGCGATCACTGGATGGAGTGTTGAATCAGCCAGTCCTCGTCACTTCCTGTGCCACTCTGGTTGCTGATATAAATAGCAGTGTATTCAGCTAAACCCTCAGATTAATTTATATATATATATAGATATATATATATAATATATATATATAATATATATATATATATATATATATATATATATATATATATATATATCCACTCACGAACCTGGTGACTGGCTTCTTTAGCTAAGAGATGTTGTGAGTGTTTACTCCTATTGATTGATAGGCAATAGATCAATGAAAACTCGGCACAGAACAGAAAGTGCCAACATGGCGTGTAAACAAACCATTTGAGAATGTGTCCAAGCTATCAGACTGAGTCATTCTTGGAAATAATTGAATAAGAACACTCCATTCTAGCCTAGTGCTCTGTTACAAGTATACTCATGAATGGGATGATACAGTTGGACGAAGTTTATGAGTATACTTGTAAATGGGGTAGTAAGTGTTAAGCACCTAACAAGTCAGGCCCAGCACATCCAACTTTGGCATTAGAAACAACTGTTATCTTTTAAGTCTTTCTGGAAAAAAGGCAGGAGAATGGTCTATTAAGGCAGAAAATAGACAAGAAGGAGGCAATGGGAAGAAAAAGAACAAGACAAACAAAATAGAGGAATAGAAAAGGGAAATTTTCTTGCACCAAATTTCCAAAAGGTGGGGATGTTATTTATGCTGGCAGGCCCCCTGCACCCTCATGAGGGGGGGGACAGTTTGATCTCAAATAAACACTTCGATACTAACTGTTAATGCTAATATTGTGTAGCATAAGTTATATATTTATGATATCCAGAAAAGGGTGTATGCTTGAAGGGGTAAGTAGGTGTGGTGTGGCTGATTCAGGCCTTCAAGGAACTGGGCAAGGAGAGGCTGAGGGACCTGGAGCAGGACCCCGATGAACTGGCACGCATCCTCAAGATGCACGTCTTCCATGGTCAGTCTGTCTGTCTGTCTGTTTGTCTGCCTGCCTGCCTGTCTGTTTTGTCTGCCAGGCTGTCTGCCTGCCTGTCTGTCTGTCTGCTTGTCTGTTTGTCTGTCTGTCTGTCTGTTGTCTGTTTGTCTGCCAGGCTGTCTGTCTGCCAGGATGTCTGCTTGTCTGTTTGTCTGCCAGGCTGTCTGCCTGTTTGTCTGCCAGGCTATCTGCCTGCCTGTCTGCTTGTCTGTTTGTCTGCCAGGCTGTCTGCCTGCCTGCCTGTTCTGTTTGTCTGTTTGTCTGCCAGGCTGTCTGCCTGCCTGCTTGTCTGCCTATCTGTCAGCCTGCCTGTCTCTTTGTCTGCCTTCCATTTTGTACATCTTTCTGTTATTTGATTGGGTATGGTACAAAAGTCTGATCATTCTCTCACAGACTTTTCACAGAACATTTTGTATACTATTGACAAGCTCTCTCAGTGTATGACTTTTACAGAAAATACCTTACACAACCAGCTGCCATGACAGTGGTTAGCATCTTGGATTCCTGACTGGAAGGTCACGGGTTCGAATCCCATAAGGGTCATAGGGATTTTTGGGGCTCCAACCGGTTCCTACCTAGAGTGAGTGTGCTGTGGGCTCAGTGGGAAGACTGAGACTACACAGTCGAGCTTCATCCACTTTACGGATGCAAGTTTGACAGTGTTAATCAAATTACCTGACCAACACTGCAGGTGTCTGTATCTCTCTGGCCTGGTTGACGCTGGGATATATTATGATAGTAAATGTAGAGTACAGCCCTGTCAAGTAGTCTCCAAGCACATGCACCTCCACAGCAGCATCATTACATCATCATTCTCATCGATCATCATGCAATGAAAAAATTGCCTGATTCGGTGGCCTCCATAGCTCTGGTCTCATGGTGATCTCAGATTCAGTTTCCCCATACACTTCTGTGCCTGTGGTGAGTTTATGTCAAAGCCTTTGGGGTTGGATGTTCGAGGGGGGGCAGTCATTGGAGGGGTGTTGTGGTGGTCGCCACCTCTAGTAGGTGACTCACTCAGTCTGGTTCTGAGACTGCACTAATACTGTCGTTAGAAGGGGGCTTAGTAGGTGGTGTCCTGCATATGTTAGATCAGAACAGGCACCACTGAACACCACAGGGCCCTTCTGGCTGGTGGCCCCATGATGGCCTAATATTGATGAGCTCCCTGTGGATGTTCGACCCTGGGGATGAGACATGACAAACCTGGGTATGGCTGTGGCGGGGAGATTGAAATGATTGGCGTGGGAACAGCAGGGACAGGAACGTCACAGAAAATGAGGCAGCAAAAAAAAAAAAAAATTACACTATCGACAAACTTTTCATAAGACTTTTCACAGAAAGCATTTTACACTATTAACAAACAGTTCTTTATAAGACTTGTTCCCCCCCCCCCCCCCAAATTTATACTATTGACAAAGTGTTTTCAATATAAGGTTTTTCACAGAAAATATTTTACACAATTGACAAACTTTTCAATAATTTAAGACTTTTCACAGAAAGGATTTTACACTATTAACAAATTTTCATAATATAACACTTTTCACAGAAAATGTTTTACACTATTAACAAATTTTCATGATAATTATAACACTTTTCACAGAAAACATTTTACACTATTGACAAACTTTTATCACAGAAGGCATTTTACACCATTGACAAACTTTTCAGCTATTTAAGACTTTTCACAAGAAATGTATTGGACACTGTTGACAAACTTTGCATCGATATTAGACTTTTCACATAAAACATTTTACATGTAGAGAGTCCTACGCAGGAATTCTCTAGGTCACCACTCTAATTCCTGTTCCGCCTGATTTGGTACTGAAAATATATAGAGTCCTAGATTAATTAATTCCTATTTTCTTTAGTAACCCTAAAGAGGAGTAGGGCTCAACTACTTATGTGCCGGGAGTGATAAAAGGGGGGATAGTAAGAGGATAGAAGAAAAATAGGGGAAAGAAATATAAAAGAGGAGGAAAGTAGGTAAGTGAAATTAATTCCTCAACTCACTCAGCAGCCACACTGAATACACCATGAATGTGACAAATAACAACATTCATTCAGTGTAACTCTCCAGTCCAAGCAAGTTGGGTTTTCACATATATTTCATGAACACAACCTACTACACTACAACATGAAAAATACAAATCACCAATTGTACTGCAAGTACAATTGGAAAAAACACAAGATAATTTTGTCCTTATGTCCAGTCCTCAAAACACAAAATCAACGAAGAATCAATCTCAGATCAGAGACACAAAGACTAACAAAACAACATTGACAGGATTGGAGATGAAACAATGGGGTAAACAAGCCAAATAACAATGTGGAGAAAACAATGTTCTCTTCTCGAATTCAAATACAGGTCAGGGATGTAAATCACCACAAAACCAACATTCTTAAATGGGCTATAAAGTATTATAGATTGATTTTCACTTATCAACCATTTTAACACTGATCTAGAGTTTATAACACTTAGCTCACTTACCAAATTGCACCTCCACATTATACAGTTCCCAATTCTCATGAGATCATAGCATTCTCAATTACAACCTTTTACTCCGTTATAAATTCTCACTGATCAACCATCAAACACTGAGCTAGAGTTTATAACACTTAGCTCACTTACCAAAATGCACTCCCACATTATACAGTTCCCAATTTTATTAGCATAAAACATTCTCAAAACAATCTAGCATAACCACTAAAATTACCACATAATTTTAGTAGTCTCACACATGTTTCATTTACTTTAGAATAGGTGATGGTCCATCCTAGGAAACAATGCCAACATTAATAATAAAAAAAATAATAATAAAAAACCCACTTTAACTTATTTTAGATCAAAGTCTCCAATGACATTCCAATGCCATTGCACCTGTTTGGAATTGCTAAATGATCTATACAAATAAATCACAATTCTTAGTGATAAAAATCATTATAAAAAAACAAGCAGGCCTTCACACCCATATATCTGTAGTGTAAAGCTACACTAGAATATTTCCAGCATTTTACTAGCAGAACAATATTCTGCCAACAAAGACCATGACTGTGCTCAAATTTGCCACATGCTTTCTTTGTTCAAAACAATTGCTTAGGGCTCACTGTTAATTCACAGGCTAAAAACCTCTTAAATAGAATTAAACATATAGGTTTCCTGAACTTCAAAAAACTATTCCGAATTAAGCTAAAATTGGCTTAAAAAGATAGTTTAACCAAAAGCGAAGTTCAACAAAATAAAACCGACCTTAATTGGGGAACATCAGACTCAAAGAGTCTCCCAGGCACACAAACTGCCCTCACCGCTCCTCTCTATTTTAGCGGGGAAAGTGACTCTTCTGACAAGAAGATGCCAAAACAATTTCAACAGATCCCCCTGCAAAACAAGGGAACTGTCATTAAACTTATGCTTAGTAACACCAAACACAAAAATATGTTTTTGTTAGGGGTGTTACATACACTATTGACAAATTTTTCAACAGATACATGACTTTGCTCACTTTCCCCAAGTCAAGTTAAGCAGGGTTGAGCATGGTTACCAGTTGGATGGGTAACCGGATGGGTGACCATTTGCACGCCTTGGCTTCAGTACAGTCCCCCAGTTCACCCAGCTGTAAATGGGTATCTGCCCTCTTTAGAGTCCGGGAAGGTAAAGCAGTGAGGGAGAGGAGATGGGCGCCGCCCTCAATATGCTGTCCCCTAGAGAAGCTGGGGTCTCTGATGCCTCGCTCCCGTATGACCACATAGGGGACACCTTTACCTTTACATGACTTTCCCCAGAAAGCATTGGGTGCTGTTGACAAACTTTTTCAATAATATTAGACGTTTCACATAAAACACTTTGCACTATGGACACACTGACTCCACGCTGTGTTCTCTGCAGAAAACCTGTGCTGTGCCGGCATCTTCCGCAACCCTTGGTGGCGCCACCAGCGGATCCGGACTCTGAACGGCCACTCCATCTTCGTCACACGTGACCGTCGAGGGCGACCTGTTGTCAACGACATTGTGATTGGTTCTTGTGACCGCACAGCCACCAATGGTGTGGTGCATGGCATCGACGCCGTTCTCCTGCCCATCCCCGAGCCCTGGTACATGTTTCCTTGAAGATGGTGCTGGTGATTGTTAGCAACAGGGGAGAGAGAGTAGGGTGTACACCGGAGGTGTGCTCGACAAAAGAAGCATTTTGAAGATCTTTTCCAAGATCTCAAAACTTTTGGCTGAAACAGGTTGTAAGTGAACGTGTGTAAAACATGTCTATACATGGACTTTGAATTTGAATTTTCATAATTATCTGCATGCTTCTTTGTTTGAAGGTGGGGGGGTTGTTGTTGTTGTTGTTGTTGTTTTTGTTGATGTCTATTTTCTTTGCTGCCTTTCTTTTGGCTTAGTTGGCTTTATTTTGTTGTCATCATCACAGCTTCCTTCATATCATTTAAACTCTCTCTCTCTCTCTCTCTCTCTCTCTCTCTCTCTCTCTCTCTCTCTCTCCTCTCTCTCTCTCTCTCTCTCTCTCTGTGTGTGTTTCTCTCTCTCTCTTCTCGTCTCTTCTGTCTGTCTGTCTGTCTGTCTGTCTGTCTGTCTGTCTGTCTGTCTGTCTGTCTGTCTTCTGTCTCTCTCTCTCTCTCTCTCTCTCTCTCTCTCTCTCTCTCTCTCTCTCTCTCTCTCTCTCTCATCTCTCTCCTCATCTCTCTATCTATCTATCTATCTATCTATCTATCTATCTCTCTGTGTGTTTTTTATATTGATGTAATCCCTGATAAGGGCAGGGACTGGGTGTAAAAAAAAGCACATGAGTGCTTGTTCATTATCCTTGAAATAAAAGAATTTGACTTGACTCTCTCTCTCTCTCTCTCTCTCTCTCTCTCTCTCTCTCTCTCTCTCTCTCTCTCTCTCTCTCTCTCTCTCTCTCTCTCTCTCTCTCTCCTCCTCCCCCTTCCCTATCCTCCCCTCCCCCAACTCTCATTCCTTATTGGTTACTGATGTTTATGTTTTGATTGTACAGTGTGGTTATTCATGTGGATTTAATGTGGTGCAGCCATGTAACAAGCACATAAATGGCAAGTTTTTTTGTTGTTGTTTTTTTACTTTTTTACTTTTGTAAATGCATTAGAGATTTCTGGAAACTTTTTTGTGTATATATCTAGGGTAGGTGGGAGGGGAGTTAGGGGTTTTTTAACATGAAATTGATACTTAACAACAATGTGAAAGAACACTGTCTAGTATAACTCATTATAGACTCTTTGTTTAGCACTCACTTCATTTTGGAAACTTCCTGGGGAATAAAATCAGTAAAGTAAGTTGTTCTAAGTCCAGGAATGTGCATGATTTAGTGGGGGGGGGGGGGGTTACTGCTAAACAATTGTTTTACATCTTTCTCTATCAGAAAAACAGGAGGAAGATAAAATGATGCAACAAATTGGAGAGATTTTATTACCAATGCTTATTTTTGGGAGAGTAAAATTGAAAAGAAATCCATTGTTTTACTATACCTTGTTCGGGGTTTTTTCAAAAAGTGTATTACATGTGTCAAAGTAATTGTCATTTGTGTTGTAATAAAATGACAGAATTACTTCACTGCTTGGTTCTTCAGTATGAGAAGCTGCGATGGTGGAGGTTTTTCTGCATTTGATCACATGACTGGTAGCTGTATTACCTCACATAAGAATAATTTAAATTGTTGTCTGCTAGGTTGATTCCAAAGAACTGATCACCAAAGCCATTAAAAACTTATTTTTCACTTTCGTTTCAAATATTTTTTTAAATGCCTCTAACATTCAAGTAATAAACTTTTCTTTAAAAGAAGAAAAAATCTTGAAACAGTTTTTTTTTCAAAATCATTGATAATAATAATGATAATAATGTGTGGAATTTATATTGTGCTGAATTTTATAAACCAAACAAATCAAAGCACTTGAAGCTGAAAAATTTCATAAATCCTGCCCTGGCATTTAGTATTCTTTTTATTTTATTATGTCAATGACAATGGAATAAGCACTCATGTGCTTTTTTACATCCAGTCCCTGTGTGTTTGTATGTATGGTTTACTTCAATAAAATCAGTACATACTGTGGCAAATAATGTATGCCTACAGCAGATTTTTAAATGTTGGCTGCTTTCTTGGAAAGAGCGTGTCATTATTTCACTCTGTATTTCTCACAGCCCCACTGACCACAAAGACCATAGCAAGACTGTGGCCCTGTTTCAATTCCAAAACTGACATCACCATTGACTTCATGTGAGGAGGGTGGGATAGCCGAGGGTTAGAGGGTTGTGCTCATGATCTGACAGTGGGGGTTCAAGCCACAACAGAGACAGACACCCCATTGGAAGGGATTTTAGTGTGGAGTTAACATCAGTACCCACTTCATTCCCCCCAAAAAGTGGCCATGTGTGCCGGTGGGAACAGATGACATTTACAAAACTGCATACACACAGGGACTGGATGTTAAAAAGCACTCGAGTGCTTATTCCATTATCCTTGATATAAAAGATATAAAAGAAAAAAAAGAGAAAAAAAAGAAAGAAAAAAAAGTCCAGAGGATACTTTTAAACTGAGACCCCATGTGGGAATGCAAACAGAACTTCTTGCACACATGTTTAAAACAATTCCACCTTTCAGAAGAGTAGGCCATTGCATGCTAGTAGGAACAGATGACAACATTTTTAAAAGGCAAACACACTGGGGTTGTCTTTAGATATCATCCCCAAAGTTAGAATATAGCTACCTTAAAAATGGTGGGCAAACAGTCATATACATAAAATCTCACCATCAGAGTCAATTTGTTGTTTACCAATGCTTAGATTTTGCATATGCGACTGTTTGCCAGTCAGTTAGATGAGTTACAGTTAAATCAGCCAAGACAGACAACAACCTGAAAATCATGATCCACATGTGTGCATTGGTCTGTTTGGTCAATTGTGGCCTAGTGGCATTGGACAAAGGTTCTTTGAGGTGGAGATTTGTATTCATCATATAAGTCACGGGGACAGGATAGTTCAGTGGTCAGACCACTTGCTTTCCCAAGCTAAGGTTTTTTTGTTTTTTTTAAATTCTTTTATATCGAGGATGATGGAATAAGCACTCATGTGCTTTTTTTTCATCCAGTCCCCGTGTGTATGCAGTTTTGTAAATATTGTCATCTGTTCCCACCGGCTCACAATGGCCTACTCTTCCAAAAAGCAGAACAGGATTTAACATGTGTGCAAGATGTTCTATGTGCGTTTGCACATGGGGCCTTGGTTTACAGTCTCAGCTGAAAGACTTTTGGTGGAGTGGAGTCAGCACTGATGTTAACGCCAGGGGTAAAATCCCCTCAAGTGAGAATCAAACTCAGGTCATCAAATTGCAAGCGCAATGTTCTGACCACTAGGCTATCCCGTCCCCCAAAGCAGCATTTAAGCATGGTACCAATTGGATGGGTAACTGTTTGAGCACGTTGGCTTCAGTACAGTTCCCCCCCCCCCCCCCCCAGTTCACCTAGCTGTACATGGGTACCTCCCCTCTTTAGGGTTAGGGAAGGTAAGGCAGCGAGGGAGAGGAGATGGGCTCCACCCTCAATATGCTGGCCCATAGAGAAGCTGAGGTTTCTGATGCCTCGCTCCCCTTCAACCGCCTAGGTTATGGGATACCTTTACCTTTCCCTTTCATCTTTTCAATAAACAAAGTTATACCTGGAAAACCCCTTTTCTAAGTTTACAGAGAAAACAAATCTACTACCAGTTTGTGTTTTTGTCCATGTTAAGTAACACTATATCCATAATGAAAATACATGATAAAAAAAAACCAAACAAATATCACAACACTTTATTTTAATCAAACATAAAGAGGAAAAGATTTAGATTCAGATGAGCTATTGCATTTTTTTTTTTGCCCTTCATTCATGGATATGAGAAGGTTACAATAAACACAGACTTAGTTTTTCAATATCTCATAAACAGTAAGGCCTGTGATAGTTTAACGTTTTGACTTAGACTTTTTCATGTCACAAATATGATTTATGAAATAGGTAGGAAAAAAATTATTTTTAAAATCTTGAACTGGAAACACAGCTATTCAGGAAAAGAAAGAGAAAAGGACAAAGAGACTGACAGAAAGACAGAGACGGCAAAAGAAAAATAATGAAAAAGCAAAAATAGAAACTTCTTTAACTTGAATAAATGAGAAGTACATTCCAAAGGATATATATATATATATATATATATATATATATATATATATATATATATATATATATATATATATATATATATATATATATATATATTGTGTGTGTGTGTGTGTGTGTGTGTGTGTGTGTGTGTGTGTGTGTGTGTGTGTGTAATGTGTGTGATATATATATATATATATATATATATATATATATATATATATATATATATATATATATATATATATAAATAATTTATAGACTTCTTGCCATCTTCTTTTAGAGAGAAAGGAAAGAATAAGATTAAGAAGATAATGAACAACAAACAACAAAACCACAATACATACCAAACTTCAGGCTGGTCAAGCAGTGTACTGGGATTCTTCACAGTCTGCTATTTCCCTTGACCTGATCTGGTACTCCACTGGTAATGTGGTTGGTATACCATTTGCTTCATTGGTATACCATTTTTCACTGATACACTGAAAACAGATGGTGTGATATTCCATGGATATTGTGATGGGTATTGTGATGGGTATACACTTATCATTGAGGGGTGGGTGGGATGGGGGCTGTAGTAAACTATGGGCATGGCTTGGAAGCTGGTTGTGGTGGTTCCTTGGCTAGAGCTCAGAGGTTCACCAATGGGGAGATTTTCGCATATGCCACTGTTCCCACTTCCACCCCCCCCCCCCCCCACCCCTTAATTTAGGTGGATGCATTCTGACTTTGGGGATGCAGGTGAGGATACCACTTGACTTCTCCTTTCATTTCTTGGGGGCACTCATGATCTGCTGACCCCTATTCAAATCTCATTCAAGATTTTTCCTCCCGAGTGAATATCAGTTGCCTACCAACTCCACTCCCCTCAAAAGTCCTTTAAATGAGACTATAAACCAAGGTCCTGTGTGCACATGCACGTAAAACATCTCCGCACATGTTAATACCTGTTCTGCTTTTTGGAAAAGTAGGCCATTGTGTGCCTGTGGTAACATGACAAAATTTACAAAACTGCATACACAAGGGAACTGGATGTAAAAAGTCCATGATTGCTTATGCCATTATCTCCAAAATAAAAGAATAAATAAATAAACAACACTTAAATTCTATGCTATGTGTTTTGAGGGAGTTGTACCTGGGGAAGCTCATCCCTGTCTGCATCGTACCTTGCAGCTGGGTATGTTTCAAATTCACACCACAGAAGTAAAAGTACAACTACAAGAAAACACAGGTGCCAACCCAGCCAACCAATTCAATCGGAGTAAAAAATAAAATTACATAACGATATTTTTTAAATGCACTGTAACCCAAGAAATAATTAACTAAAACATTGGAACACCAAGTAAAACTACATCAACAACTCAACAAGCCATAGAAAAATAAAGCAAACAAAAAAGAACAGAGTGAAAGAGAGGGTGTTTTGTGATTGTGTGTGTGTTTGTTTTTTGTTGTTGTTGGTTTAAGTTTTCATGCAGTGTATTAAATTTTTGGCAAGTTGTGCATGAAAGAGCCTTTCCCACCGGCCACACTCTTATCCCAGTGAACAAGTGAATGAAAACAATCCCAGTGAACAAGTGAATGAAAGCAATCCAGTGAACAAGTGAATGAAAGCAATCCGGTGAACAAGTGAATGAAAGCAATCCGGTGAACAAGTGAATGAAAGCAATCCGGTGAACAAGTGAATGAAAGCAATCCTGTGAACAAGTGAGTGAAAGCAATCCGGTGAACAAATGAATGAAAGCAATCCGGTGAACAAGTGAATGAAAGCAATCCGGTGAACAAGTGAATGAAAGCAATCCTGTGAACAAGTGAATGAAAGCAATCCAGTGAACAAGTGAATGAAAGCAATCCAGTGAACAAGTGAATGAAAGCAATCCAGTTCTCACTGCCCCTCTCAGGATTAGCCTAAGTGGTCCTGCCAACACTGCATGCAATGAGGCTATTTCCCTTTGATCTGTGTGTGTGTGTGTGTGTGTGTGTGTGTGTGTGTGTGTGTGTGTGTGTGTGTGTGTGTGTGTGGTGTGTTAGTTATAAAAAGATGTAAAGTCACAGTTCAGAAACAGTACAGTCAAAATGTGTGCTATTTCTGTTTTGAATTGTTCAATACATTGTCGATAATAGCAAACCATGCACACCAGAGACCACTGTAATTTATAAAAAAAAAAAAAAAAATAGACCCCTTGTCACAGATGAACCTCTGATGACTAGACTAATACGGCCTAGGCTTACAAGCTAGTATTAGGCCTAGTTTAGTTTCTGGATGAGATTAAAATAGGCTACCAGGCTGAAGGCCGATAGCCTAGTGGTCAGAACATTGCGCTGGCAATTTGACGACCCGGGTTCGAGTCCGGTCGAGGAAATTTTCTTCCTGGAGTTAACATCAGTGCTGACTCCACTCTCCCCAAAAGTCCTTCGGATGAGACTTTAAACCGAGGCCCCGTGTGCGTACGCACGCAGAACATCTTGCGCACACGTTAAATCCTGTTCCGCTTTTCATAAGAGTAGGCCATCGTGTGCCGGTGGGAACAGATGACAATAATTACAAAACTGCATACACACGGGGACCGGATGGAAAAAAGCACATGATTGCTTATTCTGTTATCCTCGATACAAAAGAATAAATAAATAAATAAATAAATAAATAAATAAGGCCCATGTTTAATTCACATTCTGTCAGCAAAATAGAACCTGTGGCAACAAGTAGGTTGTTAGTGTCCACAGCAAAATTCTTAACACAGAAAAATCCTCGTCGCGTCTTTATCTAAACAGTGAAAACCTTAAATTGATGCAGTACAGTGATGTATTTTCTCGAGGGTGAGTAACACACGTGTGGCTGTAGGCATACTTTTTTCACCCAGCCCTTGCCCTGATTAGGGTCTATCAAAACATAACAAACAACAACAAAAAAATTAAAATACAAATAAAAACCAGGAAAACATTAAATCCCCACAAAAAAACCAGCAACGAGAGAGAGAGAGAGAGAGAGAGGAGAAGAACAGCACTGCGTATATGTTTTGTTTGTTTCTCCTGCCTCTATCTTCGTCCAATAAAAAATGAGCCCAGCGGTGACAACATTGCTTTTTTTTTCTTGGCGGGAGCAAAGTTTAAAAAATCAACTAGCCTAGGCCTAGGCAAAGATACTCGATTGGCCTAGGCTAGCTTTAAAGAAAAGATGTCGCGGGGAGGGGGAGGGGGGGAACTGCCGTTTCTAGAATTGCACAATCTTCATTTGGCTAGTTACGACAATAACAAGAACTCTCATTGGTTGGAAAGGATGCCTTTGCTACATTTTGATTGGCCAGTTTGTTGACTTCCGGTCACTATAAAGATCGGTTTCTGCCTCAAAATTGCATCTTTTCCCGCACTTCAGAGGCACAATCCCGTAGCAAGCAAGATAGCATCATGTCTGGACGTGGTAAAGGCGGAAAAGCTAAGGCCAAGGCAAAAAGCCGCTCATCCCGTGCTGGACTTCAATTTCCAGTGGGCAGAATCCACCGTCTACTTCGCAAAGGCAACTATGCTGAACGTGTTGGCGCTGGTGCCCCCGTCTATTTGGCTGCTGTGCTCGAGTACCTAGCTGCCGAAGTCTTGGAGTTGGCGGGAAATGCAGCCCGGGACAACAAGAAAACGAGGATCATTCCCCGTCACCTTCAGCTGGCCATCCGAAACGACGAGGAGCTAAACAAACTTCTCTCTGGGGTCACGATTGCTCAGGGAGGTGTTCTGCCTAACATCCAGGCTGTTCTGCTGCCCAAAAAGTCCGCAAGTGCTGCTGCAGCTGCTAAAGGCGGGAAGAAATCGTCCCAGTCACAGGAATATTGAACTGATTAGGCAAACGGTTTATGTGGCACCCATTTAGAAACTGATGCGAGACTGACAGCATTTTGAAAGTGAATGTTTTTGTGTGTGTGTGTGTTTTTTTCCCCTGAACATTTCAAATGACTTCAGTGAATCGTCGGATGGTTTGTAACAGATGAAGCTGAGATTTGCTTAGTGCGTGTTTGGTGCAGTAGACGCGTTTTTCATTTTCAGTACAATTGTGTTGGTTACTCTTCGTATATCGTGTGTGAAAGTGATTTAAATCAAACTTAGTTTCTATTTGTTTCACAGTAATTTGTTACACTTACAGACAAGTTGACAGTGTTAAGTATTGTAAGAAATTTTTATGGGAAGTAGGGGAATTAAAAGTAGGCCTACCGCTATTGTATGTGACCACAGCATGAGACACTTGACATTTTCGCCTATTAATGTTCAGCGGTAAGCAGTTTGACCATTATTAACATTTTTGGCGAAGTGCAAGTATGTACCTGACCACAATGAATTTTAAAGTTAACTGAACTGAAGAATGTTAGGCCTAAAAAGTTATCTGCAGCCTTTTGTAAACTTGACCAAAGGCAAGCACTAGCTTGAAAGTTGAAATATCCATATGTTGTGATCAAATATCCATACCTCAGAAGAAATCGTGCCTGAAGTTTATTGATCAGGTCATGTGTACATTGGGCTAATTTCTGATGCATAGTTTGTTAGCTTCAGATATAGTCTGTCACTGTGTCAGTATAAAACTGAATATCATTTTGAACAGAAATTAAAGTAAATATTTCCATAATTTGTGTAAAGTTTGGGGTTTTTTCTAGTAGGGCCTAGGAGTATTATGAATATTGTGAAAGAAAATAAAGCTTGCTCTTGGTAAATTGATATTGGTGTGGTGTTCAGTTTGTGATACAGGAAACAAGTAGTAATGTCACATGGCCACCCTAGCAATAATGTTTTGGTAGGCCTTAATTTAATGCTGTTTACTAACATTAAAATTTATTGTAGCAAATATTAAATACTAGAGTAGATTAGTTTAACATTTTTTCTTTCAAGTATCCACATAGTGTTATGCTGACATTGATTATATGAAATGGCAGATGTGACATTTAACTTGTTTCCTGGTGGGTGTTTGAAATTGCATGCTTGTCATTATGCTATGCTTAATTTCTAAGTAAAATCTGGACCGGTTCAGTATAATTTTACAGATTGTTTAAATCCCAAGGGTTGGAAGATGGGATGATTATAAATATATTATATATATAATTTTAAACCAAATAATCTAGCTAATTGAGTTTTGTATTTTACTGATCAATTGCTGTTCATTTCTGGTCAGTAATTCTTTTTATATAGATTATACCACGCACTGCAACATTAAAAATTATCAGCATAGACCTGGGCAGTGGGCCTACTGTTCAGCAGTGGAATCGGTTGTACCAAAGCCCAACTTAGAAATTTGCCCTTCATGGGATTAAAGTTTTTTACTTGAATGTATAAAACACTTAATAATTATGAAATTAATTTTTAAAATCATTTTGCTTTGTCTTTTATTTTAAATTAAAGTGAGCCTACTCTCAGCTACCATTTCAGTGGTCAAATTTTAGGCCAGCATGTAAATCCTAGGCCTATTCTGAAGTGATCCAGATTGCAGTGCCATGTTTTTGTTTTGTTTTTTTCAAAGATTATGAAATAGGTGTTCATGTATGGTTTTTTATATCCAGTCAATGTGTGTAGTTTTGTCTTCCATTCAAAGCCCAGTTATCAAATAACTTTGAGTTCACTTACAGAACTGTATCGTAGTATGGTAGGCCTAGAAGATTTGTCGAAACACTGGTTTTTAAATGTCCTGGTTTTAGTGAAAAGATATATTATAGGCTACTGGCCTGGAACTTGGCAGCATTCCTTTCTGTTAGCAGTTTTGCATGCTGAATGCATCACGCTTGTCTTACCACCAGCAGTTGGTGGCCTGCTACAGAACTAGTGTACAAAAATGTTATGGCTTGTGCTCAAGATGTCTATTCACTATTAGTATTCAGTCTTGACTGAAACTGGGGAGAAAAAGTAAAAACAATGTTAAGGGAGGAACCCATCAACCTCATAACTTCAATGAGCACTTTAACCTGCACCTGAGCTGTATCCCATAATCACTTATGAAATTGAATGATGGATTTCCCACAGGGTCTCTGTAGAACCTACTGCAGCTTTGAGTGATGTAACAGTAAAGGATGAGTAGAGTTTCTTCCCAGATCATTCTACAAAATTTTATAGTTTATATGTCAAAGGATACATGTGATGTCTAATTAACAGGACATGAGACCTGGCTGATTCAATGCAAATGTCAGTCCTTATTTAACAATCCTCTTCTATTTTCTTAACTTTTTGGGTCATTAGCCTGATAAAGACAAACTAATTTCAGGCAGTAGCCTGTCTTCCTCTTCAGTTTTTGGCAAGTTGAGTTGGAGCCAATCCCCTTTACAGACCTGCCTACCCATACGATTTTCTTAATAAAATACGATTTTGGCAACCCCCCTAAAAAAACAAAATTGAAACTGCTGCAAAGGGACTTCCATGCTGATTAATTTCCTTGTCCGCAATTACTTCCCTTGTCTGCATTCCCGAGATCAGTAGTCACTAGATGAGATCAGTAGTGGTCACTAGACGGCCACCTCTGTCACTCTCTCATCCACACACACTCACTTCTCTATCTCACTGTGTCTCTCACACACGCACACATTTTCTCCTCTCTCGCACACACAGTAGCCTGTGCATGATTTTGTCCTAATTCAGATATGATACAGATCAATTTTGTTTTCACCCTCTGCTCCCCTTTCTTTTCACCTCTCTCTACATCAGGAATGCTTGTATTTCTTGTGTCATCTCTCCCTTTCACTATACCTTCGGATGAGACTTTAAACCGAGGCCCTGTGTGCGAACGCACGCAGAACATCTTGCGCACACGTTAAATCCTGTTCCACTTTCGTAAGAGTAGGCCATCGTGTGCCAGTGGGAACAGATGACAATATTTACAAAACTGCATACACACGGGGACCGGATGAAAAAAAGCACATGATTGCTTATTCTGTTATCCTCGATATAAAAAAAAAAGAAAGAATAAAATATACCTCCCTTTGCCAATCTGACAGTCGGTCAATCTATTTTTACCTCTCACTTCCCCACCCCTTCTTATTTTCTGTTTCTCTAAGTCAGCATCTGAACACTTCCCTACTAGGATCTACTCACGCACCTCTCTCTCTCTCTCTCTCTGAAATACCAATTGAAGAGGGCAAGTTTTCTGAAAACATTTCATATATAATAAAAGCATAGTGCTGCCACGGAATCACAGCCCCAATTGGAACCATCAAATAATGTTTAGAATACACTTGAGATCAAGAAAGATGGGGAACACTATTTTTGCCATCAAAATACTATTTTTAGCCTGTCCAAATACTGTTTTTTATTTGCTGGGGTAAGCAGGTCTGCCTTTAGTCATGGATAGTGTATTGCATTTGATTGTCAGAGCCATAATTGGTCAACACTTCAAAGTGCAGCTTGAACAATCTGCCAACTCAGAAATCTAGATTTTTTTCTTGTCAGGTAATCATGCAGATAATGTAAAAGCTGGCAATTGTGCCATCATCAAGAAAATGGCTGACAAAGTTTCTTTTACCAACAGTCAGGATATTATGTCAAATTGAAACTTCACTAAGGGCACAAAGAAAAGAATGAAACCACAATAGATGGCACAAATCTTATACATAATCTTTGCCGTACTATTTCTTTACACCATACTTGGGACTGCATACATTTTAGGTATGAAGGGGGCAGATAGGTCAACTTAAAGATGTGTATGTTTACCTGCCTGACAAGTAAACTGAGGTTCTGGGTTCAATTCCCAGTTTTACCATAACTAAATATGTCATTTCGATGAGACTAGTATAAACCAAGACCCTGTGTGAATGTATGCAGAATATCTTCTGCACACATTAAAAACCTGTTCTGCCTTTCAGAAAAGTATGCCATTTTGTGCCGGTAGGCACAGATGATTTCATAAACATGCACACGTGTTGTGGTTTAGACAGCATTCCTGAAGTTGGAATGTGGCAACCTAAATGGTGATTAATGTAAAAACAGACATGCAAAAATCTCACCAGCCATCTTGGCGCAGTGGTTAGCACCTTGGATTTCGGACTGGAAGGTCGCAGGTTCAAGTCCCATAAGTCCAGGATTTTTCGGACTCCAGCCGGCTCCTACCCAGAGTGAGTGGGCTCAGTGGGGAGACTGGGACCACACAGATGAGCTTCATCCACTTTACAGATGCGAATTTGAGAGTGTTGTTCTAATCACCTGACCAACACTGTAGGTGTCTATCTCTCGGGCCCGGTTGACGCTGCCACAGCAGCACCATTACATCATCCCCATTGATCATCATGCAACAAAAATTGCCTCTGATTCGGTGGTTCCCATTGCTCAGGTCTCATGGTGACCTCAGATTCAGTTTCCCCATACGCTTCTGTGCCTGTGGTGAGTTTTGTGTTAAAGCCTTTGGGGTTGGAGGTTAGCAGGGCAGGGTAGTTGGGGGAACGTTGTGGTGGTCACCACCTCAGGTGGGTGACTTGCTCAGTCTGAGCTCATGCTGTCGTTAGCAGGTAGTATTCTGCATGTGTTAGATCAGAACAGGCACCACTGAACACCACCAAAGTGACTCAGCAGAACGCCAGAAGTGCAGGGCCCCTCTGGCTGGTGGCCCCACGGCAGCCTAATATTGATGTGCTCCCTGTGGACTGCTGATCCCAAGGATGAGACGCAACGAGTCTGGGTATGGCTGTGGCGGGGAGATTGAAATGAGCAGTGTGGGAGCAGCAGTATGAGGATGTCACAGAAGATGAGGCAGCAAAAAAAAAGACATGCAAAAATCTCACCATTTCAGAACCTCCAAGGTCAAGCCACAGAACAAGACCAAAAAGTGATTTTTATCTCTGATGACTAGGCATGTTTGCTTCTTAGTTCTATAACCCAAATACTGACAAAATACAGGATCTTTAACATGCATATTTGATCTGCATGTGAATGTACACAGAGGCACTGACAGGTTTGCACTTAAGTTGGCCTGTAAGGTAAAAATCCCCACCCTTAATTCACCAGACATCACCAAGATTTGAACCAACTTCATGGGATTGAAATCAAATGGTCTAAAGTCACATCCATCATTTATGATCTGTTTAGAACAGTATGGAAAGACGTTAAAGCCAAAGCTTTCTGTTCAAACTTCAAGATGTATGTTTCCAAGATGTTTGGAAATTAAGCTTTTTTCCCCACTTGCAATTCAATGTTTTCACCAATAGATCCGATGGAATAGGGATATGTCGAAGTCCACACCCTGCAGGGTCCAAGGTTCACAGGAGAATGATGGACGAACCACCACCAAGTGGATGATACCCTCAGTCTGGCTGGCTGGCTCCTCAGCTCAGCTGTTTCTCGTCATCAGTCAGGAGCTTAGTGAGTACAGACAGTGTGCTGTGTATGCTAGCTCAGTAAAAGCACTTGCAAACACCACTAAAGTAACCCAGTTAAAAAGTTAAAGTCTGTCCCGAGCCTAAGGCTCATCAGGCCGGTGCTTATCCCGGTTTCTGTGGCGTTAAGCGACAGAGTCATAGACTCCCCCCTGGATAGGACGCCAGTCTATCAGGGTTAACCCCCAACACAAGGTTGGTACACCTGGGTGGGGTGAGAAAATAGCCGTAAAGTGCGTTTTCCAAGGGCGCAACGCCATAGCGGAAAGCTGGGATCGAACCCGCAACCTTTAGATTACGAGTCCTACGCCCTAACCACTAGACTACAGCGGCGGCAAAGTAACCCAACACTAGACTATAGCAGAGCCACGGCCAAATCAGTTGATGGCTTGAGAATTTGAAATCTCTGATATGCCATGGCTTTCTTGAACTATATCATTCAAAGTTTTCACAAACACCTCTTTTTTTTGATATTGTATAGTATGACACTAAGCACATGATTTTGATTAAGGGGGACAAGGCATCAGTTACGGTTTATTTTTATATCTTTAGTTCTACTTCAAAAATACTGTAGGTTTGGTGAAGCTGATGCCTACCGTTGTAGTCTTAGCGTATGTACACACTTCAGCAGTGAACTTGGCACACTGACAGAACTGCAAGTCATACATGGGAAGATAAATCACACCATAATTACCCTTTCTGACAACTTTATTACAGATCTCTTGGACACGTAACACAAGTAACATACCCACAATCTGGCACATAATTTTAAATTTGACCAAAATTTAATGCACCCATAAAATCTACAATAAAAGAAACCTATATTACTGTGATGGAAACACATAAGATAAAATGGAGAACAACCACAATAAATGCTTAGAAAGGGATTCCTGCATGCTGAACAGTTTTTTATCAGCACTCAATAAATTAAACCTCAAAACTCAAGACTGTTGTTACCAAGTTTACCAGTTGGCATACTGCTTTTTGAAGTGACTAAAACTAGTAACTTGGGCAAACAAGTCAGTTTAACCATGCTCGTAAATCAAAGGAAAGAAACCGCTAAGTAAGTAGACAAAATTTAAATTCAAATAAATATGAAGTTATAACACAACTTACTACACACATAAGAATGCAAAATGTTTATTGGCAGTATTTGGAGTGCAAAAAAAAATAGGAGCAACCGTCTTCTGATTTATCATCCTTGAAATATATACTAGTTTTTGTTCCCTTGGGCTTCGGCCTTGTCTGTGTATAGGCCCTACCCCCCCATGAAAGTTGCAGGGGTTCTTTTACATTAGTGGATATCTGCTATTTTGCACTGGTTCTTGTTTCTTCAGCACAGCCATGATAAAATAAAACTGGATACCATTCCAGTAACATACTTCATCATGTGAGAAATTTTAAAGGCAAAAATACTGGTAAGCTATGCATGTATACCTTATCCTGTCAACACTAGAGTGCAGAAGGAATACAAATTTCGATAAAATGTAAATTACCTACATCACTAAGCATAATCTAAGAACACAGACAAAACTGTCAAACATCTAAATAAGAAATAAAACAAAATTATGTTTGAAAAGAAAGGAGAAGATTTTCTCAAACCAAAACTTGTAACATTGTAATGAACAGTTTTGTTGTTTTTTTAAAGCAAAATTACGAGAAACAGTAAGTTTAAATACTCCCTCCCTTTTCTTTGTTACCAACCTGATCTGGGTGTGGGGGAGTGGTGGTATTTTCCACACAGTGAAGCTGTGATTGAGGAATCTGCTGATACTGGTCACATAACTCTTCAACTTGAAAGCACACAGTGACAAAAAAGTGAACATCTCTGCAACACAAAGTAGCCTTCCTTCCATCACCTGGTCCCGTGAGGGGTTCTGCCAAGTTTATATAAAGTAGACGGGCACACACCATGCAGCACAGTAATATTATGCAGGAAAAATGGAGCCACCAGGTAGAGAGAGAGGGGGGGGACAAACTTTGCCATCAAAATTTCAAGTCCTGTAATCATCAATTATATGCGCCATGCAGACAAAAAGGGGGTTTCCAGTTCGAGAAATGGGGGACAGTGGAGTTAGTTTTAAGCCAGACTAGGCCTTCACAACCGACAAACCGGTTTTGATCCAGGACTTCATGTAATTCCACTTTCTAAGACATGGAGACTGCCTTGAAAAGGATTTTTAAAAACCCACTTATAACAGAAAGGGGGAGTAATCCATAAATAAAATTTCAAGTCTTTTTACCACTTCTGTGGCAAAGATCTTTTGACTGGCTAAGAGCTTGACTGTTTTCAAGGATTTGTCATAACTGTTATCATCTGTAAAAAGCAACTATGTAAAACAAAATTTAAAATAACCCTGAAAAAATGTCCAACAGTCACCCCTTATGCCAACTCAAGTAGACTTAGCGTTTTACACACAACCATACAAATGAACATATTTTTCAAAAGGTCAACCTTCCTTCCCCCTTCTCCTTCATGTTTGAATTTTCAGTTTTGGGTGGGGACAATAGTTTGGGAGGTTTATTTTTGTTTCTGTATAGAAGTTGATTTTGGTATTGGGGGAGGGGGGGGGGGTTGTTATTTCTGTGTAGGAATTGATTTGGGTTTGGCATGGGTTGGGTTTTTTCCCCAGAGAATGGCAATCCCCCCAGTCACTATGTCACTATAATACTGTTGTCAGCATAACTTGGGCACACATCAAACTTAAAAGACCAACAATAATCACAAAATATCAATTTCAGAAGGAAAATCACTTGACACTGAAAACAACTCAGATCAGCCACATTACTCCTCAAGGATAGAGTGGGAGGCAAACAAAATGAAAGAGGCCATTACTGACGTTTTCATTCTCAAAAAGAAAAATGAAAACCTGCAGACTGAAAGGACAGAACTTGAACACCTATGTAATATCACTTGCTGGTCAAAGATGCACAGGCAAAAACAGCTGAACACACCGCAGCATAAGTACGAATGTTGAGAATTGTCATGAAGAGGTTAAGTAAATCTGTGATCTGTTAGATAACTCCAGATTTGAAACGGCAAAAATACTATGGCTACAATCTACGCAAAAACATAATGACACACTTATACCTTCGACAATTGATCAAGTGTGGTTCTTTTTGTTTTCTTTCATCATAAAACCATAAACAAGAGGAAAGAGGCACCTTTATAATTCACCAATAAAAGCACACCAGACAATTTTCCCAAATAAAATGCCAAAGTGCCCACAATGATGTTTATCATTTCAAAAAAAAAAAAAGCACAGTCCACTTTGAAGGAAATGTCATGAAGATAAAAGTCCCACACGCATCAGCTAGCCTGGCTATAATCCCTGGAATACTACACCCACATCCCTGAAAACCTGCAAAAGAGAGAATAACAAACATTAGTGTTGTCACTTTTTCCCTCTTTTTTTAAAATACTCCATCTGAACATTAATAATTCTGGACAAAACTGTTCATCACATAACTGTTTGATACAAACCTTATGCTCATGAAATTACTATGTACATTTTTTCTGCATCTCGATAAGAAAGCATACTGATGTAGTGCTAATGACAGCTATGCTGGCCTACTCTCTTCCAAAAGCAATCAATCTGAGGAAATGTTGCTGGTCTGTGTGAATGTCGGGGGTTTCTCGTCTGCCCCTCACTGCACCTCATTACCGTAAAATAAAGTACGGACACTTTCTCTTTAACTCCACAATCTTCTCCTTTTTCCTTCAATGCTCAGACAGTAACTACTGTTGTCTGTCACATGAACAAAAAAGCGTTGCACTGCTGCTAATTAATCAAGTGCCTGACAAGTCTGTTCCAGCCCATCCCACTTCAGCGCGGGGTGAATTAATATCTTTCAAGTCTTTCTAGATAAAAGGAAAGAGAATGAACCAAGAAGGCAGAAAAAAGACAAGAAGGAGGTGACAGGAAGAAAAGGAACAAGGCAGAAACAAAGAGCGGGATAGAAAAGAGAATTCCTTGCAAAGAATTTCCAGAAGTTGGGAATGCTGTTTATACTGACAGACCCCCAGCATCCCATGAGGGGACTCCACTATCTAAAATTAAAAGGAAAGAAACGTTACACTTTACATTCCACCTATCTAAAATACAAGGAAAGAAACGTTACACTTTACATCACCTATCTAAAATACAAGGAAAGAAACGTTACACTTTACATCACCTATCTAAAATACAAGGAAAGAAACGTTACACTTTACATCACCTATCTAAAATACAAGGAAAGAAACGTTACACTTTACATCACCTATCTAAAATACAAGGAAAGAAACGTTACACTTTACATCACCTATCTAAAATACAAGGAAAGAAACGTTACACTTTACATCACCTATCTAAAATACAAGGAAAGACACGTTACACTTTACATCACCTATCTAAAATACAAGGAAAGACACGTTACACTTTACCACTACATCACTTAACTTAAACTAATAAAACAAGGAAAGAAAAGTTATACTTTACATCACCTATCTCCATGACTAACAACCTGTTTTTTTTATAGTTTAAGAAACTAACTAGCAGTAGTTATTTTTTGTTGTTTTGGTTTTTTTAACTCAAGAATACAAACAGGCTGGATGCGATGAAGAGCTGAGGAGAAAACTCACCAGGCCAACAGTCTTCATGCATTGGACAACGTAAAAAAAAAAAAAAAAAGTTAATCATCTTTAACCTCTTGCCAGCATGTAGACGCGCGCGCGCACACACACACACACACACACACACCACACACCACACACACACACATACATACATACCTCCTCTTCAGTCTGGTTGGCATTGATCTCAGCGACTAAATTCTTCTCTCGATAATGGTCAATGATTGGCATTGTGGATTCTGTATAAGTCTTGATTCTGAACAGACACATCAAATGAATCAATCACTCTAAGATCTTTCCATTAAAAAAAAATATATTAGGGAAGGTGTTGTTGTTTTTTTAAACCAAAGAAAAACTAACTGTACTGCCTGTGGTGATGTCTTGGACTGCTAGTCAAAAGACATTCCCTACACATCACTTCATGCCCCTTATCCATCACGCATCCCCTTGGCACACCCTCAGACCACCACATATACAAGTACAAGTATGAATAATACACTCGAAAGTGGGCGGGTACTGCTGCTGGGTCACTCCACAGATCTCCGGGAAAACCCGCTCTGATGTCACACATGCAGAACACAACTAGCCAGCCCCCACACTGACCACATTCGCAGTGAGAAGTCCACTGCGTGTGGCTCAGTTCTGTTCATCCTGTTTTTCCCATCCACAGGTCACCAGATCAGAATAGTCAGCTATGTATGGCCTGCACCACATCTGCCACAAAGTTTCTTTGCAGATTTCTCACCTACTGCATAACAATAGGTCAATCATGGGTTACATCCTTCAGACTTTGATGTTTCTGCAACTCCCACAAAAAAGGAAAGTATGATCTTTTACATGCACATCTGAGGAGGGGAGGGGGGGGGGGAGACAGCTAAAGGGAGACAAACTAAAATGGTATTTAGTCACCACTGCACCCCTAAAGAGCGGTATGTACCCAATGACAGCTAAAGGGAGACAAGCTAAAATGGTATTTAGTCACCACTGCACCCCTAAAGAGCGGTACGTACCCAATGACAGCTAAAGGGAGACAAGCTAAAATGGTATTTAGTCACCACTGCACCCCTAAAGAGCGGTACGTACCCAATGACAGCTAAAGGGAAGCAAGCTAAAATGGTATTTAGTCACCACTGCATCCCTAAAGAGTGGTGTACATATACCCAATGACAGCTAAAGGGAGACAAGCTAAAATGGTATTTAGTCACCACTGCATCCCTAAAGAGTGGTATACATGTACCCAATGAGTGACTGTGCAAACCCTGAAGACTTTGACAAACTAAAAACAAGCTGCCACATGACAGACTGCCTAGCATGGCAACAAAAACTTGTAACTTATTAAGATATTGCTAATGAATAGTCTTGTGTGCATTTCTAAATCATAAATCCGCAAACATCTATGAAAATAAAGTGTAAATGAATATAATACTCCAACATACAATTCTGACAGGGTAAGCCTGTGTTTTTCTTTACTGGGTACAAAGTTTTCATCAACTATGTAAAAACTTGTGTAGCATTTGTCATTTTTGAAAATCGTCAAAAAAAAAATGTATTACTTAAAATGTTGAAAGAGGAACTGCTAATATAAATCAGACAAAAAAATATCTCACACAATCTCTTCTGATAATTTTCATTAACTACCAGAGTCTTTCCACTTCATGTAGATAAGAGAATAGCACTAAAAACAACTAGCCGCCGCTGTGGCCTAGTGGTTAGGGTGTTGTACTCGTAATCTAAAGGTTGCGGGTTCGATCCCAGCTATTCCGCTATGGCGTTGTGCCCTTGGAAAAGGCACTTTACGGCTATTTTCTCACCCCACCCAGGTGTAAAAGGGGTACCAACCTTGTGTTGGGGGTTAATCCTGCGATAGACTGGCGTCCTATCCAGGGGGGAGTCTATGACTCTCAGTCGCTTAACGCCACAGAAACCGGGATAAGCACCGGCCTGATGAGCCTTATGGCTCGGGACAGACTTTAACTTTAACTAACTAAAAACAACTACAGTTGCTGTAAAAGGGTTTGTTTTTTTTAAACACATAAATTTGGGGACAGGGATAGTTCAGTGGTCAAAGCACACGCTTTCCCCAAGCTAAGGTTAAGGAGCATCAAGCGTAGTTACCAACTGGATAGGTGACCGTTTGCGCACATTGGTTTCAATACAGTCCCCCAGTTCACCCAGCTGTAAATGGGTACCTGCCCGCTTTAGGGTCAGGGAAAGGTAAAGCAGTGAGGGAGAAGAGATGGGTGCAGCCCTCAATATACTGGCCCCTAGAGAAGCTGAGGTCTGTGATGCTTCACTCCCCTACGACAACAGAGGTTATGGGACACCTTCACTTTTTTTCTTTTTTTTTTCAAATTTGGAATTTTGAACATACTCCTTTTAACCAGGGTTCGCGATAACCGGTAATTGCCGGTATTTTACCGATTGTAAACAGGGAATACCGAACATTTTCGAAGCAGCCGGTACCGCGTACCGATTCTGTTTGCCTGTGACTGATTAGATTTCCGTCTAAAAAAAAAGTCTGAAGTGACATTTTCTGACAGTCTGTCATGCGCCTGTACTGTGCTTACGCACCTACCCCTTCCTACCACCACCCCTTCCGACGAATATCTTTGGCGCCAGCATGATTAGCCTAGCAGGCAGAACAGCAAGCTTTACTGTGAAAGAATAGAGCTTCGCGCTCTGCTCTTCTCGGCATGACAGTAACTTCCATTCACAATGAGTAAATGGGGCCTAGATTTATTTAATCTTTATTCTTTTAATCTTTTATATCGAGGATAATGGAATAAGCACACCTGTGCTTTTTTACATGCAGTCCCCATGTGTATGCAGTTTTGTAAATGTCATCTGTTCCCACCGGCACATGATGGCCTGCTCTTACGAAAAGCGAAAAGCGGAGGGTCTATGACTATGAATTTGCGCGTTGCTTTGAGGAGAAGAGTCTAAAACTAAATCTAAATTGAACGAAAGATCTAGATGAGCCTAAGCATAGAAACAAGAAAGAAGAATACAAGTCTCAAGAATGATGCCATGCAAAACAACAGACTGACACGGACAGTGGCACAGGTGCTCGAAAAAAAAATCATATTTCCTGCGTGGCTTTGTGCCCAAGAAGCGAGTGGCAGCAGCACGGCAGTCAAAGTCTGAGAGATTTGCGTTCAATTTAGATTTAGTTTTGCTGCCGAACAATCCCCACCCCCCTCCCCCACCCCCTCACTGAATAGTTTCGTTTTGTTCACATTACGTACCGGATTTTATTTTCTGGGGACCGATTTTGGGGGAGTTGGTCAAGATATCTCTGAAATGGCAACTTGCAGTACCGGTATTAAAAAATCCTAGCGCGAACCCTGCTTTTAACTCCCTCATGCTATGACAGAAGAAGAGAAAATAATACGTTTCATCCTCTAAGGGCAGAACTCTGCAGTTATAACTCCCCAAAAGAAACATTTTTGGATACATTTCGCCATGGGGAAAAAATTACATTTTTAGTCAAGATTTAAACAGAAAAACGATGTTCACACACACCCTACAGTCTATTCTGGGCTTTGTCTGTAACTAAGAATCAAAATGAAAAACTGATGCAGCAACTCAGGATTTCAGACAAGCAACAACAAAAAATGACAAGCAACAACAAAAAACGACAAAAACCCCTCCAAAAGGACTTGCCTCTTTTTCAAGCTCTCCTCATTATCATCTGTTCTCCCGCTGGTTTTTCCCCTCTCCAAACATCTGGTCACACAAACCTGCAACAAATTCAACACAGTAATTAAATACATTAGATAACAGATCTTCAACATGACATGAAAAATACCAAAATGAAGAAAATAAGCTGATTTCTTTAGCAAGAGAGAAAATACAGCAATGGGTCATGGAAACTTTTTTCTTGATATTATAGTTGCACCAAAAAATACACATAAATATACACAAACACATACACACCAAGAGAGAGGAAACCTGGACCTTTCAAAGCCATAACAATATTGTATTCTGACTTGACTCTGTGTGAGGATTTTACTTCAGATAAGTCATCTCTTTGGATATTTGGCAACTTTGCAAATGGGCACCCTTTTTCTCACTAGAAATCTCAAATTTTTTAAACAGACTAGTCCATAAAAACAACACTTTAACAACTCTCACAATACAAAATTATTCTCTACTTTAAAACAAAAATGACAGGAAGAGTCAGTCGTTTGTGAGGACCTTATCCAGAGATGGAAAACTTCAGTTGTGAACAGAAATGAGAGCCCAGTAAATCTAAACAAGATTCAGTTGGAGCCTCATCAGTGAAGTTAACATATGACACAACATTTTGTCAGCCATCAGTGAAGTTAACATATGACACAACATTTTGTCAGCCATCAATGAAGTTAACATATGACACAACATTCTGTCAGCCATCAGTGAAGTTAACATATGACACAACATTCTGTCAGCCATCAGTGAAGTTAACATGACAACATTCTGTCAGCCATCAGTGAAGATAACATATGACACAACATTCTGTCAGCCATCAGTGAAGTTAACATATGACACAACATTCTGTCAGCCATCAGTGAAGTTAACATATGACACAACATTCTGTCAGCCATCAGTGAAGTTAACATATGACACAACATTCTGTCAGCCATCAGTGAAGTTAACATATGACACAACATTCTGTCAGCCATCAGTGAAGTTAACATATGACACAACATTCTGTCAGCCATCAGTGAAGTTAACATATGACACAACATTCTGTCAGCCATCAGTGAAGTTAACATATGACACAACATTCTGTCAGCCATCAATGAAGTTAACATATGACACAACATTTTTGTCAGCCATCAGTGAAGTTAACATATGACACAACATTCTGTCAGCCATCAGTGAAGTTAACATATGACACAACATTCTGTCAGCCATCAGTGAAGTTAACATATGACACAACATTCTGTCAGCCATCAGTGAAGTTAACATATGACACAACATTCTGTCAGCCATCAATGAAGTTAACATGACAACATTTTGTCAGCCATCAGTGAAGTTAACATATGACACAACATTTGTCAGCCATCATGAGTTAACATGACAACATTCTGTCAGCCATCAGTGAAGTTAACATATGACACAACATTCTGTCAGCCATCAGTGAAGTTAACATATGACACAACATTCTGTCAGCCATCAATGAAGTTAAATATGACACAACATTCTGTCAGCCATCAATGAAGTTAACATATGACACAACATTTCTGTCAGCCATCAATGAAGTTAACTATGACAACATTCTATCAGCCATCAGTGAAGTTAACATATGACACAACATTCTGTCAGCCATCAGTGAAGTTAACATATGACACAACATTCTGTCAGCATCAGTGAAGTTAACATTGACAACATTTTGTCAGTCATCAATGAAGTTAACATATATGACACAACATTTGTCAGCCATCAGTGAAGTAACATATGACACAACATTCTGTCAGCCATCAATGAAGTTAACATATGACACAACATTTTGTCAGCCATCATGAAGTTAACATAAACAACATTTTGTCAGCCATCAGTGAAGTTAACATATGACACAACATTCTGTCAGCCATCAATGAAGTTAACATTGACAACAACATTTTGTCAGCCATCAAGGGAAGTTAACATGACAACATTTTGTCAGCCATCAGTGAAGTTAACTATATGACACAACATTTTGTCAGCCTAGTCATTACAGTCAGGGGTGAGGGCTAGACAGGGGAGGTGGGGAAGAGTTACCTGCCATCCCTGTCACCCATGTACTTTCTGGAGACCATCCCCGGGATCTACCTCAGCAATCAGCTTCAGGAAAATGTGAATTCAAACTAACAGCAAGTTTCAAAGATGAGAAAGCTCATTGAGTTGTAGATATTTCTGTATAAAAATACTACGCAATGGATAATTGCACCTGGACATCATCCCTGGAGACAGAATGCAGCTATCTTAATGGTGGGCCAAAACGATGGCATATGTAAAATCTCACCATTGATTAACCTCAGACTTCTAAATGGGCAACAAAACCGAAAAAAGGAAGATAATATATCAACAAAAAAGAGTGGTGGAGGAAATATGTATGTATGTATGTATGTATTATATATATATATATATATATATATATATATATATATATATATATTATATATATATATATATATAAATCCAGCTGTATCAAGCAAACAAATATGGCTAAAGCTACAGCCACAGTGTTGATTCTAGGATTTCAAAAAAGGGGGCCCAAGGGCCCCCTGAAATGAAAAAAAGGAGACATTTGCCCCCCTCCCCCCTTTTCTCTTCATAAAAAAGGGGACAAGTAGTAAGTAGTATTTGCTCATAATAATGTTAGTACTCTGATTTCTGCTATTTTTCAAGAACGAGAAACAAAACAAACAGGATGGTATGTAGGCAGACAGGATTTATACACCTTATGTATTGCAGCTGGTCTGTAAAATTATTTTCTTACATAGGAAAGAGAGGGGGGGTGGGGGAGGGGGAGAGGGAGGGAGGGAGGGAGAGAGAGAGAGAGAGAGAGAGAGAGAGAGAGAGAGAGAGAGAGAGAGAGAGGAGAGAGAGAGAGAGAGAGAGAGAGAGAGGAGAGAGAGAGAGGGAAGGAGAAAGAGAGAGAGGGGGGGGAGGGAAGGGAGAGAGAGAGAGTCAAAGTCAAATTTGCGTTTCCTCATTTTGAGTTGGAGAGCTAGATCTAGATGAAAAAAGAGGCAAGAGCCAAAATTAGTCTTACCTCCCCCCTCCTTGCCATAGGAGAGTAAGAGAGAGAGAGACAGACAGACAGACAGACAGACAGAGAGAGGAGAGAGAGAGAGAGAGAGAGAGAGAGAGAGAGAGGAGAGAGAGAGAGAGAGAGAGAGAGGAGATGAGAGAGAGAGAGAGAGAGAGAGAGGAGAGGTGGGGGAGGAAGAAAGGGATGTCAAAAGTCATTTCCATTAAGAGTTGGAGGGAGAACTGGATTTAGATTTAGATGAGAAAAGGGGTTAAAGCCAATATCTAAGTCTTGTCTTTTCCTCCCCTATGGCAGAGAGAAAGAGAGAGAGAGAGGGGGGGGGGAGGAGGTTAAAGTCAATTTTGTATTTCCACTTTCAGAGTTAGAGAGAGATCTAGATCTAGATGAGAAGAGAGGTAAAAGCCTATATCAAAGTCTTGCCCCTCCCCCCTCCCCATGAGGGAGGGAAGGAGGGAGAGAGAGAGAGAGAGAGAGAGAGAGAGAGAGAGAGACGAGAGAGAAGAGACAGAGAGAGACGAGAGAAGAGAGAGAGAGGATTTTTCTGTTAAAGAGAGATCTAGATCTAGATGAGAAAAGAGGTGAAATCCAATATCAAAGTCTTTTTCCTCCCATGCTGAGAGAGAGAAGGAGGGGGAGGGAGAGAGGAGAGAGAGAGAGAGAGATGAGAGAGAGAGGAGAGAGAGGGGGGGGGGGGGGGGGGGGGGGGAGAGAGAGAGGAGGGGGGGTGTCAAAATCATTTTTGATATCCAGCCCATAGTCTACCCTATGCCATCATTATTGTTGCCAAGCACGGGCTACTTGTCTAGCCAGATCTGAAAAACCGCCTTGAAAACTCTTAGGTCTACCAGCTTTGAACCCTGCTGGGACGCTGCTTCTTCCACTAACACCACTAACGATCTCTGTCACAATGACGTCACTTGTTTCGGGAGTCACGGCTCCTTTGGAAAATGACGAAATGACGTAAATGAGTAGGGAAATGACATCAGACCAGCCACTTTGTGATGGTTGTGAAGACTGTTGGCGCTAATCAGTGCATCCTGCTGTCCCTGGAGTATCAACGTAATGACCAATACATGTAGCGCTATTTTGAAACTATACAAACAGCAGTTACAGGGGCGCACTGTTTGTTCAAATATGCGCTATCCACATTTTTTTTACGTCCGTTAGGGCGCACTGGTCACATTATTTTGCGGCAAAGTTGAAAAAAATGCGGGAATCCCACAAGGGCACACCCTAGAATCAACACTGCAGCCATAGTAAACGCGGCATTTTGCCACCAACAATTTTGCCGGCCCGGGTGAAAAATCTTGCCCGGCTTAATTGCTCTGTGGTGTCACTGATAACGGCTGTGCGTGGCCATAGTAGAGCCGGCCTGGTCTGGTATTTTTAACCCGTCGTTTTGACTTTCAAGCAAAACGTCCATTTGCCAGGAAAGGAAAATAATCAAGAAAAACTTACTTATGGTACAAAGTAATTGCTTTAAAATTTCTGACTACACAAACTGGTAAATTGACCCTTCCTGATTACATTCCAGTGGTTTTAATAAAAGTTTTGTGGGGGGGATTTTTGTGGGGGGGATTTTTGTGGGGGGGATTCAGGATAACATCCTGAAGAACTATAGACCTGTTTCTAATCTGCCTTTTATCTCTAAAGTCCTTGAGAAAGTTGTTCTGAAACAACTCAATAGCCATCTTCTTTCCAATAATCTCTTTCCCCCTTTCCAGTCTGCCTATCGCGTCAACCACAGCACTGAAACCACCCTGGTCCATACTTTAAACATGCTTCTCCATGCTTCTGACTCCGGAAAAATCTCCCTTCTTACTCTTCTCGACTTATCTGCTGCCTTTGACACTATAGACCATTCAATTCTTCTCTCCCGTCTCCAAAACATGTTCGATATTTAAGGCACAGCCCTCACCTGGTTTACTTCGTACCTGACAGACCGAGTCCATACAGTTGCAGTAAACAAGATTCAATCAGCCCCTACCAAACTGAAATGTGGTGTTCCTCAGGGATCAGTTCTGGGCCCTCTTCTTTTTACCCTCTATACTGCTCCACTGTCACATGTGATAGACAGTTATCATATCAATTATCACTTTTATGCCGATGACTCTCAGATTCAAAGCAGTGATACACCTGAAAATCTGCCATCTCTTTTGACAAATATGACCAACTGCCTTCAAGATATCCATCACTGGATGACACAAAACAAGTTACAACTAAAGGCAGACAAAACCGAAGTCATGCTCGTAAGCACCAAACACAAACTCTCCTCCATTTCAACAACTTCAATAGAATTCAGCAACACGTCAGTTCCACTATCCACTTCTGTGAAGTATCTAGGGGTCATTGTTGACAACACACTCTCCATGCAAAAATTCATTACCCAGACCTGTCAGTCATGCTACTATCAATTACGGCACATTAGTGCAATCAAAAGTACCTGTCCACTGATGCAACATCCAAACTTGTCACTTCTCTTATTCTTTCACGTCTGGACTATTGCAATTCTCTTTTAGCTGGTCTGCCAGCATCATCTATCCACTCCCTCCAACGTATACAAAACTCTGCAGCTCGTCTGGTCCTCAGAAAGAAAAAATCTGAGCACATTACCCCTCTCTTGCAATCTCTCCACTGGCTGCCCGTACCACAGAGAGTAATCTAGAAGATCAATACCCTCTGTTACAAATGTCTCCACAAAACTGCACCCTCCTACCTCTGTGAATGTCTTCACTTGTACACACCTTCTCGCTCCCTCCGCTCGGCCGCAGATACTTTGTCCTTAAGAATACCAAGATTCAACCTATCTACCGTTGGCCGCCGCTCTTTCTCTGTTTCTGGTCCACTGATCTGGAACGACCTCCCTCTTTCCCTCCGGCAAAAGTCTACTTATGACACTTTTAAATCCAACCTCAAGACTCACTTATTTCAAACCTAAGATTTTTCCTTCTGGTTCCATCTATTGTCTGTCCCCGCCTTCGACTTCTACCTGCCAAAGTGTATAGCCTTTGTGGGTGTGTGCGTGTGGGAATGGGGGGGGGGGGCGCACGTGCGCGTGCGCGCATGTGTGTGTGTGCGTGTGTGTGTTTGTGCGCGTGTGTGCGCTTGCCTGTGTGAGTACGTTCGAATTTGTTAGGACCATTGATTGTTATTGATTTCTTGTGTGATGTATAGGTCGAATGCAAGCGCTTTGATTTGTTTTTACAAGATATAGCGCTATATAAGTTCCATGTATTATTATTATTATTTATTTTACATAAAAACACTTTTTATGTCAAACTATTTTATGTCGATTTCGCGTAGGGTATGGGGCGGAGTCTCAGCTGCCACGGCAGCCTCATTTTCGCATCACTTGCAGTCTCAGGGTGACGACTCATTATTCCCCTTGACCACATTCTTAGAAAGAGACGGACGTCAAACTACAGAAAGCCTGGTTGACTATGGTAGCTTTGACGAATCCGTTCTACCGATAAAGAGATGGGCCATCAAAACTCTGTACGGCCGGGTTTACTATGGCCGTAGCCTAACCTACCAATGTTCTAAATAAACTCTAGTAAACTTGGGGGATCATTCCAAGTTCTTTCATCACTTCATGAAAGATAAAGCCATTACGAAAAAATATTTAAAACTGCATATTACTTTAGTTCTTAATAACAATGTTTCTTCAGACTTTCACACATTGAGGGGCAGGCCACTCACCTCTTCAGGGCAATTGAAGAACAAGACTTTGCGAACCACAGCCACAGTGTCCATGGCTTTGTACCAGCCATCTAGGTTGTTTTTATTGCGAGGGAAACCATCGATGAGGAAGTTGTTCTGCTTGCTTTCCTCCATTGCCTGATGGACACCCAAACAGACATGGGTAAAAGCAGGAAAAGGTCAAAATACCTTCACACAAGCATGTCATGATGTGTGTGTACACACTCACTCACAAATGTGCGTGCACACACACACACACACACACACACACACACACACACACACACACACACACACACACACACACACACGCACACACACACACACACACACACTGCCCAATTTCATGTTTATCTATAATCTTATTTTCTTCTTCTTCTTCTTCGAGCTCTCCCAGCAACTTGCTGTCTGATATATTATGAGCGAAAATGCTTCACGCTGCCGTTAAGCGCCTGACAAGTCAGGCCCTGCTCATCCAACTTCAGCATGAGAGAGAATTATTATCATCAAAGTCTTTCTGGGAAAAAAATGCAGGAAAATGGACCAAGAAGGAAGAAAATAGACAAGGAGGAGGTGACAGGAAGAAAAGGAACATGGCAGAAACAGAGTAATAGAAAAGAGTAAGTTTCTAGCAAAAATATTCCCAAATAAGGGGATGCTATTTGTGACCTTCCAGCACAAAAGGAGTCTCTTGTCATCATCAGGCTTTTTGCAAATTTTATATGATTCTAGATGTACTTTGAATGCTCTTTCTACTGGTGAAAACCCATCCAAATTGGATGATCAGTTTTTGAGATATGGGGTTTAGAGGGGGGTTTACCTGAAAGCGGCCAATTTGAGAAAATGAAGAAAAACTGAATCACAATTTCAATGTTAAATTTTCCTTAGAAACCAATGTTTAATCTTTATGAAACTCTACATACTGATTGAGTACACAAAGAAATACATACCTCCAAAGTTTTGTGGTCATATAGGAATTTTCTCAAATATTAGACCTATTTTAACGGGCGACTACCCCAGGCCTCAGTGCTCTTTTTGGCTGATAATTGTATCTCAGGTTCTACAAAAGATTTTGCAGTAACATTTTACACAGAAAGAGAAATTATTATTTAAAGCTAGAATATTAAGTTTCAACAGTGAATATCATGGCTGAATATTTTTATGATTTAAAAAAATATATATATTTTGTGAAAAACAGGTACATCTCCTCATCTACAATTAGCTAATGTATGGAATGCTGAAACTAAAATGATTACAAAGGCAAAACATGTGAAGAGAAAGGTACCATGGACAGAAATTAGGATATGTAAATTCACATAGGTGAGACAACACCAATCTAGATTTTACTAAAATCAACAAAATTACATTACCAAATTTAACCATGCTTAAAATTAAAATCTTGATGGACCAAAAATTTTTTAATAATAGCATTTATCTCAGAAGTCATTTTTGCATCTTCAGGGGAATACTTACTATAGAATTTGCACAGTACATGAGGCAATATTGTAGACATTGAAAATCAATCCAAAGTTTTAAGATAATGTGAACATGCACAAAACCCCAGTCTCTTCCCCTAACCAAAATTAGACTGAAAACTCATTATCCTTATACTGTAATTCCTTTAGCCACAGCTTTGAACAACACTAACCTACACATAAAACTTATAAAGCCATAATGTACACATACTAGTGAACCACACACAAAAACACAGTGAACACACACACACACACACACACACACACACACACACACACACACACACACACACACACACACACACACTGTGAAAAAAGGAACATCATCCCCATAGCCCAAGCGGGTTTTAGAAAAAATAGATCAACCACAGATCACCTGATAAAACTTACCACCCATGTAAAACATCAATTTGCTAGAAGGAAAAATGTTCTTTCTACTTTCTTTGATATCAGGAAAGCGTATGATCAGGTATGGCACTTACGACTGCTTCATAAAATTAAACTGATAGGTCTGTCTGGATGCATGTATAATTATCTTAAAACTTTTTAAAGTAATAGATCTATTCAAACAAAAATTGGAAATACTTACTCTTATCCAAGATTTATAGATATGGAGATACCCCAGGGAGCAGTAGTGGCACCTATGCTCTTTAATATCTTAACATATGACCTTCCCAATACAGTATCCAATAAAATTGAATTGGAACAATTTGCAGACGATCTGTGCATTTGGATGAAAGTTACAATGAAAAGGCATACTCCAGTAAGATCTCTTAATTACATTAGAAAGGTTTATCAAAATGAGTTAAATAAAATAAATGAATTTATGACAGAAAATGGATTAATGCTATCTCCAGACAAATCACATATGATGCTTTTTAACTCTGGCTACGATCCGCAGACACTACCCGCCTTTAAGATAGGAGATTCTGTGTTAGAATACAAAGAAAAGATAAAATTTCTAGGGGTAATTCTGACCACAAAACTTACGTGGAATAATCACATTGAGTATGTCCTGACTAAAGCTAGAAAAAGTCTTAATTTCATCAAAATTGTGAGCAAGCAGCACTGGGGCCAAGATTCATCATCTCTCATTCATTTAGCTACAGCTCTTGTTCGTTCTAGATTAACTTATGCACAAGAAATTTTTTTCTCTGCTCCTAAATACTTAATAAGAAAAATGCAGAGTGTAGACTGTAAGTCTTTCAAGTTGGCAATTGGAGTTCCTATACATGCATCAACTTTAAAAATGTATGCAGAAATAAATGTCTTACCTTTTGAAGAACAAATTAAGCTTGCATCAGCAAAATATGTTTTAAGAAGTTCTACTATTCAGAATTCGAACATTAAAGAACTTCATTTAAAATCGGATACAGATTTCCCTAAAAGGGCTAAATCCATACAATCACTGACTACAATCAGTTCTTATACCTCTGATATATTCACATCTTCAGGAATGAGTGAAAAAATTATAGCACCTCGCCCAGTTTTCTCCACAATTCCAAAGTGGGAAATAAAAAGGGCTGAATTTGATATTGATTATTCTAATATCAAAAAAGACGAAGGTCCTGCTGTGGCTGTCATGGCAAGAGCTCATATTGATGAAACATATAGTAGTTATATTAAAGTCTTTACCGACGGTTCGGTAGTAGACAGTGGGCAGGCTGGATCTGCTTTTGTAGTTCCCGCATTAAAAATTAATAAATCTTATCATATAGGCAAAGATTTTTCTATCTTTACTGCAGAACTTATAGCTGTACTAATGGCCTTAAATTTTTTATTAGATCTGCCTATCAATATGTCCAAGGTGTTGTTCTGTATTGATTCTAAATCTGTTTTGCAAGCACTAAAACTGTTTAGCACTAGGGTGAGAGGGGAACTAATCATTGAAATTTGTCATCTTATACATTTTCTTTCCTTACGAGGTACTACCCTTGCCTTTTGCTGGATTCCGTCACACTGTGGAATCCAGGGTAACGAACAAGCAGACAAGTTCGCCAAAGCTGCTGCGATGGACACGGATTCTGAAGCTTCAACACATTTAAACCTTCCACTCAGTCTTCAGGAGGGCATACATTTGTTGGAAAAAGCTTCTTGGAACAGTTTCAACAACGTACGAAAGAATTGTTCACGGAGACATTCATTAAGATGTGGCAGAGTGTGTCATTATCATAACAGACTGCTGGAAAGCCTGATATTTAGATTTCGTTTGGATGCATTCCGAACTAAATTCTGTAAACAAATAATATGTATATGTGGTTCTGATTTATCACCTAAACATGTCATTCTTCATTGTAAAGTGCTGCTACCATATTTTTCCAGCACACTTGTATGTAAGATTTCAAAAATGTCATTTGATCAAATATTGGACAATAATGAAATTATGTTGGAGATAGTTAACTGTTTAGTTAAAAGCCCTGTTGGCAAATTTTTGTAATTGTTCATGCTTTAACCTCGTTTAAACTGTCCAATGCCCCCCCCTCCTCCCCCTTTTATGCTGATTTCTTTACATGTTTGTTTTTTCCTTTATCTTATGCACACGTACACACACACACACACACACACACACAACTCATAGATAAACTTATAAAGCACATATACTCATATACACATACGCTCACAAGCGCACACGCGCGCACACACACACGCACACATACACACACACACGCAAGCTCACACGCGCACACACACACACACACACACACCACACACACACACATACACACACACACACACACACACACACACACACACACACACACATACACACCCTTTTCACCTTGACTCGCAAATGCATACCTTTAGATATATATTCTTGTAAACACGTTCACTCGTAAGCACTTATGCTCTGACGCACACACACACACACACACACACACACACACACACACACACACACACACACACACACACACACACACACATACATACATACATACATACATACACTCATATGCGAGCGCGCACACATTCTTTGAATGTGACACACATTCATCTTTCTTTTTTTGTGTCTAATATCACTTCGAGTGAACAGACGTTAAACTGAAGAAAGTATACACACACACACACACACACACACACAGTGAAGCAAGTGTAAACTAGTTTTCATTCTTCTAGAATTAAACATTTATCAGCTGTTATATCATGTGTTACTAAATATTTTCATCATCTCTCATCCACTACCCATGATTTATGAGTTTGCTTCCCTAATGAGTATGCATGTACAGGTTTTCCATTAATTTCATGTTTAGTTTGTTTTGGATGGGTTTTGTTTTTTTTTCCAGGGAAGTTGTCCATATTTCTGGTCTCACAGTTAACTGACACTCTTCTAGTTGTTGTTTTCATATTTTATTGTCTTATTTTGAAATGATTTATAATAGTCAGACTTTGTGGAGCAGTTTTCTTTACTTTTTTTTTCTTGTGAAAGTGAGATGAACAAGAATGATAAAACTTGATATTTTGGCAGTGATTTTGATTTTACTTCACACACACACACACACACACACAAAACACACACACACACACACACACACACACAGACAGATATAAGACATTACAATGCAATACAATACATACACACACTGCACACACACACAACACACACACACACACACACACACACACACACACACACACACACACACACACACACACACACACAACCACACACACACACACACACCACACACACACACACACACACACACACACACACACACACACACCACACACACCAGCACACACACTGCACAGTGTACTCTTGACTCTGATCCCTTCCTCACTATCTTTTCTTAATTTTTTTCCCAGAATCAAATTTTTAAAAATCAAGATTTGTTTAATTGAAAAACTGAAGCCAGACTTCTGCTTAAGATTAAAATAAAATCCTCAAATAGCAACATAGTTTCAACACATGAATTTTTTCATACCCACTCTCTCTCTCTCTCTCTCTCTCTCTCTCTCTCTCTCTCTCTCTCTCTCTCTCTCTCTCACACACACACACCACACACACACACACACACACACACACACACACACACACACACACACACACACACACACACACTACCCCCAACATACATGAAACTCAGCATTTGCACACACACACACACACACACACACACACACACACACACACACACACACACCACACACACACACACACACACACATGAAATTACACACACATGAAATTACACACACACACACACACACACACACACACACACACACACACACACACACACACTCATGAAATTACACACGCACACGCACACACACACACACACACACATTTTAAACATGATTTCTCATCTGCAGTGCATTTTTCTATACACAGTATCTGACAGAAGTTATTGTTTTTCAGCCTATTTTTAGCACGGCACTTGCTGTCAAATCACTGAACTTTTTCTTTCTCTGAGAAATTGGTGTTCAGTTTAACTAACTCGATGATGTTGAGATAAGGCATACCGACAAAATATAGTTGACTGTAATTATCTTCATCGTGCATTGCTTGAATCAGAAGCACTATTATTTTTCTGTTCTTAATGAACGTTGCAGTGTTCGATTCAGTCACGTCAGCGATATCGGCGGCATCGTTTTTGCCTATGTTTTCATAACTAGCACTTCAATAGGTTGTAATAAAGTCCTTACTTCATTGCTACAGCTTTTCTGAGTTATATCCCTCAATAATATCGTCAGAATGAGCAGAATTGAGAGGTATTGCTTTTGATTGTATTTCCGAAGCGAACGACGCCATTTTGTTTTGCAGACACTGCGGGAGTGGCTGAGTGAGGTCACATGCTCTCTAGGGCCAATGAGAAGAAGGAAATCCTTCCTTAGTGATGTTTTGTTTACAATTGCTTCCCTATTTTAAACGTTTTCATTGGATAAAGTTTTCACCCAAGCTACAAATAGTTGACACAGATTTAACATCGAGACCCAGAGCTTTCAAATGGTGTGTCACTCGGCGGGTCTACTGTAAATCTCGAGGGGATACAGGTTGCAGAAAAGTCCTATCTTCAGGATTTTTTGCATCAAAATTGCCGGTCTTCTGCGGTGGTAGGTGTTTTAAAATGCGATTTTGATCAGAAAGGAAACTAAATATCATTATTTTCTTGATGTTTTCCGGTGCAGAAATGTTTATATTATCAGTTTTATACAAAATCTCCAAATCGGTACCCATCACCCCTACTGCATATTTTGGGCTCTAAAGCAAAAAGGCTGGAGATGACATCCGACTCATTTCAAAATGGTAACAGGTAAAGGTGTCCCATAACCTAGGCGGTCGTAGGGGAGCAAGACATCAGAGACCTCAGCTTCTCTAGGGGCCAGCATATTGAGGGCGGTGCCCATCTCTTCTCCCTCGCTTCTTTACCTTCCCTGACCCTAAAGAGGGCAAGTACCGATTTACAGCTGGGTGAACTGTACTGAAGCCAAGGCGCACAAACAGTCACCAATCCAACTGGTAACCACGCTCAACGCTGCTTAACCCTTATACCCCTAGGTCACATAGCACTAACTACAACCCTGAAATCCCACGCCAAGGGAAGCAACTCTTCCATTTTTTGATAGGTACTAACTTTAAAAATTAATTAAAAATACAATTACCTTATTCAGCTGCTGAAAAGTATTTTTCCTGCATTCTGCATACAATAAAGCACAAAAAGAACAAGTTTTTTGTTTAGTACATGGATTAATTTACTCCAAAAAAAAATCGGAATGTCAAATTTGTCTCTGAACGTCACACACAAAAAAGGGTTACATAATACAAATGACAAAATATTACAGCAGAACACAACAGAATGGCTAAATAATGTATTTACAAAGTAGAGGAGACCCCACTGCAGGCTAGGACAGCAGTTCAGCATGGAACTGTGCGAAGCAGTGGCCTTTGCACAGGTGGGCTTTGCAAGTAGTGCAGCCCCACACAGTTTCCTTGTTGCGGCCACTTGGCTGTCGTCTCCCCATCTTCATGCACTGGACACAGCTCTTCTTGCGTCCAGGCATGCGGGCCAGTGGGTGCTGTTCAGGCTCAGCCAGAGCTCGTCCTTCTGTGCTGGGCTGCAGGATTGGCGGCCTCCTCTTGTTGACGGCATTCCGCACCAGCCCATCAAACACGGACAACCTGAAGTAGAGCGGATCCTGTTTCCGCCGGGCCTTGGGTTTGGGAGAGTTGGTCTTGCAGAAAATGATGAAGGAGTTGATAATACTGCTCTGGACAAAGAACCAGAACATGTATCTCCACCACTTTCTGCCAGGGTAGTAGGCCCGGTGCTGGTCGTGCAGATCCACTCCACCCATGTTGAGGTTGTACATGATGATGGGCCATGGCACGGATATCTCCTCTCGTACACCTGCAAACAAAGCAAACTTTTGAGCCTCTTGTTCTGAAAACAACAGTCTATCAATATTTGTTTATAATTACAAACTAAGGAGCATGTAAATGTTTACAACAACAAAAAAACTTACCGTATTGCAAGTGTAGATTTGTCTTCCCCTCAGCTAGAGACTGCAAAAAATATATATATTTAGATGACTAGTATGTTTACTGACCTCTGCCAGTCTGGCGAATGGCCCTCCCCATCTCTGCATTGGAGTTGGTAGACAGGACAGCGATGGGGCGCTTGTCCTGCCACAGGGTAGCCACCTTGGAGCCCTGCTGCCGGAAATGCACGTCTCCTTTCCTCATCTTCTGGCGGCCCCTCGCAGTTGCCTTGGTTTTCAGGTCTTGTGGCCAGCCTTTGCGGTTCATGCGGATGGTGCCACATGACCGGGTTTTCCTGGACAGAAGCTCTTCAGCCAAGGCAACGGAGGTGAAGAAGTTGTCGTAATAGAAGTGGTACCCCTTGTCCAGGTAGTTTTGGCCCAACTTCATTACGACATGGTGCCCCAGTCCTCCTGTAATAAAATGAAATACACTGAGTAAAAACATACCAGTGTTGGGTTTTTGTTTATTTTTGGTTTATTTGTTGCTTTTTTTTTTTTAGAGAGAGAGAGAGAAAGTTTCAGCTTGTGAAAATGTATGAATAATAAAGGTGTGTGTGTGTGTGCGCGCGTTTTTATATACTTGCCTTGGTCCATGGCCAAACCTGTTCCACACAGGTAAGTAATTTCTGTAATAAACATCCATTATTATTCCACACTCACTTTTCTCTGTGTGTGTGTGTGTGTGTGTGTGTGTGTGTGTGTGTGTGTGGTGTGTGTGTGTGTGTGTGTGTGTGTGTGTGTGTGTGTGTGTGTGTGTGTGTGCGGGCATGTGTGTGCACGTGCGTGTGTGTGCACGTGCGTGTGTGTGCACGTGCGTGTGTGTGTGTGTGTGGTGTGTGTGTGTGTGTGTGTGTGTGTGTGTGTGTGTGTGTGTGTGTGAAATGCAACAAACTTTTTTTTCAAAAGTATGTTTATACTTATAATCCTTATCTCTATGAAAATATACATGAATAAAAGAAAACTAAATAACAAAGCACTAACCTTGCATAGGTGTGGAGGATCTCCCTGTGTAGACATCGCAGTCCAACAGGTAGCCAGATGTAGGGTCAGCACAGCACCATACCTTGATTCCCCAAGGTGTGGGCTTGGATTTCATGTACTGCTTGAAGTGCAGCCTGCCATTGAACTTCACCATGGCTTCATCTATGCTTACTGCACGTCCAGGCTTGTATAGTTCCCCACATTTCTTTCTGAAAATGTCCAGAACTGGCCGAACCTTGAAAAGAGGATCATATTCTCTGTGACCTCGAGGATAAGCTTTAGTTCGGTCATTCAGGTGAAAATATTGTCCAATTTTTTCGAACCTAGTTCTGGACATCAATCTCGAAATGCAGGGAACATTCAGCTTGTCATCCGTGGACCAGTAATTTTCTTGTCTGGGCAGAGTTTTTATGCCCATCAAGATATTTATTGCTAGATAAAGCCTGATGTCGTTCGACGTGACAGACTGCCATCTTGGGTCCGGCCTTCCCTTTTCCCGTTGGACTTGGGTGGCGTATAAGTTTGTCTGGTCAGCGATGTCTTGGAGCATTTCGGCGGTGAAAAACAATGAAAAATACTCAAAGGGGTCTGCATCAACCGGCAAATCATGCACAACCCAGTATATTCACTGAAATCATCGTCGGAAACGTCTCCAAACACCTCTGTCCACATCGTCGTCGGAAGATTAGGCAGGCGATTAACGCCCGACACATCTTCATCGTCACTGTCATCGTCACATCGAAGTCGATGTCGATGTCACTCTCCACACCCCGTGCATCGACTGGCACCAAATCTTCGGCTGTAAGGCCAGCAAACTCCTCCTCACTGTCCGACGAATCGTACATCAGATGCACCAATTCGGATGTTGAAATCATTTTGACGGCGCTCATCTTGATCAAACTTTAAAAATTCGTAACTTCGTTGATACGCGGTCGATCGTGGTGAAACAAAGAGTAGCAGACAGGCGGGAATCTCGCAGAAACGATAGTCTTGCTCTCGCGAGAGTCACGTTTATGTAAACAACAATGGCGGCGCCCGTAGTAAGCACATGTTTTGCGGGCGCTAAACGGCGCTGCCGGATTTCGGACCGCTCTTTTGAGCGCGGCGCTAGCGGGCGCATCAGGGGTATAAGGGTTAACTTGACTCGGGGAAAGCGAGCGCTCTGACCACTTAGCTATCCTGCCCCCACTATGTTTACAAAATCAAAATATGATCGATCATATGGAGAAAAAAAAATTAACACCAAAAAAAACTTTAAAAGTTTGGAATTTATGAAGAGTTACAATTTGTGACATATAATGAAGTAATCTCAGATTCCTTTTGCTAGTCTGTGCAGAGATTTTTAAAAAATAATAAATCACGTTCACCATAGGCTACATACAATGACTCGTTTTTTCTTTTAGCCCCCCAACAGCCTCTCAAAAACTGGCTGAACAAATTGTAAGAAGAGGTTAGTGATAACTGAATTAACTATTAGAAATGAACACAATTTTTTGGCTGAAGATATCATACCAACATAGAATTCTATAACAAACATTTTTCTAAAAATCCTATGTCACTTTTTATGTTTTGATAGAGAGGGGTCAGGATGGGGTTTTTTCCTAAATTCATACCAGTCTGAGCAAAGAGCAGGTAATTTCTACTGGAACGATGGAGCCATTCTTGATGTGGGTTTCAATCTCATCTCGATATTTGGAATCCTGCTTTTGTCTCTCCGCTCTCAGCAAGTCCCCTGCAGACAGGTGCACGTAGCCAAAGGTCTGAAACAGTCCAAAGTGATACATGTATATTACCAACAAGTCATCTGTACATACTGATAAGAGCCAGTAATGCTGCACTGTTAAATTCTTTTTTTCTTTTTTTATATCGAGGATAACGGAATAAGCATTCATGTGCTTTTTTTCATCCAGTCCCTGTGTGTAAGCAGTTTTGTAAATCTTGTCATCTGTTCCCACTGGTACACAATGGCCTACTCTTACGAAAAGCCGAACAAGATTTAACGTGTGCGCAAGATGTTCTGCATGCTGTCGTACACGGGGCCTCGGTTTACAGTCTCATCTGAAAGACTTTTGGGGAGAGTGGAGTCAGCACTGATGTTAACTCCAGATTAACTGTCTTAACTGTCTAAAGTTTAGTAATGCTGAGTGTTCTGTCTAAAGGTTGCACTATCAAAAGGCACATACGTGCACGCACACACACAATTAATGAATCATTATCATTTTCACTCTTGTCATTAATTTATGTTGTTAACACCATTATAAATCAATATGAGAATCATTATCATCACCATTACCAACATCGTATTTCTAGTGACACTAGTGCATTTCTTGAAGGACTCACCTACTTAATTCAATGGCTCAGAAATGATTTTTTTTTTTTTTTTTTGGGGGGGGGGGGGGGGGGTAATGGCTTTTCAGTTTTCTGATACAAATTTAATATCTTAAATACAAATATAAATGTCAAACTGTCCAAAATGGTTAAATTTATCTACTAGAAGTGTCATGCAACTAGTGTAAGCTTAGGCGCTTTTTTACATTGAATGAAAAGTTAGCAATGTAATCTAAATTTTTCAAGTTCTGATAATTTTCTGGGGGTAGGGGGTGGGAGGTATTTTCTGTGGATCACAACAAAGTGAATTATGAATTATAAATGAGGAGAACAGTTTTAATAAGCATCCCTTCATACTTGTGAATTGTTCAATGGCACCAATGTTACACAATTAACTATCTACCAAGTACTCTGTGTCAGTGTATCGAGCTAAATTACTAGCTAGTAACTACTAGTTCTTAGCAGCAAAATAAATTTCTAAACAAACAAATTACAATACAAATAAAAAATTAAAAAAACACTCACACAAGAACTGTGTTCTATAACTTGGTAAGCATAACTCAACTGATTCCTCAGTTGGCCTTAGTTTACTTTGATACTTAAAAGATAAAAGATAAAAGAGCTTTAATTAGCTTAAAATTGTCATCAATATGGTTTGTATTATATACTATATATATATATATATATATATATATATATATATATATATATATATATATTTAAATGTATAATATGTGTACCTATGATAACACTGATAGGCTGGAAAGTCTGGATTTTTTAGCCAACAATCATGGTTTGGGCTTTTGCTTTTCCATCATATTCCTAATGAAGTAATGGGAATGGGATAGCTCAGCGGTCTGAGCACTTGCTTTCCTCAAGGTAAGTTAAGCAGCGCTGAGCATGGTTACCTTAATTAATTATTTTCATCATTAATGCCAAGTAGACTGGTGTTCTGCAGGTGGCACACCTGCCTAGAATGTAAGAAGTGCAAGTTCAATCACTGTTTGTGCCCAAATTTCCCTCCCATCCATTAGACCTTGAAAATGCATTTAGCACACATAATCCACAGCAACAAGGTATTTGGATTCCTGGGCAAAACTCTGTAGAAAAAAAAGCCATTAAAATTGGGGAAACAAATAGTGTGAATCATACACATGTATGCAAACAAAGAAAAAAATGAAATGGGTGGCCCTGGTCCACCACAGACAGGCTCCCCATGGAAAGCACCCCTAATTTTACAGAGAAATATGATGACTGAATGTAGCCTAGTATAAAATGCAATACAATAAATTATACAACTGCTGCCGAATGAGTGTACACATGATTGTAAGCTTAATTGGCCTAAATGTTTACTAATTCTATAAGAAACAATACCTCCTGAATTCTTTGACATTGTGTGCCCTTGCCAGCCCCAGGTCCACCCAGTACAAACACCACCTTATACATTGATTTGGTATCTCCTGCCATACTAGCCCAACACCTTCGTAAAACAGCTACTGTCAGTGATTCCTTAGTGGTTTCGTACGGTTGCAGCAGGTAACAGGCCGGCAGATTCGTGTACAGTCGATAAAAACTGCTGTGGGTTTGGGTCAATCTGCCTAGCAGACGCACAAGTAGTGAAGCCAGAGCCTTTGTTGACGTGTCTACACCGTAAATTCAACAATAGTTCGATCGTTGAACGATCGCTGATGCGCCAAGCGATTTCGGAGTGCGTCCAAGTACCGTGGAGACGTGGTGTTCGTCTCTAGAGCCGGAAATATTTTTTGTGAAGTCTCAGTCTTGTGGGTAGGACAGGTGCCCTGAAAACAAATAAGTAACTATGAACACTTCACCTATCTGACAATGAATGATCTTCGATCGGTCAATAAAACAGCGATCGATCGAAACTGAACCCCGTGAATAGCCTATTGAATAACCACAGATGTACCTACGTTGTCAAAACCCCAGCTAGGCCCTATGAAACACGCATGAACTCTTTTGCTTGGAAGTCGATTAAGCTACGCTGGGCTAGCTAGGCCTAAGGCACTTCACCTTTGCCCACATTTGATTGGTGTGTACAAAGGTTGTTCGGGGTATTTGCAAACTTCCAGTTTTTTAGTTGTGTGCAGAGGTTTGTGAAATAAATAATAGATGGTGCTTTTTTAGGCACCCAAAATTAATGTCCATATTTAAACGAACGACATGGCTCTCTTTATTAGGGCAACACAGACGAAATGATCATCATTTGTGATTTTGTTTTCTCTTAAAGAGTAGAATCTAGGCCTTGGCTTGTGGAGATGCCATTTCCATCCACACCACCAGCTAAGTCTAGATAACTTAACTAGCCTCCTTCTTCAGGTGGATTTCATTCATTTTATTCGGGTATTTCTTTAACAAAGGAAATTGCTATGATAGATAGATCATAATGTATACTATAGACTGGCATGCGGCGATGAAATAATGTCTGCATTTACCCTAGAAAGTTAAAAATAAAACAAAAAGATCAAATTAATTGTACCCGCCACGATTCTGTGCGCGATTGGGTTTGGCTGAAACATCATGAGTTGAAATCCTATGAGTTAAATAATTGTTTTGGACTCCAACCAGCAGAGCATGATCTCCTGACCCGGGTTCGAATCTTGTTCATGAGGATTTTTCCTCTGGAATTAACGTTAGTGCCGACTCCACTCCCTTCCCCCCCCCCCCCCCCCAAAAAAAAGTCCTTTGGAAGAGACTCTAAACCAAACCCCGTGTGAGAATGCACGCAGAACAGTTTTGTCTGCTGCGCTCGTTAAAACCCATTCCACATTTAGAAAGAGGCCATTGTGTGCCGGTGGGAAGGGTGGAAAAATTGACAAAACTGCATACACACGGGGACTGGATGTAAACAAGCACATGAGAGCGCATTCCATTAACGTGGAAATTTGTTGTTGATTTTAGTTTGCTATAATCGACTCACTGGGGAGACTGGCAGCACACCTTCAAGCTTCATCCACATCACAGATGCAGTTTCCAGAGTGCTAAAATGCCATGACCAACACTACAAGTTTCTGTGTCTCTTGAGCCTGGTTGACAGGAGGATAAAGTATGAGAGGTACAGTACATTACAGCCCTTTCAAATAGTCTCAAAAGACATGTACTGCCACAGCATGATCATTTTATTTTAGTATTACTCATTACCTTTGATCGGGAAGGAAGGTGGTAAAAATTACCTTTGATCATCATGAAGTGAAGAACATAGTCTTTGATGGAGTGGCCCCTGTTACTCTGGTCTCATGGTGACCTCAGTCTGTTTTCCATACACATATGCTCCTGTGGTTAGTATCAAAGCCTTTGAAGCTGGAAACAGGAGAGGGTCATTGGTGGGAAGTAGTTGTCACAGCCCCAGCAAAGTAGGCTTAAGTTATTACACTGTCTGGCTTCATCATTGGGGAATTGTCTCATTTTTCTGTACTTTTTTTTTCAGGGATAATGGCATAAGCATTTGTAAGGAGGGGGGGGGGGTGTTTTGTTTTGGGGGGCTTTTTCTTTTTTACATCCAGTCCCTGTGTGCATGTGGTTTAGTAAATGTCATTTGTTTCCACTGGCACAAACGGCATACTCTTCAGACTTTCAAAAGACAGGTTTGAAGTGTGGGTAAGATGTTCTGTATGTTTGCAATGGGACCTTGTTTTTAGGTCTCATTGGAAGGACTTTCAGGGGAATGGAGTATGTATTGAAGTTAACTCCAGGGAAAACCAAGAGTATGTATTGATGTTAACTCCAGGGAACTCCCCCCCCCCCCCCAACAGGTGTCTCAGTGGCGGCTCAAACCTTGGCTGTGTGTTAGCTCTGAACAACACAGGAAAAAAAAAAAGCTCTGAACAACAGGAAGGTGGGGGAGGGGAAGCTCTGAACAACACACAAAAAAGCTCTGAACAACACACACAAAAAGCTCTGAACAACACAGGGAAAAAAGCTCTGAACAACACAGGGAAAAAAGCTCTGAACAACACGGGGGAAAAAAGCTCTGAACAACACGGGGAAAAAAGACTGAACAACACGAAAAAAAAAGCTCTGAAAAACAGGGGGGTAAAAGCTCTAAACAACACTGCTGAACACTATACATCCAAGTGACCCAGCAGCAGCGCATGGCCCTTTGGGTAATGACCTTTGCTTATGGCAGCCTAACATCACCACTTCAGTCATGGCAGATTTCTCCGAGTGAAATTCTTTCTGGCTGCTCTCCCAGGGGAGAGCTCATTACCCATTTTTTCCTGTCTGCAACTGTTTCCCTATTAGAATGGCTTTTTTCCACAGAATGTTGCCAGGGACAACTCTCTTGTTGCTGGTTCTTTTATGTGTGCTAAATATTTTGTGTAACACATGGGACCTCAGTTTATTGTCTCATCCCGAAAGACTAAGATTTCTGACCCAAAGGATTCAACATGCCAAATCCAAGTTTGGCTGGGCTGGAAATATCAGACTGAGAGGAACTAGAAAGAGCAGGATGAGAATGGCACAGACGGTGGGGCAGAAAAACCCCAATCAAAACAAATGTAAATGTTGAGTGAAAGTTTGTGTATGTAGTCTCAACATCAGTTTTAATCAGATTATGATACTCCCTGAAGTCAAAATGCAGCCACCTCAATGGTGGACAAAAACATGCATATAAACAAAAATCTCACCATTGGTGAACCTTGCAGCTCTAGCAGAAGAATGGAGGGGGGAAAAAACAATTTGAGGGGAGACCAACCTGATTATAAGTTATAACTAATATTAAATTCCATTCTTGACAGTCTTACAGTTACATTTTGAACTTTCCTGCATGCAGTTTAAAAGAAAATCAGTTTGTTCGGAATAAACATATCTTAAATCATCTTACCTTCTTCTGCACTAAACACAGGCAAAGCAGAGCAGTTGCAATGACGACGGCACCTATAATCCCACCGAATGCTGAGCATGTTTATGTATACTTAAGTGATTTGATTTGTTTTTGCAAGATACAGCACTATATGAATTCCATGTATTATTATTATTATCCTTTGCCGAGACATGATGCAGGCTAAAGAATTTTTCTTCAGACTATTCTCCTGCAGTTTTTTTTTGGGGGGGGGGTTGATTGTAAATACAGTCCAATTTTGGGTCAACGGTATGCAGTACATCTTTCACAAACATGAGAAATGTAAGATCTCTCGTGGAGGGGTAGGCATATTATAAAGCCAGTGGTATGGATGACACTATCACCATATTTTGCTATTAATCTTCCTGTCGGCCTACATGAAGACAGCATACAGTTGGAAAACAATAAACTAGTGGGATGGAGGGGTGTGTGCTTCAGAATTTGATTTGAGAACAAATATATGCACACACACACACACACAGTGTACGCATGTTTGGTTCCTGTCGATCAGTTTCAGTTTTAATGGGCAAGTATCTGAAGCCGGTCAAATATGAAACTACAGAAACACCTGTCATTAACATAGAATATGGTGATCTTAAATTTTTATTTCAAACAGTAGTCCGGATTCATACAGGGGGAAGGGAGCAAAGTTACATTTGACAATGAGAAACTGGGGTAGCTAAAGTGACATTTGACAGCAAAAACGGTAGACAATACCGTTATCAGTAACAGCTTTTAAACTATGGCAAAGCTGTATGCATGTGGCATTAGATTTATCCCATCAGTTACAAACCCTGAGAACAAAATCTACCCTAAAATAAATATGCGCGAATACTATAGGGAAATGGTTCTCTCAGTGACAGCTTTTGCTGTCACTTATATACATTGTCTTTTCCTGTGGTTTGTAGAGTGAACACTGTGGACAACAAATCTTTTATTACATTACGTTTAATTCAAAATTATCTAATGTCAAGCTTATCAAGGTCTAATTATGGTAGGAAAGGTCCATGTTTGAATTATTCCCTTTCAATCATTACTTCATTTTTACAGAAAAAATTATTTTCAAGACTTGTAACCATTCTTCTGGGCCATCAACCTATCATTTTTTTTGGGGGGACATCTATGATTTTTTTTTCCCTTTGGTAAAACTTAGCAAGATAATTATATCAGCAAATATGTATATGTAAAATCATTTCTTAACCTATTTTGACTGGTAGTGGTACTCTTCTCCATCTTATATCCTTTTTGAGAAAAAACTGTGTTGGTGTGATGTTTTCACCGTGATCAAAGAGAATCACTAACATTTCACTTATGACAGTGTCTCTTGTTTCTTTTTTATTGACCTTTTTTTTCCATTCATCATTGAAATTTTTCACCCCCACCCTAAAAAAACAAAACAAAACAAAACCCAAACACATGGCACTTTAAATTTCAAGACCACTAAAATCACAGCAAAATACAACTTTATTCTGGATAAATGAAGTCCACTTTAACACAAGGCAGTGCTGTCAAGTTTTTTCCTTTGAACTGCTTTTAAGGTTTTGTTTATTTTCGTGATCATATCATTCTCACTTCTCTCTTTCTCACTGCCTACTAACATCCGTGATCACAGACGTTGCTTGTAAAACCTTTTCAAACATCTGCAATCATGGATTCTGCTGTTAAAATTTTTTCCACCTTGTGCCATTGTGAGCAGAGCTACAAGTTTGAAAATTTGCAGTTTTTTCAATATTATTCATGTCACCAAATTTCAGGACTGTGTCTTTATATATATATTTTTAACCATACAAATGTTCATTATACAGAGCCGAGGAATGATAGATCAGATTGCCTAGTACACCTCGTATGGAGCAAGTTATAATCATCTGAAGCCCTGCTGATGCCAGGATATACAGGTGGGAACAGATGACATTTACAAAACTGCATGCACACAAGGACTGGATGAAAAAAAGCACATGCTTATTCCATTATCGATATAAAAGAATGAATAAATAAAATAAATAAATAAATATACATAGAGGAACAGCCCTGTTCAGTTGTCTCTAAGTTGGTGCAATTACATACCATCATTTCATTATCCCTGTCACCATCATAAAGTTAAAGTCTGTCCCGAGCCTTAAGGCTCATCAGGCCGGTGCTTATCCCGGTTTCTGTGGCGTTAAGCGACTGAGAGTCATAGACTCCCCCCTGGATAGGACGCCAGTCTATCGCAGGGTTAACCCCCAACACAAGGTTGGTACCCCATTTACACCTGGGTGGGGTGAGAAAATAGCCGTAAAGTGCCTTTTCCAAGGGCACAACGCCATAGCCGAAAGCTGGGATCGAACCCGCAACCTTTATATTACGAGTCCAACGCCCTAACCACTAGACTACAGCGGCGGCTCACCATCATACAATGGAACAAAACTGTCTCCATTTCAGTGGCCTCTGGCCCATGGCAACCTGTTTCAGCTTCTCTTGTTCCCGAGGTGTGTGTCTAAGCCTGTGGGGCTGGAGGTTCACAGCATAAGTCAGCTGTTGGACATTGTAGTGGTCACCACCCAAGGTACCGGTCTCACTCAGTCTGGCTTCATGCCTTGAGCTGTTATTGCCATGAGTAAGATGGTACCCAGCATATGTTGGCTCAGAACCAGCACCACTGAAAGCACCTAGGTGACCCAGAGGCAAGCTGCAGTGCAGGGCCCTTCTGGTTGGTGGCCCTACAGAAGCCTAACATTGCTGAGCTCCCTGTGGACCTCTGAACCGGCCCATTACACCACTAGCCCAGGTAAAGCTGTGGCAGAGAAACAATCTTTAAATGAGGGAAACGTTTAGTTTTGCCTTTCTCTCTCTTATTTTACTTGTATCACTTTTTTTTTAATTTCAAAGAATTGAGTGCATCACTTTCTTTTTCAGCTGCAGAATGCAAAATGTGTACACATTCCATATTAAAAATGTATATTACTTTGTCAAAAAATTGATACAATCGCAGTCCAGCTTTTTTTTGTTTGTTTTGTTTTGTACCTTGGCTGGATGCCTGAGGTTCGTCTAAGGTGAGACTTTGCGTTTACCCATTTTTACTCACCATTAAGGTAGCTGCATTCCAACTTCAGGGATGGTGTCATCATGACAAGTGTGTATGCATTGCCTTTTTTTTTTTTTTAAATATCATTTGTTCCTACCGCCACGAAAAGGCCTACTCATACAAAAAGTGGAACAGGTTTTTTAACACGTGCGCAAGATGTTCTGCTATTTGTACTGGGGTCTTGGTTAGAAGTCTTATCCAAAGGACATTAGGGAGGAGCGAGTCAGTACTGATGTTAACTCCTGAGTAAAATCCCCTGAAATGGGCATCGCCATAGTATCTTCATCGCAAGCCGACAGATCATGCCTGCCACGCTCTTACCACTCGACTAACCTGCCCCCCTACAGTCCAGATTAGAAAGCACCATGACCAGAATTTAATAAGTAAATATCACCTTGTAGTCTCAAAAACCCTAATATATTACACTTGTTCAAGCTTTTTTTCTTAAGGTCCCATGTCATCAAATTTTGTGCAAAGCTGTTGTGTTCACAGAAGCAAAACATTTTTTTCTGGAAACTGAGCATGTAAATACCATCTTTATCCATGGCAGCATTTTAGGGTTAACATTCGCACGTACTTCACTCCAACAAACACTGCATTCAAAACAATAAGCTGTGGTGTGTGTATGTGTGTGAGCGAATGTGCAAATTGCAGCCAGTAATTAAATGGGGAAAAAAAAAACTCCACAGTCACTTGTACAAAGTGGAAGAATTCTTCCACTAATTTAAGATGGCAGGTTTCACAGTATCTGATATGACTCTTTTTAGCGAGTTTATTCTGATTCAATGTTTCTTTCATAATTTACAATTATTTTTTTCTTTATCATTTTATCTTCTCAAGACACGATGATGGATCTGGCTGTGAAAAAAAGTAACATCATTTCCCTTTAATCAAGCGTCCACTGTGAACAACATAACATTTTTCTTTGAATAAAAAATCTCTTATGAGAGCAAATTTTACAATTAGATTTTTTTCCCCACCCATTTAACAGCGGCTCACAAAAAATGCCTTTTTGAATATATATATATATACTGGTACAGTAAGCAAAGAAATGTGGACCAGATTTCTTTTTCTATTTCTCAGAGATTCTTAAAAAATTGTACAGACAAAACGTAACTTTTAAGTCAAGTTCCATGTTTTCCTTACCACAACCTTTAATTTTTTTTTTGTTTTAAATTCCACAACCAGACCCCCTTACCTTGTTTTGTATCAAACCTTTCTGGGGAAATCTAGTTCAAGATTTGAATGCCACCTGTTCCATATAAAATGGGTCCTATATTAAAGAATCAAGAAGAATCCTTCATTCAAGAAGCAATGCTAGCCTTGATAATGGTGGCAAAATAACATTCTGTCCAGAAAAAAACACACCAAAAACTGTAAAACCTGCCAAAAGAAGGAAAAAGCCCAAAAGATGAAAGGCAAGACTTCATTATTAAGCCACATTTTCTTTAATTATTATAAAACATAGGCATACAGTGTTCATTACAATCTGTTATTCTGGGCAGCAATCACAAATTTTATATTTCCTCATTTTTACTTCTGCTTTTTTTTCTTTCTTTTTTTTGTTGTTTTTCTACCAAACAGTATGAATACTTGTAACAAACAAGCTCTTCCAGAACTGTCAAGTCTTTTGGTAAATCATATATGAATGTACAGAACTGAAATCAGAACAGTGTCCTTTACATACCTTCAACAGACGATAAATAACCCACTCCATGTACCCAATCACCATCACAGAAACGGAACATGATGGCCACAAACCAACACCTCTCACATGACGACAACAACTTTCAACTGAACCCAAACTCAACAAATGCACAGTTCGTGCTATGCCATTCGCATTGACCACCTAACAAGGGGGAGGTACTGACACAGGGAACAACCAGCAGATTACTTTGAAGGTATGTACATAATGTAAAGGAATGAATTCATGATGGCGTAATGTTCCTGTTTTTACACCTTGTCTAAAAACAGTAAATGTGCATACAGGCTGGCAGGCCAGGTGTGGGGAAAAACAAAAGCACATGAAACATATTCTGTTCCTCAATGACAAAATCAATGTAAACGTATCAGGCAAGTCATATGGACAAAATATGCTATACTTCTGACTTCCAATTCCATGGGCACTGGGCATATCTTTTACAATTTCATTCTCACATAAAATTCCACATGACAGCCACTTTCATACAGCCCAAATCCTGACATCTGATACACTGGATAAACCATATGTTTTCTGTACATGTACAAAACATTCTGACAATTTTTCCGTTGCATGTGAGGATGTGGGCCAAATATTGAGACACATGAATCACTCACTCAAATCCCGTCACACACAGACACAAAAATATTGCAAACATAAATGTCCCCTTTTCTTTAAAAGCCCACTGCCACATAAGCCACACACCCTGTTCAGGAAAAAATTCAATATTTAATTATCAGCTGCATCTCCCATGTAATAATGATATCTAATCAGGAATTTTCCGCCTTAATTTTTGACAATCAGGATGCAGACATTGTGCCATATGTATCTCTGCTCTGTGCACATATTTCAGTCATCAAAATATGTCAAAAGCCTCATGTTTATAGCAAACAAATAGAAGTGAAGTCTACCAGTCCTTTTGCTATGTCCAGTGGCAAAATAAAAAAGAAGATTAATAATTTTTTTTAATTCTTTCGCTAGAGGTCTGGGGTTCACCAATGGTGACACTTTAGCGAATGTTCACCCCACCCCACCCCACCATTTAGGTAAACCACATTCCAACTTCAGAGATATGCTGCTTCTAAGCTGGGAGCCCTTTGCTGGCTTTATGTAGCTTTCAATCCAAACTGGTAGACTTATCATAAGTTTGAAAATGTTCTCTGTCCTGCAATATCAAAATGGTGTTATAGAATCAAGCATTACTGTTTAGAACCAAAAATAAATTAAGATTCAGGAGTTGATACTGCAACTATTTCAGAATTCATACAAATTTACCTAACAAAATTTTCAACTTTTTCAGGTCCCCCCCCCCCTTTAAAAACCTCTTCCATAAATGTTTCCAGACTCACTCCTGAACAAAAACTTGTCTTGGTCTGTGCCATCAAAGATCTATTAATATAAATGTCACTAAACAAAGGTACATTAAAGGTGGTAGAAGAGAGAGACAGATATTCAAGTACACAGAATTGGAGGATTGGGGAAAGCGAGGAACAAATCATTACCAATCTCAGGAAAATACTTTGTAGCAGAATCCTGCAGAAATTCTCGGCACTATCAAATTGACAAAACCTGGGTATTGGACCCTTCTTCACAAAATGACTATCGGGCCAGCCTTAAAAAATATTATGGCTAGCATTTATCATTGCACACATTAAGTCCTTAGCTTCATTTGAACTTTTCAATGTTTAAGATTTGAGAGAAAATGTGACGAACACTTTTCACAATCATTTTAAGCTACAAATAATACTTCTACCTGCACACACATGCCTTTTCCTAACACTTTTCACAACTTTCACATATTTTAAGCTACAAATAATACTTCTACCTGCACATACATGCCTTTTCACAGCACATTCTTGAATGTGGGTCATCCAGATTATGTCAGTCTTTTGTGTATATCTGACTTGTGCTCTAAACCAATCAAGCTAGTTCTGACCAAGCTAGGTACTGACAGAGACACTCAAGACAGTGAGAGTCAACCAACTATTTAAGAACACACATCTGCTTATTCTGATATTTTTCTTTACCAAGCTTGAAGTGAATGGTTAGTGCTATGACAGTTCAAGTATCTAGTCAAGAGTTGAGATTACTTTAAAATTAATCTACTACATATTTTTCTTACTGCCTCATCATCTGACGTATGATGTTCCTATCCTACTTTTCCTTCATTTCAATCGTACCTGCCCACCCATACCCAGATTCATTCTGATGCACTCAAAAGCCAAAAGTCCACAAGGAGCCTATCCTTTATATCGATGCCAGGCTACTGTGGGGTCCCGCTGCTGGGTCACTTTGATGGTGATCAGTAACACCTGCTCTGAGCTAATAAACACAGGACTCCACCGCTGCTGGGTCACTTTGATGGTGATCAGTAACACCTGCTCTCAGCTAATGAACACAGGACTCCACCGCTGCTGGGTCACTTTGATGGTGATCAGTAACACCTGCTCTCAGCTAATGAACACAGGACTCCACCGCTGCTGGGTCACTTTGATGGTGATCAGTAACACCTGCTCTCAGCTAATGAACACAGGACTCCACCGCTGCTGGGTCACTTTGATGGTGATCAGTAACACCTGCTCTCAGCTAATGAACACAGGACTCCACCAAGACCCCTACTGACATCAGTGGTGATCACAACAATTTCCCTTCAACAACCTTCTCCTGTGATCCTCCAACCTAGGGCTTTGGCATAAACTCACCACAAGCACAGACGTGTATGGGTAAACCAAAACTGAGGTCACAAGACCAGAGCAACCAAAACAGAGACTAGATTTCTTTATAACATGATGATTTGTGGTGTTGGGGATGTAATGGAGTTGTGATGGAAGTGCAAGTGCTTTGAAACTATATGAAAGGGCTGAATTTAACATTTCCTATCATAATGCATCCAAGTATCAACTGCGCCCCATCGATACAGACACCTGCAGTGTTTGTCAGAAAATTTTAGCAACACTTTCAAAATTACACTTGTAAAGTAGATTAAGCTCATCTGTGTGGTTCCAGTCTTCCAAATGAGCCCATAGCAAACGCACTCTGGGTAGGAGCCATCTGGAGTCCAAAACATCCTTATGCCATGACTTTCCAAGGCACTAACCACTGCCCCAGGGTTGCTGGTGCTGAACTTAAAATTTGCTGATCACAGTAAATCTGACAGCCACTGCACTGCGTTGTATTGTATACCACTTGCAACAGATCACTCTGCATAAAATTTGGATTGCTGACGACCTCTGCAAGAGCACAGCCAATCATCTTTATTTATCATACATCTTTATCTGCACTTGTCTTTGTTTCCAGACGAAAGTGGGTTGATAAACCTGGAATTTTGCCAGTGATAACTTTATTGCACATGTTAACCTCTTTACAGCGCTGTTGACGAACAGCGTTCTTCATAGAAACTGTCGCCAGCAATGCTCAGTTGACGAACGCCGTTGGTCATGATTCAACACTCTCTGTTTCATCCAGCATGTGCCTGAGCAAGACAGCAGCGAAAGGGTTAATGTACACTACACCTAAGTACTTGGCCTATCTCAATGGACAAGCCTCATTCTAATAAGTAACTCCACCTAATGTTTAGTCTTTTTCAATGAAGTCTGACAAAACAATTTTGTAACCAATGTAAATGTGTGTGGTGTATGTTTAACACATCAGTTTCAAACTTTACTTTTTTTTTTATAACTTACATTTTTAAAAGAATTAATCAATAATAACATTATATACTTTTGCTATTTTCCTACATTTCCAGAATCAATAAAGGTATGCACAATCAAGTCTCTAGGCAAACCAGAAACATACCAGTGCAAATGAAATAAAAACTTTTGTTTACAAAAACACACCTTTAAAAAAAATCTATCAATATGACATACTTGGTCTATAAAGCGAAGGGAACTGCTGTGGCTTACAAAGCAGTGGCTAATACCTCAGAAAATATGGTAATCACCAAATCAACAAAGCATCTAAACCACCAGGGAAGCATTTAGGAACAACAGTCCAACACATCATGCATCTTCTCAAATCCACACAGAAAAAAATCATTTACACAAATGCATCAACATATCATACAGGGTCTCAATTTCTGAAATCCTAGGGTAAAGATTTTTTTTATAAGGCAAAGCATTTCCATACCATCATACACAAAGCACCCAATCATGCATCCCCTCAGTTATCCAAGTCTACATAGGGCAGAATATGCAGCTGATTGTCCTCATAGGAGGGCAGGGTCAGCACATCAAGCCAGGAGGTCCAGTCACCGTTGATGTCATACTGTCCGTTCAGGCCAGGCAGCCGATCAGTGTGCAGATGGGCCACAGACTCTTCCGTGACCGGCGCCCGTTCTGGCAGCTCATAGAAGTCAACAGCATCCCAGTCAATGTCAGGGTCAACGGGAGGTAACTGGGCGTAAATCTCATCTACCGTAAGGGCTGACCCTGTGCATTCGGTCTGGGACAACCCTGTGCGTTCTGTATGTGAGGTCGATGCCAATGGCGGTGGGGTTATGGCATCTCGACTGGTTTCCTCTCTTGATACCAGGTCTGACATGTCTAGTCTGTCAGTGGAAGTGACGTCCAGGTTGTCCTTAGAATACAGACTGTTGCAGGCATCTAATTCCACTCTAGACTCTGTCACAGGCTGGCCTGGATCAGGAAAGAGATCATCTTTGAAAGGACTGTAGTCGTCCATTGATGAAGAAGGATCAGAGGTCTTCAAGAACCGTTCTACCAATTCACTTTTCACTTTGCTGAGTGTGACATTGGAGGGGGGCACAGAAACATCACTTTTTCTGGGTCGCCCCCGTTTTCCACGGGGCTTCATTCCCACTGGCAAGACTGATCCTGGCACATCCGGCTCCTGTTCTATCTGATTGGTGCGCAGTTTGGTCATGATGCTGTGGCCTATTTTAGAACCATTGTTTTTCTTCTGTAAATCTTCTATCAATTGCTCAGTGGTTTTCACTTTGTGTCTGTCACGAGCCGGGCGATCAAAGGACTGAGCTGACAGACTGGACTCTGTGCTTTCTTGATGCATCAAAAAACTGTCTGAACGTGAATGAGAAAGAGACAAATTCTCTTCACTTGCAGTTGTGGACAGATGTGGTGACAAGACCTGTTTACTAGGAACAGACAATGTGGAAGCAACAAAGTTATCTTTAGGTGTCTCCAGTGCTGCTATATGTTTCTTACTGGATTTGGGAGTATACCCATTTATCACTTTATTGTGTCTATGGCTGTTTGCTGAAAGACTGGATGATTCTAATCTAGTTTTCTTAGTGATTTCTGCAGGTGGGGACTCTGATAGTTCCCGAGCCCTTTTACGATTTGCCATGTTAGTTTTTGACAATTCTCTTTGATCTTTGCAATTTGTATTGTTAGAGTTTAATGACAAAGTTGTTTTGTTGGAATGGTTGTGTGGATGGGTATGATCTGAACCACCTACTTTAGACGATGAGCAAGAGGACTCGTCATCAGAATCACGCCTACTCTTGTCTATCTCACCACCCAACCTGTCCAGATGACGTTCACTGTGGAAAGGTGAAACTGTTCTGTCCTCGATGTTGGATATTTCACTGGTCGATGCCACTTTTCTCAGCCTGTTCTTGTCAGCAGCCACACCATGTTCACGTCTGTGGGATTGTAATTCAGGTGACTGAACAGAGGACGGGGTCAACAAGGGGCTGGCTTTGCCCTTGCCTTGTCCCAAAGAAAGCACAGCTGACATGGACGGCGATGCCACACGACCTGATGGCAACTTCTCTGCACGACCAGACACAGCCGGAGACAGGACCCGCCCTGGTGTTGTTAGGGAGGCAGTGTGGGCAGCCAGCCGAGGGGATGCCACTTTGGACAGTCCACTAGACAACGCTGGGGATGCCACTCTCTGCGAGGTTGATGTTGAGGCAGTGGCTACCCCATTGGTTCCCGCACCTGGAGACAATGCCTTGCGGTTGCCAGCAGCCACAGGTCTGTAACCTGCAAGAGCTGGGGAAGCATTTTTCTTGCCAATCTGTTTGGGTGTGCCAGGTTTTCCTGGGGCTGGGGACTGTCTTCCTTGGGCTGGGGACACCAGGCGACCCGACGATGCAACACGGGACAGAGCAGGAGACACAGCAGGACTGGAACGTAACTGGCTGATGGCTGGATGTGTGGGCCCCGGAATACCTCCATTTACAGGGGTTTCGTCCAGGATCTTCTTCCAGTTCCGGACTAGTTGCTTGACACGCTTTGCCAACTTTTCATTTTTAATCTTCCGGCGCAAATCGTTGACCATTTTACCAATTTTTGTCTCCTGCAACAATAAAACAAAACTACCATACTAAAAACAGAATATAAAACACACCAATATCTAAATACTGCATCATAAATCCTTTCTTTAACTTTCCTGTCCTTTCATATAATTTGTGACACTCCACCACAAAATAAGTCGCCTAGTACCTGACCCACTTTTCGGCTATGAGCCATTAAATGCATGTATGGGTCAGTTGACAATTTTGATATTTGATTGACATAACAAAGCTATATTCTACCTTTACTGAAGTATCATGGCTTAAATTTTGCTTCCTTATGCCATTAAACGCCGCCGCTGTAGTCTAGTGGTTAGGGCGTTGACTCGTAATCTAAAGGTTACGGTTCGATCCCAGCTTTCGCTATGGCGTTGTGCCCTTGGAAAAGGCACTTTACGCTATTTTCTCACCCACCCAGTGTAAAAGGGTACCAACCTTGTTTGGGGTTAACCTGCGATAGCTGGCGTCCTATCCTGGGGGAGTCTATGACTCTCCGCTTAACGCCATAGAAACCGGATAAGCACCGGCCTGATGAGCCTTAGGCTCGGACAGACTTTAACTTTTTTTTAATGCCATTAAACAGGTTTCAAAAATACCCAAGCCTTCATTCTGACAACCTATTAGCATAGTAAACTTAACTTCTCATTTGTCATTTCCTAGAGTCTATCATTTCAAGTTGTAGTACTTAACAGTTAACTTTTGATAGAATTGTCCGACTTTCATTCTGGGGGGGTTTTTTAATATGTTTTGTCATTGTTTTTTTTTTTGCATTGTATAGCCATTTTATTGCATATCAATAACATGTCAATAACTAAAAGTTGGCCTTTGGTGCAACGCAACTCATCATGTGGTGGAGCGTCACATTAAAAAAAAAAAAAATTCAACAGAAAAGGAGTCTAACAAACTTACAAAGTAACACTGATGAAACAGACGGGTTTAAAATTATTTTTCTCTAATTTGCTTTACACCGTCACATGTCTCTGGGAAATATAATGGCATGTTCTTTCCAGCACCTCTCGTGGGCCATACTCTGATACAGCTTGGTTTAAATGGTTATCTGCGTCAGCCACACAATCTTGCTCAGGTCACATGGCATGATTTAAAATTAAAGGCTACAAAACACAGAGGTAGAAATTTCCAGCAACTAGTAACTTTTATTTATAACACACACAAGAAAAGTTTTGTGCTTCCCATTACCTTCCCTCTAACATTTTAAAGATAAAACAAAGTCAAACCTCTGCAACCTTCTCCCCCCCCCCCTCAAAATAGCTATCAAATCTAATGATTCATGGAAATGTCTTTTTGGCAATAACAAACAAAAAAATTAAACTGCGCAGAACTGCACCCTGATGACTGTAGCACATGTAGATTTTCTGTCCCCGAACAGTTTTTCTTCTCTGTCAAATGCTCAGACGGCAACTACTGTCTAATATTCAGAGTGAAAATGCGTCATGCTGCTATTCACTGAATAATTCAGCACCTGACAAGTCAAGCCCAGTACATCCAACTTTGGCATAAGAGAGAGATTTGTTATCTTTTAAGTCTTTCTGGGAAAAAAGCCAGGAGAATGGACCGAGAGGGTAGAAAATCAACAAGCTCTGGCACAGAATTTCCATAATGTAGGAATGCTACATATATATAACTGACACTGTGACAGGCCCCCGGCATCCCCACAGAAGAGACAATTTGATTCCTGTATCTTTAACACTCAGTAGTACATATGTTTCTTTATTACACACTTTTCAAACATAACAATAAAATATTGGCCATGGTAATTATCCAACAGTTCCAGTTACTGAAGGTGTCTTTCTGAGCAGAATACTTATCATACCTTACCTGTTTAACACTTAAAACCACACACACACACACACACACACACTCTCTCTCTCTCTCTCTCTCTCTCTCTCTCTCTCTCTCTCTCTCTCTCTCTCTCTCTCTCTCTTAAAAAACAAACAAAAAACTTAGAAACAACAAAATAAACCACAAGACCTTAAAAATTGCTTGACTGGAGTCTTTTCATAGTTTAAATCATTGGTAAAGCCTCAAGACTAAGCTGGATCTTATTGAAGTTATTCACATTGTACTTTCACTTTCAGTGTCTAATGCAGAAAATCCATTACCTTTAATTAGCATTGTTGATCCTAGTATACAACTTAAAAACTTAAACTTATGACTATTGAACATACATACATGATTTGTTCTCTTCAGTTATTGCCCAGTGTCTAAACAGGTAAAGAAAAAAGGTGTCCCATAACCAATGTGGTTGTAGGGGAGCTAGGCATCAGAGACCCTTATTTCTCCAAGGCTAGCATATTGAGGGCGGCACCCATCTCCTCTCCCTCATTGCTTTACCTAACCTGACCCTAAAGGAGGCAAGTAAGTTAACCATTTACAGCTGAGTGAACTGGGGGACGATACGAAAGCCAAGGTGCACAAATGGTCACACATCCACTTGGTAACCCACTTTTGATGCTGCTTAACATTGGCTTGGGGAAAGTGAGTGCTCTGATCACTGAACTCTCCCATCCTCCCAGTGCCTGATCATGGTTTAACCCTATTCATACCAAGTAAAAAGGGGGAGATTAGCACCCTATGCCAAAGCAATTTTTAGTTTACTAACATGAAAAGTGAGTGACCCAATAAAAATCATAACAAAAAAAACTACTGGTTTGTTTTGTGTTGAAATTGGGAATCATAATGTATATGGCAGAGTGTGTTATTTATCTTACAACAACAAAAATTTTAAAAAAGTGAAATTTTCTCTAAAATACTATTTTAATCAATCAGTACATAAAAAACTGAAACTAGTAACGCACTTGACAAGACCCCCCTACCCCAAAACTTCGACCTGTTCCACTGGAGGTTGATTGTTGATATGTTGTAGATCAGCAGCCAACTTTCCAATTTCTTCTTCCATTTCATTTTCTTTTTCTATCAAAGTTTCGCCTTGATAACTTGGTACGAACTCATCATAACTGTCTTCTGTAGGATTGTCAGACTCACTGTCCAAGTCCAAAAGAAGTTTGTAGTCGCGAAACTTTGGGGGTAGTGCTCATTGCTTCGACATCGTTTTAGCAGGTCCTACAACATTTTATCAACAGTCGTTTGTGCACACGAGAGTTAGTTCCCTTGACAGAGTGACCCCTGTAGGGCTGTTGGAGCAACTCTCACAAGAGAAGTACTAAAACAAAAGTACCCATCACAAACGAGAGCCTCTCATTTGTGGTCTATCGTGACAGTATAACGAAAACTCGCAAACTGTATTAAAAAAAATTTGGAACTTAGGCATACCAGTGATGAGGATTTTTGAAGAATATATATTTCTCACCATAGGTTAAAAAAAAAAAAAAATTCTGATTCAGATTATGAACAGCCAGTTAAAAGTTATGTATAGATACAGATACACAATTGTGCTTTAAAAAAAACCCAATGGCTGTAGGTGTGCTGGCCTTACTTTGCACTGTATCCCCGGTGCGAGTGACAAATGTATCTAGCTCTAAGTAAATTTGCTGCATACTGATCCAAGGAGAATTTTGGAAGGAACAGATTATGAATCAGTATAGTAGAAAATGGAAAAGAAACAACAAAAGAAACTGAGAAGGAAAAAAAGGAGCAATATTAAAAATGAAATTATTTTTTAGAATATATAACCTTTGGACAGAAAAATCATTCATTCTGAAAAAAGAAATCTTTCATCCTAACCTTTAAACCCTCCAGACAGCATTCTATGATTTTATCATATCTTATATTATAAAAAAGATACACTTTTTTTGTTTGTTTTTCTTTTTTTTTATAAACAAGATATATATTCCAGAAAGACTTTGTTCAATCAGAGTTAAAGAAGCCATAACCTCTCTACAATGAGTGCACAACTTCTCCTTTGTGCACTAGATGTGAATTTACTAAAATAAAAATATTTTAAAAAAACACAAGAGTTCTTATCTCTGGCTTCTTCAAGTTCTTGCTAATAATACATTACAGCAGAAATCGTAATTTATTTTACTTAAAAAAGCATCAAACTGCTACTGGATCCTCAGAATTCATCCTGTTTTAGAATCTTTCATAATCTGAAAATGCCCAATACAATTTAGAGACAAAGAGAGAGACACAAAGAGAGAGAGAGAGAGAGAGAGAGAGAGAGAGAGAGAGAGAGAGAGAGAGAGAGAGAGAGAGAGAGAGAGAGAGAGAGAGAGAGAGAGAGAGACACACACACACACACAAAGAGAGAGACACAAAGAGAGAGAGACACAAAGAGAGAGACAGAGACAGAGAGAGAGAGACAGAGACAGAGAGAGACAGACAGAGAGATGACATACAGACAGACAGACAGACAGAGACAGACACAAAAAGGGGGGGAGGGACAAAGAGATCTTTAGATAAGAGAAAAGTTTTACTTTAGTTTGGCCACACATTAGCTTATCTTCTAGTACAACTCAACTGCTAGTACTACTCTTCCCAGTGCAGACTTAAGACTATTTGTATTCTAAACTGCATCATCACATTAGATTTAGAATGATGTCTTTGATTTGAACTAATCTGTGATTTGAACTAAGTTTGACATTAACTGATTAATTAAGTACTCTCAAGTTTTATGATTCTGTTACTGTCTTACTCTTAGTCACTAGAGATAGACTAAAACATCCTTGTCAAAATAAACAAGAACTGTTGATTCTAGGATTTCAAAAAAGGGGGCCCTAAAATGACAAGGGAGCATTTGCCCCCCCTCCTCCCCCCCTAAAAAAAAGGGTCCTACATTTTTCAAGTACAACAAACAAAACAGGCAGGTATGTACGCTGACAGGTCGATTTTCTATTTCCCCATTTGGAGCTGGAGTAAGAACTAGATCTAGATGAAAAAAGACGAAAGCTAATATCAAAGTCTTGTTTATCCTCCCATATGGCAGAGAGAGAGAGAGAGAGAGAGAGAGAGAGAGAGAGAGAGAGAGAGAGAGAGAGAGAGAGAGAGAGAGAGAGAGAGAGAGAGAGAGAGAGAGAGAGAGAGAGGAGAGAGAGAGAGGGGGGGGGGGGGGGGGGCACAGACATACAGAGACACTGACAGACAGTCTAAACAAGAGTCGCCTAAATGATGGAAGTCCTTCTGAAGAATTTCTTCTTGTACAGCCTCCTGGTGATCACCAGTGTTTTTGCATGTTACTCAAAGTCCTTTAGTGAAGGCATTGTTCTTTCCCATTTTTAAAAAAAAACACAGCTATTACCATAAGCCATCATCACTGTTCTCAAGCCAGGGCCACTTGTCAAGCAAGATCTGGAAAACCTCTCTTGAAAACTCTTTGGTCTACCTGTTCTGAATCCTGCTAGGAAGCGGTTTCTTTGCCTACCTCCTGAATGATCTGTGTCACAATGATGTCATTTGTGTCAGGAGTACAAGGCTTCTTGGAAAATGAAGTAATCAAATAGAAATGTTGACCAGCTGGCTTCAATGTGACCAATGTAGGCTCTACTCAGTACATCTTGCCGTCCATTGGGTATACAAAAATTATCACGGCATGTAGCAATATATTTTAGAGCAGTTGCGATGGCGCATTGTTTGTTCAAACATGCTCTATCTACATTTTGGGGGGGGGCATCCGTTAGGGCACTGGTCACATTATTTTGCAGCAAAGTTGAAAAAAATGCAGGAATCCCGCAAGGGTGCACCCTAGAATCAACACTGAACAAGGATAATATCTTAGTCATTACTTTATTTGCTGTGTAGCAGAAATTGAAAGTTTCTCCCACTTTATACAAGTTCTAGAAAGCCTTCACAGCTGCCATACACTATACAGTATATTAATGATAAACTATATAGTATATTTTGCCTTCCAAGCAAAAAAAAACCCTGACCAAATCTACACCATTCTTTATTCTTCACAACTGCTTGCATGCTTCTTGTGATCTTTAATGTTATTTTGTTAAACTGACCAAAGAATATATGAATTACTACATTACCTCCAAGGTGGCTCTTGTGATAGGGTACTTCTCCAAGAAGGAGACCATGTCAACGACTGTCGCGTCATCGACCTGAAATCATAAAAATCCTTGTCAATGTCATGTGTCGGCTGAAACTGTAAAAGACCAATATGCTGCCGACTACTTGGCTTCACACAAAATCAAACCAGTGTGAAATCAAACCATCCTCGCGTTTTCATCACAGAAAACTACCCCTTGTCACAAAATGTGTGTTCCCCGCCATGATCATGTATTTCGCTGATGAAGTGACGATGAAGCTGATGAAAAGACTCTTCACTTTTCTCAAAATTAAAGTCGAGAGATAGGACTTTCCTACACACATTTTTACACATCAAAACTTGTGTTAAAAGCAACCCAGGGCCCCAACAGCCTGATGGTGATAGGTAATGCACACGCAACAGGGCTTTTGTTTTTGTTTTCATTATCATAAAGTTATTATATTTCTATAAAATTGCACACATGTATTTAAAATTTATAAAAGCCTTATACCAGCTTTCCAGTGACGAATAACTTTTCATACTGATTTCAACTTGACAGGCTGTTTGACCCCATCCTACTTTAAAACTGCACTGTTAATGTTAATTCAGCCAGCAGCACTGAATTCTCTGCACTGTATTCAGTGCCACAAACCGACTAGGGTTTTAAAACATTAGCACACACCCCACTGCCCCAAGTTTCTTGGATGAGATAAACCCAGACCCTAGTATGTGTGAATGCATGCAGAACATCTTGTACACATGTTAAAAACATGTTCTGCCTTTGCCTTTCATAAGAATGTTAAAAGTAGGCAATTTCCTGCCAGTGGGAAAGGATGACCTTTTAATTTTTTTTTTTCAAACAAACATGTAGGCCTATAGCCGTATAGGCTATACAGATGATGTGTTTACTACAAGTTCGAATACACCTACCTACAATGGTGGGTAAAAATGGTCACAATTTCAAATACACGAAATCTCACCATTGATAAACCTCAGGCTCAGAGCTTTAGCCTAGCTACCCCTACCCCCCTTAAATTACAATGTCACTCATGAAAACCAAGTAAAAACCAACATTGCCTTTGGAAGGAAAAATCAAGCAATCACAAGACTACCAGTACCACATACAGACTGATTTGGTATGCTCCTATGATCCCTACCACCATCTATAATTGGCCTTCTTTATCTAAAAGGTTTTTTGTCATGTGTGCATGATTATGACTGTATTTGTACATTGCACTAAAATTATAGTCATATTGGTCAAGAAGTTACTGGGGAATGGACTTGCTGCAAAACTACACAACCAATACTGACATACTTCAGTTTGAACCCACACCCCCAATAAATTGAATGATGCAGTTATCATCTAATCATAGGAATTAAAGGGTTGAAATGTTTACTCTGTCAACATTCTTACCGTGCTTTTGTCTTTCTGAACTAAACCCCCACCAACTCAAAATATAAAAAATAAATCTTTTAAAAACTCCATGGACACACAAAATCTAAAATGGCAGACTGCCATATAGTCATATAGGCTAACCTTACAAGGTATCGTGGCACATGCCCTAGGTCAAAATAAATCGCACCATTGTGTCCAAACGTCCCATTACACAGAACTTTGGCAAGGCTAACGGATAGCCCAGGCAACGAAACAGACTTTTTCATTGCGCACCTCGGTGAAATCACAAATGATCATGTGTGGCTTTCGCACTCTCACAAGGTTTGTCAACCTGGGATTGTGCGTCTAGTTTTCAAAATATTCCACAGGTGAAACTCTTCGCCGATTGGTAACGATTGTTTATTATAAACCATAAAGGACTTAAATAAACAAGGTGGAAACGTCAAAAACGTTTTGGAATGTCTGTTAGCCTTAACTTCAAGCTTCCCATGCACCATTTGACCATGCTTCCTTCTGTAAATCAATGGCAGGTCAAGCAAGCAAAATGTACAAAATTACAAATCTGATCTCTAAGTCGTTATTTCTTACATCATTCTCGTCATCGAGTGCCTTCACAAGTTTTTCCTTGATTTCCTCTGGAATAGGAAGCATCAGGAAGGCCACAGTTGCCAAATTTTAGCGAGTTTTGCTCGCTGATCGCTAGACGTCGACCCACCAGTATGGCGGACACCGTCCATATACTGATCCTGTGCTCGTCGACGCACTGACATCTGGGAAGTCTCTCTCAGTGGCATGACGTCAAATGCCGAACAAGCGAACGGCTCGAGTCGCGCTCAACAACTCGGTTGCAGGATGATGCAAATGAGCCCTTGTGAGAATTACGCTCATTTTCATTGGTCAAACTTTGCTTAGGAAATCTCTCCTGGATACTCATTGGTTCTGTTGTCTGCCTTCTTCGGTCAAGGTCACTTTTTCAAGGGAAATAACCACGAGCCAGAGACTTCTGTTTACGGTTGGTAAGTTGATGGAACGTTAAAATAGAAAGTAGGCTTCCAGTGTGACTCAACAACACCCGTAATACTAACATCCTCCAATTGTCCTCAACGCACTCATTTTTGCCAGTTATGCAAATTGAAGCTTTTGGTCTTGTTCACAGGCACAGCCGTGATATGGGATTTGGTCCATTTCTTTGAAGAGAAACATATTCAAGAAACTTAATCCTGGTTGCTTGTAAATTACATCTTCAATCTAACGTCAGTTCACTCTAAGTGATATCAGACAAATTACCTCGGTTGTTTTTTGTGTTTGCTAAATTTTGATGTATGAATTACCTGCTGAAATAATTAACGTTAGCATGTCTTTTTCAGCAGCAGCATTGCACTTGCCAAGGTGATCATTTGTCTCAGTTTTTGGGGTTTGTTTTTTCATCTGTGGAAGAGACACTATTACTAGTGACATATCACAACTGTCAAGTCAAAAAATAGTTTGATCAGCCCTTAAAGGCCAATTAGAACTACAAATAGGAATATCATTTATGCAATAAAGTATTCATCTTTTACACACACACACACACACACACACACACACACACACACACACACACACACACACACACACACACCCAGACTATAAACTGAGGTCCCACGTGAAAATGCATGCAGAACATCTTGCGCATACATTAAAACCTGTTTCACTTTTCAGAAGAGTAGGCCATTGCTGGTGGGAACAGATGACACATTTATACAGCAGCATACACATGGGGACTGGATGTAAAAAAGCACAAGTGCTTATACCATTATCCTCAAAATCAAAAATAAATAAGCAAACAACACAACATACAACACACACACACACACACACACACACACACACACACACACACACACACACACACACACACACACACCACACCTTCCAATAGAAAACTTAATGAACAAATGAACTAAAATAAAACTAAAAGAATGCATAACAAATATATTTGGGTACAAAGACAATTAGAAATATGTTGTACAGTCTGCCAGAAAAGCATTGCCTGTGAAATCTTTGTACACATAAAACCCTCAGCTTATTGACCACTTTCTTTTGGAGGGGGGGGGGGGGGTTGACATATTGGTTTATCGATAAGAATACAGGGGTTCAGTCTCACCCAGCTTTGGGGATTTAGGGACTTCAGCTTATTCCTGGCATTCCAAAGGAAAACTGAACATTTATTTCAACAAGTTATACACTTACAACTGGAACACACAAAAAACCCAAACATTTTACACACATATATCCCAAGTCTGGTATTCAATTCAATTCAGTGCAAATATTTTATTATCTCCCAAAGAAATTCATGTGGTTTACAAGCTGTACATAATTTTTTTTAAGTAATTGGTAGTTCTTAAAATCCAGTTATTTCAACAGATGCCTTCATTATATCTATCAATTTCTATTTACACTGTGTGTTCCTTACAAACCTTCTTACACTCTTTGTTCATCTACTGAAAAGTTGTAAGCATGCACCAGATGTAAACTGAAGACAGTATGGAAATGGGCTTTTAGTCTCACAACACCTGAAATCTGAATTTCATCTCCATTCAGCCTGTGTAAAGGTGGGGACTGACTAACTTCCTAAACCATAAGGCCGGGGCAGGCAGGGCCAAACAGATCCCATATGAATCGTCTATCACTTTAAATATCTGTCATAGCTTGCAAGAGGCGTCAGGTTCAGCAGGATTGTTCAGACCAGGTCCTGTTCTGTCTCAGACAGCTTCCATCCTCCATCCTCACAGTGCTCAGTTTAAAGCTATGGTCATGTTGTACAGGCAAGTGTGCCTTGTGTATGTGACGGAAACCTCAGGGCTTGCAGTGTCCTTCACCTCTCACATGTTTCAAACATTTTGTGTGGCATTTTGTTGTTTTTAACACAGACAGATTCAAACAAACAAATTTGAAGTGTATCTGATCCACAAGGTCAACAAGGATAGTGTGTCAGGCTTTAAATCTGCAGACACTTGTGTCACTATGAATTAAGGGGACTTTCATCTCTTACAGTAGAAAATGGCAGAAATGTATCATACTTCCCTGTGGGGATACCAGAGGCTCTTGAAGTATAGAATAGCATACCCATCCTCTACAAATTTCCCCATTTCTGCCATACCCTTGTTTCTGTCCTTTACATTACATCTGTGTCCTTAGTTAAATGTTTCAAAGCTTTCTGTCTCAGAGCCATAAGCTCATCAGTGCCGTAAGCTTATCCTGTTTCTGTGGCTTGTTAAGCGACTGAGGTCATGCTCCCCTAATAGTCCACATGTGTGCAGTTGTTAACCGCGTCAACACAAGTTGGTACTGTTACACCGGTGTGTGTAGTAAATAGCGACAAGTGCACTATGTTCAAGGGACCCACTACGGAATAGCTGGATCAACCCGACAACCTTGAAGATAGAGATACAACAGCCCTAACCACTAGCCAACGCGCCGCATCATGTGTCCTTAATGGTTATTTTATCCTTACCCTGACTTTTTTTCAAGAAAATCTGAAAATCTGTTTTTGTTAACTTTTTAATGAACCACCCTAAAGTCAGAATGTGTCAGTTGATGTTAGCTGGCAGATTTCTTGCAGGGTTGCAGTACAAGCACAGGAGAAGATCAGACACTGACCAATCTATATCTGCCCAGTAGAAAATGAAAAAGAGAAAAGAAACATACAAAACAAAAAGAGCCCAAACAAAAATGTATAAATTATGACACACCATATGCACACACACAGACATACATGTACACACACAACACACAACACACACACACACACACACACACACACACACACACACACACACACACACACACACACACAATTCATGCATACACACAGAACACACACTATACAAAAAAAGAGAATTTCTCAGTAGAAATGTTACAACTATATGCTGCATCCAACCAGAATATGTATATTTGTGTTGGACAGGCAGTGTGGGCAAGAGCTGGCCCCAAGGCCTTGCATTATGACCCCCAGTGCCATCACCAGATGTGACCATAGTCAGTGCCATTGCCAGATATGACCATCAGTGCTGTTGCCAGATATGACCATCAGCACCATTGCCAAACTGCTCCTCAGCCGCTCTCAGGCCTCTTGCCGCTCTCTCCCAAAACCATGCATTTATGCCCTGTCGTCCATCGCCAGGCATCATCAGCTCTCCTCCAGGACCTTGCCTTCTGTGCTTCGTCCGCCCGTCAACCAAACCAGGGAGCCCTCCTCTCTTTATCATGCCACTTCAAACAACAGGCAGAAGTCCAACCCATCCCAACAAAAGGACTCAGAGAATATACGTTTATCAAACTTCTGGTCAGAAATCAAGGAGATCAAGTCTTCCCCTTTCCCAGCTTTAGTTTTAGGCTTCTCTAGTGTGGTGCCTTTTGTGGCCCCTCCTGTGTACATGATCATGACTCAGACTTTCCTCTCCAAACTGGCCTTCCTACAGAATGCCTACGGAGCTTGCATGTTGTCCTTTTTTGGTGGTGTTCGATGGGGATTTGTCATCCCAAGTGGCAGCCCCTTGAAGGCTGACTGGACGAATTTGGGGCAAAGCCTTTTTGCATGCATGGTGGCCTGGATGAGCCTGATGATGCCACCGACAGCGGCCACATTAACCATCATGGGGGGTGTGGCTGGGGCCACCTACATGGACTCTATCACTAAAAGCTACCCAGCTTGGTACAAAGGCATGCGGTGCACTATCAGCTTTGTGGTGTTCCTGGCTTTGTGGACAACACTGTTGTGCAAGGCAACACTCACTCCGCATACTGATGGTAAACTGGCTGCCAGCAAAGTCAACAAATTTGGTGAAAGTCTCTGTGTGAGAGCTGCCTAGCATGAAGACCATGCAATTAATGTGGCAAAGGAAAACACAAGCAAAACAGAAAGCCAAAGCTAAAGTCCTTTATGTATTTGATCTAAGTCACATTTCCATCATGTTTTTGAGTACATTTTTATAATATATATGCACCGAGTTACACACAAGCGCATGCATGCATGCACACACACACACACACACACACACACACACACACACACACACACACACACACACACACACACATGTATGCACACACACACACACACATATACACACACTCTCTCTCTCTCTCTCTCTCTCTCTTGATGTATCCCTGAAAAGGGCGGGGACTGGATGTAAAAAAAGCACACGAGTGCTTATCTATTATCCTCGAATAAAATACTTTGCCTTGCCTTGCCTTGCCTTGCCTTGCCTTGCCTTGTCTCTCTCTCTCTCTCTCTCTCTCTCTCTCTCTCTCTCTCTCTCTCTCTCTCTCTCTCTCTCTCTCTCTCCTCTCTCTCTCTCTCTCCTCCCTTTGGATGAGACTATAAACCAAGGTCCCGTGTGCGAACACACACACAACATCTTGCGCACACGTTAAACCCTGTTCCACTTTTCATAAGAGTAGGCCATTGTGTGCCGGTGGGAACAGATGACAAGATTTACAAAACTGCATACACACAGGGACTGGATGTAAAAAAGCATGTGAGTGCTTATTCGATTATCCTAGATATAAGAGAATCTCTCTCTCTCTCTCTCTCTCTCTCTCTCTCTCTCTCTCTCTCTCTCTCTCTCTCTCTCTCTCTCTCCCCCTCTCTGGATGAGGGATGGATGGATGGATATGGATGGATGGATGGATGTAAAAAAGCACAGGAGTGCTTATTCATTATCCTCAAATAAAAGAATTTGCCTTCCCTTCACTCTCTCTCTCTCTCTCTCTCTCTCTCTCTCTCTCTCTCTCTCTCTCTCTCTCTCTCTCTCTCTCTCTCTCTCTCTCTCTCTCTCTCTCTCTCTCTCTTTCTTTCTCCCTTCCTAGTATAGTTTTGCTTTAAAAAAAAAAAAAAAAAGCAAATAGGTAAGTGCTATAATTATCAATCTGATGCACTATTAAAATAATCTGCTTAGCTTTAACTTTATGCTTGTTTTTAAAAGGAGAGAATATTCTTTCTCCAGTTATGAAAACTTACCAATGTGTATTGGATCCAGTTATTTTGTGAAAAAGATATTACTACCAATTCTTCAACTGTTTGAGGGAAAGATACAAAAGGCATGTTTGATGAAGATAATTAAAAAAAAGGAAAACAGTTTTAAGTGAGTGAGTGTGTGTGTGTGCGTGTGTGCACGCACTGGCATGTGTATTTATGAGTGTGTATATCTTCTTTTTCTTCTAATTTCCAAAGCCATGCTATGTTTTCCATCCAATCTGGATGGTAAAGTCTGCAGTCTGTTACAGTGACCCCACAGGTCCCCATAGTTTTTCACAGTTTTCTTCAAAGCTGTGGTTGGGCCCCTTTGAGGCCTGACCCCTGGCGCTGTCACAGTGTGGAAAATCCCAGGACAAGCACCATACTATTGGATATCTATTGGAATGGCAATACTGGATGGAATGCATACTACCTGCTCTTCTCCTATGTTTGTAATATTGCAGGATGTCTGCCTGCTGGCCTCAGCCAACACATTCCATCTGCAGAGCAGCTCATTGTAAAGTTCACAAGAGAGAATGTTCAGATTTGCATCAAAACAGGTGTGACAATGGTCTGAGTAGGTAGAAAATGAGCATTAGAGAAACAGGATAGAGAGGTAAGGAAAACAACAGAAGCAAAGGGAGTGATAGAAAGGAAATTTCTAGCACAGAATTTCCAGAAGGTGGGTATGCTATTTTTATACTGGAAGAGCCCCCCCCCCCCCCCCCCCCCCCAGCATCCTCATGGGGAAGTATGTGTATAATTATATAACAAGACGGTTTGTTTTGCTTTAGGTGGGTTTTTTTTTCATATTGATGTGCATTCCTGGTACCCTTTTTGTTTTATGATGGATGGCTTGGTAAAAAGAGCATTTATATACTTACTCACTTTACAGATGCTACTTTGAGAGAGTTGCTCAAATTACCTGACCAACACTGCAGATGTCTGTACTGTCTGTAGCTCTTGGGTCTGGTTGATACCGGGATATATCTAGTTTTTCTTTTATTCTTTTATTTCGAGGATAATGGAATATATCATGATCAAAGCCCCCCTTCCAAAAAGTAAACTGTGAGGTTTAAGGTTTGATTCCCAGCCTCGCCCGTTTCTACTCAGTTTGAAAAAATTTAACTGAATGTCAAAGTCCTTTGGATGAGACTATAAAGCAATGCCCTGTGTGCGAACACACAAAGAACAACTTGGGCACATTAAAAACCTGCTCCACCTTTTTGAAAAGTAGGCCATTGTGTACCATAGGAATGGATGACTGGGGGAAAAAAAAACATGCACACAGGTGTCATGTTTAGACATCATCCCTAAAGTTGGAATGCAGCTACCTTAGTGGGGACGGGGGAGAACAATAAAAAAGGTCACTTACAGATAAATCTCATATTCATATATATATATATATATATATATATATATATATATATTATACCACTTTATGTCACAGCAGATTTCTCTGCGTGAAATTTGGGCTGCTCTCCTCGGGGAGAGCCTGTTGCCACAAGTGCATCGCCTACCTACTTCTTTTTTTTTCTCTCAGGGATGGTGCCTAAACACAACACCTGTGTGCATGCTGTTTTTTTTTTATAATAATTTTGTCATCCGCTTCTGCAGGCACACGAAAGGTAGAGCGGGGTTTTAACGTGTGCCCAAGATGTTCTGCATGCATTCGCACACAGGGCTTCAGTTTATAGTCTCATCCAAATAACAATATCAGTATATATCAGTATGTCTCTCTCTCTATATATATATATAGAGAGAGAGAGAGAGAGAGAGAGACGCAGACGCAGATAATTTATTCATCAAGGCCATAGCCCCATATGAAGGGGTAGATTGACAAGCATAATGTTTTTTGTAATGAAAAATATATATATATCTTGCTCACCCGCTGGTTCAATGAATACCCGCAAAATCACATACAGTAGCATTTGTACTGGGACACATATAACATGCTTATGGATATGCGCTAAGTCTTTTGAATGACTTGTACAAATACAGTGCTAAATTACTAATTAGTCTTTCGTTTTTTGCCGACAAAAGTGAAGCTAATCTAAAGGTTGAAGGTCTACTGTAAAACTTGGAAGGAATAAGTCTGTTTCTCAAGTCACTTAGTGCTGGACAAACAAATACGAAATGAATTTCGTCTTCTGTCGATGACTGGCAAAGACGACACAACTTATTTTCTGTACTATTTTGGCTTGACTTATATCTATGAGAATGTACTAAAATATCTGACATTCCAAATCGAAATTTTATCAAAGCATTTCTAACAAAGCTACACATGTTATATGAGAGATAGGACTCCACAAGGAAGTCAGCCTTAAACAATCTATACAGTGAAAACCTTTCACTCGTTTGCACATGACAGTCCCAGTCTTGTCACCTGCAATCTATGAGGCGTTGCCTGAAACACATTAAAAAAGATTTTAGACATCCAACACCCTGGTTTTGCCATACATCATAGAACCCATAGTTGGACAGACAGTTACGTATGTGGGTTACCCATGTCTTTTTACCGCGCTGATCCAGGTTATATAAAACTTTAAGAGAGAGAGAGAGAGAGATATTGTGTGTGTTTATATGTGTGTGTGTGTGTGACATTTTATATATATAATATATATCATAGTAGTAGGCCTCCGTCAGTCGGTGTCGACTATGGAATTCGCACCATAAGAAAGGTCATTTGTTCAGCGACAACGTCGGCTGTGGCTGGTCAGTCCAGTGCGGGAGTGGCAGTCTCTGTTGCATCTGATGCAGATGTGGCCTGTTGAGGTGGCTGGAGTACATGCCTTCCTTGGCTCTCTTTTCGTTTGCTGCAGTGTGGATCTTTTCTTCACCACACTTCAGCTGTTTGTGGAGAACACTGCGCCATTTGCTGCGGTCAGCCGCTACCTCCTCCCAGTTCTCTAGGTTGATGTCCAGGGCTTTCATATCACGTTTGCAGACGTCTTTGCAGCGCAGTTGGGAGCGGCCAATGCTTCTCTTGCCGGAGGCAAGTTCACCATAGAGGAAATCTTTAGGAATGCGTCCATCCTCTATCCTTCGCATGTGACCAAGCCATCTGAGTCTGCATTGTCTGAGGAATGTGTACATGGTGGGAAGACCTGCAACCTCGAGGACCTGAGCGTTGGTAACTATGTCACTCCAGTGGATGCCGAGGATGCAACGGAGAGAGCGCAGGTGGAAGCTGTTTAGTTTGCACTCCTGTTTGGAGTATGTTGTCCATGTTTCACTGCCATAAAGGAGAGTGCTGACGATGCAGGCATTGTACACTGCCATCTTGGTGGAAATTGTCAGCTTTGGGTTCTCCTAGACGCGGGTGGTGAGGTGTCCTAAGGTCGTAGCAGCCTTACCGATGCGCTTATTGATCTCGGCATCAAGGGATAGGTTGTCACTGATGGTGGATCCCAGGTATGTGAACTGGTGTACGACATCGAGCTGGTAGTTATCGATGTAGATGGCTGGTGTAGTAACCACGTCCTGGCTCAGCACATTGGTCTTTTTCAGGCTGATTGTCAGGCCGAAGTCTTTGCAGGCCTGGGAAAACCTATCCATGAGGCATTGGAGTTCTTGCTCAGTGTGAGAAGTGACAGCAGCATCATCAGCAAAAAGCATGTCCTTAATTGTTTTTCTCCATCACTTTTGTTTTTGCTTTCAGCCCAGCCAGGTAGATTAGTCGACCGTTGGATCTGGTGCGTAGGTATACACCTTCTGTTGCAGTTCCAAAAGCGTGCTTTAGAAGCAGGGCAAAGAAGATGCCAAAGAGGGTGGGAGCAAGGACACAGCTTTGCTTGACTCCACTCTTGATGTCAAATGGGTTGGACATGCTGCCCTCATACTGGATTGTTGCCTTCATGTCATCATGAAAATGTGTGTGTATATATATATATATTATATATATATATATATATATATATATATATATATATATATATATATATATATATATATATGTGTGTGTGTGTGTGTGTGTGTGTGTGTGTGTGTGTGTGTGTGTGTGTGTGTGTGTGTGTGTGTTGTGCAGCTAGAAGATCAGCTGAGAGGTAGAAAAAGGCAAGGAGGGAAAAAACTTTGATTTGTATTGATACTGTTGTTGATATTCCCCCCCCCCCCCCCCCCAGCATCCTCATGGGAAGTATGTGTATAATTAATATAACAAGACCGGGGTTTCGTTTTGCTTTAGGTGGGTTTTTTTTTCTTATTGATGTGCCCATTTCCTGGTACCCTTTTTGTTTTATATGGATGGCTTGGGATAAAAAGAGCTTTTACTATCTACTTACTCACTTTACAGATGAGATGCTACTTTGAGGAGTGTTGCTCAAATTTACCTGGAACAACATGCAGATGTCTGTATGTTGTTAGCTCTTGGGTATGGTTGATACGGGATATATTCTAGTTTTTCTTTTATTTTTTATTTCGAGGATTAATGGCAAATATATTCATGATCAAAGCCCCACCTTTCCATAAAGGTAAACTGTTTGAGGTTTTAAGGTTTGATTCCCAGGCCTCGCCCGTTTCTACTCAGTTTGACAAAAAATTTAACTGAATGTCAAAGTCCTTTGGATGAGACCTATAAAGGCAATGCCCTGTGTGCGAACACACAAAGAACAAACTTGGGCACATTAAAAACCTGCTCCACCTTTTTGAAAAGTAGGCCATTGTGTACCATAGGAATGGATGACTGGGGGAAAAAAAAAACATGCACACAGGTGTCATGTTTAGACATCATCCCTAAAGTTGGAATGCAGCTACCTTAGTGGGGACGGGGGAGAGAACAATAAAAAAGGTCACTTACAGATAAATCTCATATTCATATATATATATATATATATATATAATATATATATATATTATACCACTTTATGTCACAGCAGATTTCTCTGCGTGAAATTTGGGCTGCTCTCCTCGGGGAGAGCCTGTTGCCACAAGTGCATCGCCTACCTACTTCTTTTTTTTTCTCTCAGGGATGGTGCCTAAAACACAACACCTGTGTGCATGCTGTTTTTTTTTTATAATAATTTTGTCATCCGCTTCTGCAGGCACACGAAAGGTAGAGCGGGGTTTTAACGTGTGCCCAAGATGTTCTGCATGCATTCGCACACAGGGCTTCAGTTTATAGTCTCATCCAAATAACAATATCAGTATATATCAGTATGTCTCTCTCTCTATATATATATATAGAGAGAGAGAGAGAGAGAGAGACGCAGACGCAGATAATTTATTCATCAAGGCCATAGCCCCATATGAAGGGGTAGATTGACAAGCATAATGTTTTTTGTAATGAAAAATTATATATATATCTTGCTCACCCGCTGGTTCAATGAATACCCGCAAAATCACATACAGTAGCATTTGTACTGGGACACATATAACATGCTTATGGATATGCGCTAAGTCTTTTGAATGACTTGTACAAATACAGTGCTAAATTACTAATTAGTCTTTCGTTTTTTGCCGACAAAAGTGAAGCTAATCTAAAGGTTGAAGGTCTACTGTAAAACTTGGAAGGAATAAGTCTGTTTCTCAAGTCACTTAGTGCTGGACAAACAAATACGAAATGAATTTCGTCTTCTGTCGATGACTGGCAAAGACGACACAACTTATTTTCTGTACTATTTTGGCTTGACTTATATCTATGAGAATGTACTAAAATATCTGACATTCCAAATCGAAATTTTATCAAAGCATTTCTAACAAAGCTACACATGTTATATGAGAGATAGGACTCCACAAGGAAGTCAGCCTTAAACAATCTATACAGTGAAAACCTTTCACTCGTTTGCACATGACAGTCCCAGTCTTGTCACCTGCAATCTATGAGGCGTTGCCTGAAACACATTAAAAAAGATTTTAGACATCCAACACCCTGGTTTTGCCATACATCATAGAACCCATAGTTGGACAGACAGTTACGTATGTGGGTTACCCATGTCTTTTTACCGCGCTGATCCAGGTTATATAAAACTTTAAGAGAGAGAGAGAGAGAGATATTGTGTGTGTTTATATGTGTGTGTGTGTGTGACATTTTATATATAATATATATCATAGTAGTAGGCCTCCGTCAGTCGGTGTCGACTATGGAATTCGCACCATAAGAAAGGTCATTTGTTCAGCGACAACGTCGGCTGTGGCTGGTCAGTCCAGTGGCGGGAGTGGCAGTCTCTGTTGCATCTGATGCAGATGTGGCCTGTTGAGGTGGCTGGAGTACATGCCTTCCTTGGCTCTCTTTTCGTTTGCTGCAGTGTGGATCTTTTCTTCACCACACTTCAGCTGTTTGTGGAGAACACTGCGCCATTTGCTGCGGTCAGCCGCTACCTCCTCCCAGTTCTCTAGGTTGATGTCCAGGGCTTTCATATCACGTTTGCAGACGTCTTTGCAGCGCAGTTGGGAGCGGCCAATGCTTCTCTTGCCGGAGGCAAGTTCACCAT
>CM060323.1:65380122-65395122 GCA_030674155.1 Stramonita haemastoma | reverse complement strand
CTCAACAGATAGCAATTCAATAATACTACATGTATTTTACTCTGAAAGAAGGAAATTAGATAAAATGGACACCATATCATGTTTTGTTCATTGCCACAAAGCCAGCCGACATTGCATGCATCATCAAAAACTAAACTGTGAAAATTAATATTATAACTTGAGTTTTATACAGTTTTTTTTCTTTTTTCTCACTTACCTCAGCTAAACACTCTGAGGACACCAAAGGTGATGATTATGTGTGGCACTGTTTTTGTTGGTTAATCCAGCTACGTGGACAATCGCACTCAGTCTTCGGGGATTTTGGGGGTACAATAGAGTCTGCACAGAGGTTAACCCCTGGAGGAAAATTCCCCCTTTGACAGAGGCAGCAAGCTGGGATCCAACCTGGCACTTTCTGTTTTCGAATACGTGTGTTATCCACTAGGCCACCCCGGTTCCCTAAACAGATTTGAAACCAAAAGATGGCACTGGCACTGACAGATCAACAAATGGATAAAAAACATTTATTACAATAAATGGCCTACTGTAAGATATTATCGACTTCAACAGCAGAAATACTTACCCCATAGGCTATATGCAATTTTTTTAAAAATTCGATATGAATAGTCACAATAATTTTAAGGATAGGCCTAATGCTTTATGTGGGTTGATATAGTATTTCATAAAGGAACAGGTGAGAGTAGCACTTTTCACGTCATGACAGTAGTTTATTTAGCGTGATCATTGATCGGGATAGTGTTTTTAGCATACTTGAATAGGCCTAGTAATTTTTGCTTGAGGATAGTGTCATTTGCGTAGCCAGAAAGGTAATTGGAAAAAAAGTCACAGGAAAAAAAGTCACAGAAAAAAAAGTCACAGGAAAAAAAGTCACAAGCGTGCGTGCGTGCGTGCGTGTGTGTGTGTTTATGCATTGTACTGCACTGCACATTTTTCTTGATGATATTGCTCTTATTTTACTTTTATTCTCTGGCCTGCGTACGTGCGTGCTGCGCGCGCGCGCGCGTGTGTGTGTGTGTGTGTGTGTGTGTGTGTGTATGCATTGTACTGCACTGCACATTTTTCTTGATGATATTGCTCTTATTTTACTTTTATTCTCTGGCCTGCGTGCGTGCGTGCGCGTGTGCGTGCGTGCGCGCGCGCACGCGCGCGCGTGCGCGTGTGTGTGTGTGTGTGAGTGTGTATGCATTGTACTGCACTGCACATTTTTCTTGATGATATTGCTCTTATTTTAGTTTTATTCTCTGGCCTGCGTGCGTGCGTGTGTGCGTGAGTGCGTGCGTGCGTGCGTGCGTGCGCGCGCGCGCGCGTGTGTGTGTGTGTGTGTGTGTGTGTTTTGTAAACTGGATTTTACTTGGCTTTGTTTGACCTGATTGTGACTTTTTTTCCTGTGACTTTTTTTCCTACCCAATTTTGTGACTTTATTTCTGTGACTTTTTTTCCTGTGACTTTTTTTCCTACAACCGCCAGAAATAGGCCCACTTGTTTTGGCGTGAAGGCCTGTGCTATAAACACTAATGATAATGCTTTCAGCTTTGCCAAATTAATGACTATGGTAGGTTTTTTGCATTGATTGATTTTGGCTTATTTCACCTGTATATAGTATGATAGCCTAGTAAGCGTAGAATACAAACGGGGGAGGGGGGGGGGGGTATTTGCCTTAGGCTAGTAGGCCTAGGTGTAGTTGTAATCTTACACACACACACCAAGGGTAAAATGGGAGATAGGCCTAGGCCTAGCCTAAGCTGTTGAGGTTATCGACCCATAACCATGCCTGAAAAGCGCGTGACAACGTAAACTGATGGTTCGTGATTAGGCCTAAAGTGCATTCTTTTTCCTTTTCTTTTTTCGACTGCATACTGATAACCGACGCCCTAAATGCTCGTCACACACGCCGTCTGGGCAAACGAATGTAAGTGCATATGTACCTAAATAAGCACCTGTCTGCAACATCTATGATCTCTTGTGCCTAACCTAGGCTAGCTGAGCACGGCGAAACTGGCGACGTGACCGGTGAATGCCTACAAACCTCACTCACTCACTCACTCAGTCCCATGTCCCAAAGGACGTAGGGGGGACATGAGAGAAGACGCAACGGAGATCTTTTTTCATGCTTCACGATCCTGTGTGGCTAGTAGGAGGCGTTGCAGGGGTTGGGCAGTCCAGTCTTTGATGTTATCAACCCATGATTTCTTTTGGCGGCCTCTTCTTCTCTTGCCCTCGACTGTTCCTTGCAAGATGGTTTTTGCTAGGGTGTTGTGTCTTGTGGTGTGACCAAACCACATCAGCTTTCTCCTCTTTATGGTGGAGAGCAAAGGCTCTTGGGGGCCCACACGCTTTTTGATTTCTTCTTTCACATAGTTATTGGTCTTGTGTTCTTTGTATGATATTTTGAGGAGTCTTCTGTGGCACTTGTTCTCGAATGCTTGGATTCTTCTCTCTAACTCTGCTGTCAGAGTCCATGATTCACAGCCATATAGGAGGATAGATATCACAGGGATTTGTAGAGGTGGTATTTGGTGCAGAAGCTGATGTTGTTGCTTCTGATGATCCTCTGGAGTCTGACTAGAGCAGATGTTGCTGTTGCAATGCGAGCTTTCACCTCATTGTTTGATGTGCCATCTTTTGTTAGGATGGAGCCTAAGTATTTGAATTGGCTCACCTCTTCCAATATTTCTCCATTCATCTTTATTTCCGTGCTGTCATTACTCGCGCTGTTGACCATGATCTTTGATTTCTCTGTACTGACCTCCATGCCGTATGCGCTCACTCGATCTGTTAGACTGTCTGTGAGGATTTGCAGTTCTTGTTTGCTGCTGCCCATGAGGTCAATGTCATCTGCAAATCTGAGGTTGCAAAGGGGTCTTCCACCAATGGAGATGGAAGTGTGGTGGTTTTGCAGTGTCTCTGTCATGATGTTTTCGAGGAAGAGGTTGAAGAGTACAGGTGAGAGAAGGCAGCCCTGGCGGACTCCAACCGTGGTCTTGAAGAACTCGCCCACGTGATTGTTCATGAAAACTGCACTTCTTGCATTCTCGTACAGAGCCTTGATGACTTCAATTAGGCAGTTGTCAATGTTGAAGTGCCTGAGTACTTGCCAGAGGCCGTCATGCCATACCCTGTCAAAGGCCTTTTTGAAATCTATAAAATTGTGGTACAAGTCTTTTTGGTGTTGGAGATGCTTCTCTATCAGAATTCTCAGGTTGAAAATTTGTTCCATTGTGCTGCGTTTTGGTCTAAAGCCCGCTTGTTCTTCTGCCAAGAGTTTTTCTGCTTGGTTTTTCAGTCTGTTGAGGACTACCTGCAGCATGATCTTGCTAGGATGGCTTATGAGACTGATGGTTCTGTAGTTCTGACATTGCTTGAGGTTTCCTTTCTTTGGCAGGGGTATTACAAGAGACTGTGTCCATTCTTTTGGCCATTCTTTGGTGTCGTGGATCTTCTGACAAAGATCTGTGAATCGCCTTGCTGTTTCATTCCCTCCATTTTTTATGAGTTCAGCTGGGATGTTATCGATTCCAGGGGACTTCCCCTTCTTCAATTGTTTAATAGCTGTGTCTACTTCACACCTTAGAATAGGTGGGTCTTTATCTTGGTGTTCAGGGGGTTTGTTGGAAACTATGTTGGTATCTGGGCGTAGTGGGTAGTTATACAATCCCTCACAGTATTCTGTCCAGCGTTGGAGGATGGCATTGTTTTCCGTTAAAAGATTTCCTTCTTTGTCTTCAATAACAGAGGCTTTAGGCTGTGTGGTTTTAGTTAGTGCTTTCAGAGTGTTGTAAGCTGTTTTGCTGTTTCCCTTGGCCATTCCATCTTCGATGTTGTTGCATTGTTCTTCTACCCACGCTTCTTTGGCTTCTCTCATCTTTTTCCTCACTTCTCTGTGGCTATCCATGTACTTGTTGTTGGCTTCTTGACTTGTGAACTTTTGCTTCTTAAGTTCTCTTCTTTTGTCGCAGAGGTCAAGAACCTCATTTGTCACCCAGGGTTGTTTCTTTGTTCTGCTTCTGCCTAATGTTTCTTCTGCTGCTGTCGTTAGCACTTCTTTGATGTTGTTGGCTAGTGTGTTCACATCATTGTCAATGGCTGACAAACCTAGGCTAGCCTAATAGGAAGCTATGCTAGTATAGGCTATCCTATCAGTCTGCCTTTGCCTAGCCTACAGCAGACAGCAACATTAGGCTAGGCCTCGAGAGAAATAGTCCAGGAAAATTTTGCCAAAAAAGGGCTCTGGCACAGAATAAATGCTTCAAAATTTTTTTCACTTGTTTTATGTTTTGGTGGGTGTACTTGACCATCCCAAATGTTGTTAACAAAAATTTAGTGGGGGGATAAGTTGTAATTCGTGTTTGAAAAGAGTAGGTGCAGTGCAGCTGAGCTGAAACGGTATTTCCCATTTGCACTGCTTTGCAAGCTGTTCTTGCTGTCCAGTCAGGAATATTTACACTAAATTGAAGCAGGCTTGTATAAATTTCATTTCTAAACTAAAACGTTTACACTCTGATGACCCAATGTCTTTTTACTGGGAGGAAACTAATGTAATTGCACTTCCGGTTTTCAAATTTGAGAAAAGTTTACAGATAACGTTACCGTAGGCAGCAAAATTTAAACATTGTGCAATCATTGTAAGTGTAATAATGTTAAACACTCAGAAACGCATTCATATGATGCAAAGAACATGATGTTTGATACATGCTGTTGTCGTTATAACTTATTTGCTTACCCACCCCCCTAAAATTAGTAACCCAAGCGTTCAACGAAGTACAATTTTCAGTCAAAACAAAACTACTGGCAACAGGCAATCACCTTGGTTATGTTTTTTTTTGTTGAATACATATTATCAGCTTTGTATTCATTAACAAAAACTACTCTTTTTCTCAATTTGACGACATTTAAGAGGTGCTTGTAAAAATTTTTACCATTTTGCCAATGATTAAATTATTGGTTCACAAAATCACTTGTAACATCTCTTACAGATGTTCATAGATTCAGTTCCAATGTCATGAAGATGGCAGTTCAACAAAATGTAAATATCCAACATCTTAGCATGAACTGTGCAGTGTGTCTTCCTAATTGGATAGTCCAGGACCTCCAGCAACTCTGAATGTTTGCAGCTTTGCCCTCTACATTGCCCACATGCAACTGAAGACACGAGGCCATGCTTACAGCATGTACACCTTGCTGTTTGGCATTCAGTCAGACAATGACATCTTACAATAATTTATTTTTAAAAAAACATCTTAACAATATACAGAGGAGCTTCAGGGGTTACGTCAAAATCTTTATAGTTGGAAACATCACTCCATGTTTTATTTCCCATCCCCAGTCCTGGGGTTCTAACTGGAAACTATGTGAATTTAAATGCAATCATTCATGGACCTGGAAATAGGTCCTCATAGAATGGAACTTTGCAGCTGAGGATGTTGGGGGCAGTTTGTTTGGGTGTAATAATAACAGAAGTAGCTGGTTTCTGCATGTTAGTCCTTCGGATGAGACTTTAAACCGAGGCCCCGTGTGCGAACGCACGCAGAACATCTTGCGCACACGTTAAATCCTGTTCCGCTTTTCGTAAGAGTAGGCCATCGTGTGCCGGTGGGAACAGATGACAACATTTACAAAACTGCATACACACGGGGACCGGATGAAAAAAAGCACATGATTGCTTATTCTGTTATCCTCGATATAAAAGAATATAAAAGAATAAATAAAAATAAATAAATAAAATAAATAAATAAATAAATGTATCGCACATATCAGAGCTTGTCCAAGGAATCTTTGTTCTTGCCACCATGCATCATTGCAGTGGTCTTTTCTCCTGCAGCTATCACTTGCTCTTTGCTGATGTTAGGTGTCATGAACACGCATGCATGCTCTCGATAAAATGCACATTCTAACTTTTTTCCACAGGCAGGATCTTTTCGTCTGAAAACATACTTCTCTGGCTTTCTCTAATGCTGTACCTACAATGAGGCAGTTAGCATCACCACAATTATACAGTGTTGAATCCAGACTTGGCCAATCCTTCACCAAGCAGTTGAATGAAGTGCAGTCTGTTGGCTGGATTTGCTATAAAGCACTTTCTGGACTCAGTCAGCACCATGCTACCAGCAAAATAATGACAGGTCCTGTGATCCCACCATTTCTTCTCAGATGAGCTGCATCTTTGGTTAGCAGTCCACTGCAATCAATCGCCATCAAATACAACAATATCCCTGTTGTAGATGCAGTTCATGAAGTTGCTATACATCTGCACCAGCTGGTTGTATATTGTTCCACAAGGCCAGACAAGTCGATGCAAAAGGGGACCACCACTAATGACCAAAGCAGTATGATCTGCAAGTTGAACACCAGCTGTTTTGTGGCTGACCAGATATGACTGGCAAGTACTGCTTTGTTTGCTTTCCTGAGTAATTAATACTTACGTTAACTATAAACCAGGAACTAAACAGTTGATGTACTTTCGCAGCAAGCCCAATCTGTACAGGTGTGATGATAGTGTTGGGCCTGGTGCACTGGATGATGCCTTGCCTAATTGCTGATACTTTCTAATTCCCTTTAGATTTGTTGGTGACTTGCATCAAGATTTCAGAAACTGTAACTGGCAATGCTGTCTGCATCAGGATAGCTGTCTTGCAGAAACCAGTGACTTGATGTCATTGTGAATGATTGTTACTGCTGCTTTTAGCACTGGATTCTCTTTTCTCTTGGTAGAACTTCTAAAAAATACAGTCTGGAGTTGTTCTGAGTGATATGATATCAATTATGTTATTGGAATGAGCAATCGCAATTTCATCACCATAGTGTTTTAAGAGTTCAACTTTCATCTGTTGTGTACAGTATGCATCATTCTAACAAACATTTTCTATTTTATATGCTTGACTGCAAATTTCTGCTTTTCCGAGGAAAGATTTGCCCCTAGGGCTCCTTAACTCTAGCATCAATAACTGTTTTATTGGCGTACATGGCACGGCATTAAATTATGTACAGACAGGCAACCTTGTTGTCTTTTAACTGACAACTGCAATGGTTGATCGTATTGCCCCTTTCTGGGTCACTGTACAAAGTGGCTTTTGTGGTGCTGGGGTCTTGCAGTTGATACAAATGTGTTCCATGATTTCTTGCAACAGACCAACATGTTAGTATGTAGGTGTCACTTATATTCACAACACACACACAACACACACACACACACACACACACACACACACACACACACACACACAAGCAAACAAACAACAGACACAAACAACACACACACACAACAACACAAACAACACACACACACACACACACACACACACACACACACACACACACACACACACACACACACAACACACAACAAACACACACAAACAAACAACACACACACACACACAACAACACACACACACACACACACACACACACACACACACACACACACACACACACACACACACACAGAGGAATAGATCATAAGACCACTTCTTTTATTCTTTAGATTATTCTGTGACTGTAGCTTGTTTTATAAACTGTTATGTCTAGCCTTGTTATTTTGTTTTTCTTCACTATTTTTCTGTCTGAATCGAGCACATCATGCTGTCTTCTTTCGGTTATATTGTGAACAGTACATTTTCTCTGTTTCCTTTCCTTTTTATACTATATTATTTGTATCTAGATTAAGACTGTTTTGTTTTCCTATCCTTTATTAAGGTGTTTTCATATCCATTTAAAAATATATTTTTGTGAGGGCAAAATGAAAACCGTTGTGAAAACTTAGGTTTTACTTTCAGTAAAGATGTTTTTGACTAGGCCTACACACACACACACACACACACACACACACACACACACACACACACACACAACCTGCTTATCAAAATTATTATTTTAAACACAATTTCTTCCGATTTTACAAAACAAACTGTATAGTAACTTTACTACTGAGCGCGTTTTGTCTTCCTCCGCGGATTTCTCATACATGTTTTATTCATTACTTTCAATCTTTCTGTGACTGTAGCAAGATTCACAAACAATATCGACTTTGGATCATCCATTTACAGCTACATAATGGTCAGCAAAGAAAGCTTATCTCTGATTAATTCGTCGAGGGGTATGACACAGAAACAGCGAGTGACGCGAAAACAAGACTGCGCGCGCGACTAAAACTCCGGCCCGCTCGCGAAATCGACAGAAAGTAGTTCGACATAAAAAGTGTTTTTAATTAAAATCCCCTCACAAAACTTTTGTTAACACCAGTGTAACGTAATCGGGAAGGATCAATATACTAGTTTGTGTAGTCAAAAATTTTGAAGCACTTACTCTACCAAAAATAAAATTTTCTTGGACTAAAACCCACTGCTCATCGTTCTGTAGCCAAGGCTTACTGGGGTGAATTTCCGCTATATCTGTAGGATCAAAGTTCAAGCTGTGTCAGAGTGTCATTACATATGCTGCTGTGGCATGTTTAACTGTAGGCCCTAAAACAGAGGCCCAAACCACTTCCTTTTACGAAGATTTCGCACCGTTGCAGACAGCCAGATTACAGGCCTAGCATCGAGTGCTGCTGCGTTTGCACAGGGGTAGGCCTAGTCTAACAGGACAGGTAAGCAACTTGAACTTGATGACGCATCCCTCTCTCTCTCTCTCTCTCGCTCTCTCTCTCAAGTGTGGAGAACTGCGCTAGGGATGTTATGGCAATAGGCCTAGGCCCTAGCGATAATATACCATGGACATTTTGAGCACGGCACCAGGCTTCTTACCTCGATAGCCTAACTGACGTAATTTGTGATCAGAGCCCAGAATCTACCCCCCCCCCTCCTCTCCCCCATCTTGTTGCTTTACCTTTACCAGGCCCAGACACAAACAGTACTACAGTTTTCAGCATGGTTTTAACTTATGTTTTTGCTGTTAAAAAAAACCCCAACATCAACAAAAACACCACCACCACCAACAGAACTTTCAGAATCGTCAATTATCAAAATACAGATGATATAATCTCTGTTTTCATAAAATAAAGGAGAGAACTGCAGAACCAATAGATATGTCATGTGCCTGAAGATGTTTTTGATATCTGTACTCTATGCATGCATGGGTGCGCGCGCGGTGTGTGTGTGTGTGTGTGTGTGTGTGTGTGTGTGTGTGTGTGTGTGTGTGTAAATTTGATAATGTTAATCCTAATAATAATTATTTGCATGCATGTAAATGATTTGAATGCAAGCACTTTGGTTTGCTTGCTTTACAAGATTAGGGGTTATATAAATTTCATATGTTAATATTATTATCAATATGTATACTCATGAATACATTAATATGTTTTCTACTTTGTTGATGTCATGAGCAAGCCTTTTAGATGAGGCTTTGAACATAATTATTCATTTATTTTATTCTTTACTTTTGAGGATAATGGAATAGGCACTCATGTGCTTTTTTACATCCAATCCTCTCTATATATGGGGACAGGATAGCTCAGTGGTCAGAGCACTTGCTTTCCCCAAGCTTAGGTGAATTCGTTTATTTATTTGTTTATTTATTCTTTTACATCAAGGATAATGGATAAGCACTCATGCGCTTTTTTTTTTTTTTTTTTTTTTTAACATCTAATCCCCATGTGTATGCAGTTTTGTGAATCTTGTCATCTGTTCCCATCTGCACACAATGGCCTACACTTTTGAAAAGCGTAACAGGATTTAATGTGTGTGCAAGATGTTCTGTGTGCATTCGCAATGGGGCCTTGGTTTATCGTCTCATCCGAAGGACTTTTGGGGAGAGTGGAGACTGCAGTGATGTTAACTTAAAGAGAATAGTCCCCTCGAACGGGAATTGAACCCTGGTCGTCAAATTGCAAGTGCAATGTTCTGACCGCTAGGCTATCCCGTAAATTTTCTCATCCTTTCCCACCTGCACACAATGGTCTACTCTTCCAGAAAGCGGAACAGGATTTAATGTGAGCACAAGATGTTCTGCATGCGTTCATGTATGGGTCCTCAGTTTATACTTTTAGTCTCATCGGAAGAACTCTTCGCATAAGTAGATTCAGCACTAATGTTAACTCCAGGGGAAAAAAAACCACCTTTGAAGAGGATTTGAACAAGGGTCTGCAGATTATGAGCACAATGCTGTAATCACCAGGCTATCCAACCCCCCAACTTATCAGGATCTGTGTTGGCATGCAGTCATATGACCATATTGCACATGGCAGGGGAGAGGCGCGTATCTCTGTCGGGTGTGTTACGGTATTGGAGGATGGCACGTTGATACCTGTCCGTGTTCAGGGTTCCCTCTGCGCCAGTATTGTCTGCGATCAGCCGTTTGACCGTCTTGACTCCAACCTCTGCACGACAGTTTGCATGAGGGAACGCGACTGAGGAGAGCCTGTGATTGACGCCCCAGTTGCGGAGGAATGTTGCGGTGGTGAGGGACGTGAATTCAGGCCCGCCGTCCGATGTCAATTCATCGCTGATCCCGTAGGTGACAAATATTCGGCGTAGGGCAGTGACGAGTCCAGCAGCTCCATGTGCTGCCTCCTCTACAATGGGCCAGTTGCTGTACCTGTCCACTCCAACCAAGTAGTTGTGGCCTTTGTACTGGAAGTAGTCTGCCACGATACACTGGAAGGGGTAGGCTGGGTCCATTGGAGGGGTAGGAGGAGCACTTGGCTGAGACGGTGCCATGCGGTTGCAGGACTGGCAACGGGACCGCATTTCAGTGATGGCTGGGGTCATGCCAGGCCAGAAAAAGGAGGTCTCAGCTCTTGAGCACATTTGGGAGACACCCTGGTGAGCGGAGTGGAGGGAACGGAGTACCTGATCCCGGAGTGACGGGGGTATGATGACGCGATCGTGGTACAATATGACTCCGTCAAAAGTGGTGAGAGAGTCACGGAATTGATGGTAGGAGCGGAGATCTGAGGCAAGCAAAGCCTTGTCATCCGGAAAACCATCCTCAATGGTATTGCTCAGCGCTATCATGGTAGGGTCACTGTTGGTGGCCAGGCGGATGTCGTCCCAAGTGACAGATTTGATGACTACTGTGGGGGTCGGGTCATTCTGGGAGCAGACTTGATTGGGGCTGTCCTGCCCATGGGTGCGAATGGCAGAAAGGAAGAACTGTGGCAGTTCGGGGAATGGGGGGAATCGGGGGTGGGAGACACCGAGGCGATGTCATCAGGGAGGGTCAAGGCAGTGGGGTCACTTACGGCTTGCGGGAGACGGCGTCTGCGGCGGCGTGGCGTAGGCCTGGGATGTGGACAATGCGGAAGCGATAGCGCAGCGACTTTTCCTTAAGGTTTCGTAGGCGGGGGTTTGGGATGTCATCAAGGCAACGGTTGCCAAAGGTCTTCAGTAGGGATTTATGGTCTACCGCCACGATGAGGTCTGAACAACCAGGGGTGAAGTGACGGGCTTTGTCTAGTGCATCGACCACAGCAAGGGCTTCACCCTCAATTGGCGCATAGCGGGATTCGGCTCCAGAGGTGAACCGGCTTCCAACCAGGGTGATTCTCCAGCCTGTTTTGCAGCAGAATGGCTTTGAGGACATGCAGGAGCAGTGCTTCTGGAAGAGCCAGAACCCAATGCCGTCTTTGCTCCAGTCAGTTGCGAGGCAGGTAGGCCTTGCTTTGTCGAAGATCTCGACCCCCTGATGGATTTCGCTGATGATGAGGGCCTTAGATTCCTCAAAGAGCTGGTCAAGCTCAGGGGTCCAGTCAAATCGGGTGTTGGGTTTCAGTAGATCTCGAAATCTCTGCATTCGCTGGGCTGAGGCAAAAGCGTAGGATACCTGATTGATGAGGCCAAACCAACTCCTGACGTCTGTGATGCTCTTGGGGGTCGGGAAGTGCTGGATGGCCTCCAGGTGGCATGCGCAGGGACGCACTGTGGTCGGTGTTATCTCAAAGCCAGCAAATTCCACTGTGTCTTTGCCAAACTGGAACTTCGAGGGGTTCAAGATGATGCCATGGTTGCCACAAATGTCAAGCCATTTCACCACCTGGAAGAATGATTCCTCGAGCGAGCTTGACCACATGAGTGTATCGTCCACGCACTTTGTCTTTTGAGGGAAGTCGGAGACGATTTCGTCGAAGCGACGACTGTAGCCATCACCGGAGGAGATGTAGCCCTGTGGAGCGACGCAATAGCGGTATTGGCCCCAAGGTGTGATGAACGTCATTAGGTGTCTATCGGCTTCATCAAGGGCAATGCTGTGGTAGCCGTTCCAGGCATCAAACACTGTCTTCTTCGTGTGCGGGGGCACTTTACGAGCTTGATGGAAGGGCGATTGGGTGTGATGTGTTTCCCGTGTGGCGTACTGGTTCAGGGGTTGCAGGTCCACTGTGCGTCGTGGTTTGCCAGATTTCTTCGGACAGATGACCATCTTGTGGCACCAGGTGACTGGGGTGCCAACAGGGACTGGCTCAATGACGCCCAAGCGCACATCCCGATAGAGGCCAGCCTTGACTTCGTCCTGCCAGTGGATGGGGACTGGGATGGGGGTGTGGTGAGCCACAGGGCGGGCATCTGGGTCAACCATGAGGCGTATGGGTGGTCCCAACATCTTTGGGAGTGGCTGATGTTCACAAATGTTGAAGGAGCTGGAGCTGTAGTAGTCAAGCAGCCATTTCTCCAGGCGTTCCCTGTTCTCCTCAGTGGTGGGGAATGGGAGGGAGGTTGGGGGTGGTGGCGGGGGTTGGCAGCGGGGACAGTTGCAAGCCTCTGTGTCAGGGGAGGGGAAATCTCCAGAGGTGTTGATGCTTGTCCCGCCGATGGTTGGGAAGCTGGGGGGATCATCCCGAGGGCGACACATGCCTGTTTGCTCAAGAACAGTCTGTCGGTGGATGTGGTGAAATACACCATCTGATGTGTCTCCAGCAACGTTTTTGATGGGGATGTGCCTGAGATTCGTAGAGCACGGGCCCCAATGATGTCAATCGTTGCGCGATTCGCTGCCGTCATCTTCATGTTGACGGGCAATAGGTGTCGTCGGCTGAGTCCCATCTTGGTTAAGAGGGCCGTGCCTGCCAGGCATGACTGGCATCCCGTGTCTGCCATCGCTGGGTAGATGACAGGCCTGGTAGGGGCAGGTAGGGAAGTGGGAAAGCCCAGGGATTGGGCGTCCGAGGGCACAGCGTGGACGATGACATCGATGAAGGGTTGGGGGTCAGAGGCTCGTTTCTCCCATGCCTTGCAGAATTCGTTGTACACGTGGTGGTCGAGGGAGACAGAGAGGGTGCTGGATACTGGGACTGCCACGTCGGTGCAGCAGAGGCTGTCAAATACAGCAGTAGTGTCGTCCAGGGGGGACGCTGCACTGGGATTGGCGGGACTTTCGCGGCGATTGTCGGCAAACGCTGGCGAAGTGATGGGCTATGCTGCACTTAGTGCACTTTTTGTCGTAGGCTGGGCACTTTTTCATGCGCTCCTTCCTGCTGTTGCCATGTCCTGACTTGCCACAGTAGCCACAAGTGGAGGTCGAGCCTGTGCTGTCGTTGGGGTTGTTACGCAGTTTTTCTCTGCGCCTGTAGGAGCTTGTTGCTGCCGTAACGGTGGTTGGACCGCCCTCAACGAGAAGGCGACTGGCAGACCTCTTGCCGCTCTCTTTGGCCTCCACGAAGCGAAGCTCGTCCTCCAGTGACATGTCTTGTCTGGATTCGCCAAGGATGTCCAGTCGAATGTCCTCGTCGTTCAGACCACGAATGAGGACGTCTCTGATCATGGTGTCACTGTAGTCCACTTTGGCATTGCATGTGTCAGATGGGCAATCCACCCTGTAGTTGCAAACGCCTGCCTGTCCTCTGAGACGAGCAGCGAAAGCTCTGATGGGTTCATCGCGGTCCTGTCGCATCTGCTGTAGCTGGACGCGGGCGACCATGATGTTTTCCTGCAGAACTGCCAATGATTTGATGTTCCCCAGCGCAGTCGCTTCATCACTGGCGGACATGGCGCCGAATGTCCTGGTCAGGTCTTTGCGGAGGTCTTCATCGCAGCACTCAAGCAGCTGGAAGACCACGTCAGGACCACTGAGGTGTGTTGCCCGTTTGTAATCAGCCCACCTCTGGAGGAAGTAGGCCCAAGCCTCGCTCTCCCAGCTGCTGACACAGTTGGGCACCGGACTTTCTCCGCCTTGGCTGCCGTGTGTGGAGTAGGCGCAGGAGCTGCGTGTGCTGTGGCACTGTGGAGGTCCAGCAGGCGTATGAGCACAGCTTCCGGTGTGGCCGCGGGCCATGAAACATCGCATCCGGGTGCAGGGCAGTTGATGTCAGCCATGTTGAGATTTGTTTCACATAAATAAGTATGACACCATTTGTGTTGGCAGAAACAGAAGTTTATTTAGTTCAAACCACACAATGTGAAACAAAGTCAACAGCAATGACAGGAATGACTGATGGAGTTACATCGAGATGATGATGACGGGGTGATACTGAAACAAAGGAAAGAGAAGCAGATGTGATATAATGAAGCAGAGAGTAGAAGGGATGGACATACAGCACTAATACTAGGTGAAAGTAAAACTAAAAGATATTCCTCTAATGTGCACACATCAACACCCATATCGTATACATACATGTAGAAGAGAAAAAGACTAGACCTGTTTTGGCAAATGGAAAAACATACACTCCGCCTGCAGCCTGTGTTCTATATTAATTTTAAGATAGTTGTGAGTGAAGACTGCAGGTGTAGGAGCATCATAAAATCCACATACTGTATAGGTTGGAAGTCTGAGACCTTTTATTTATGCATGTTCTGTGAACTGCAATTTTGTGAGAAATTGGACTGTGGTTTTAGGGCTCTTGCAGTCATGGTGTGGTATTGCTGCTTGGGTGCATGAGTCATCAAATAATTACTGTAAACACACAAAGCCTTCCTGCAGAGCAAACATAATGATAATTACAGTGGTTATTGAGAATAACCAGATTTAATCAGTATAAATGGCCTAGGGATTACAAATACCACAAGACAGTGAATTATGATAATAATATTATTAATATGCAGAGCTCTACAACTGTTATTAACAAGTCCCATCAAA
>CM060323.1:65345122-65377622 GCA_030674155.1 Stramonita haemastoma | reverse complement strand
ATTTTATTATTTCTTATTATATTCCAGTCATCTTATTCTTTTCCAGAGCTGTATTCAACATGGCTGAACCTAATACTAGTGAACAAGGGGGAACAACTGCCCCACCAAAGTCAGACTCCAGCAGTAATGCCAAGCTGGTGGGGGATTCAGAGAGGACAGGCGGTGACACAGTGGATGGGACAGTGTTGGCATCAGGAGCAGTCAACTACAAAGGCAAAGCCCATCAGCTGCTGTTGCTGCAGAGAGGACTGAGGCTGGTGCCATCAGAGCCAGACAGCAAACCTGGCAAGTATGGCTCTGGTAAGTTGGCCACTTGTATTGGGGTGATTGCTTTGGATTGGATATAGCTCAACAGTCATCCCGTTATTTTGTGTGTCAAATTCAAGCTGTTCTTACAGGGAGAGTGCATCGCCACAAAAACAGTGTGCTGTGATTTTTCCCCTTGTTAATGTATTTGTTTTCTTGATGTTGTCGCTTTTTTTTTTATCAGCAATTTCACCAAGATAACTGTCTTGTTACCAGGGCTTTGTTTACTTGAAATAAAGGTATGGTGCATAGGGAAGTTTGGTTTATTGTTTAAACTGAAAGACTAGCATCCAGATTACCACTCGCGGTCTGGTGGATAGGGAAAAGTCTGACTGAAGGACCTGCAGCCTGTGGCTACCAATCCAAAGCTGAACCTGATGAATTATTTCCCTCTGTAATTCCTCTGCATTCTTTTTATCAGCCTTCAGACGCTTTAGGTAAAGTGGTATAAATGACTGCAAGTTTTTCAAAATAACATTGTAAGATTAAGTGTGAATGAATTAGAAATTAAGAATTGTACACAGCTGAGATGTCCTCAGAATGCTGATAGGCCAAGTTTGAAAAAAGATTTGGTATTATTTGAACCTTTATTATCTTTACCTTTTTAAAAAAATTATTTGAGCATTCACCTCCCCCATTGGTAACCGTTACAGACCTGGTTTTCATTCAACATTGATCACACACAGAGGTAGACCCCATACCGGTGCTGAACGTACCATGGAGAGAAGTGGTGTGTGCCTGTGAACCTGCAGTCCTGAAATCCCAAAGCTCTGGCGGTGAAAAGAAGCCAGAAGCGGCGGACCCTGCCAGCAGAATGTTTGTGGTTCACTACATGACCCGGAATGCCAAGACCTACAAAGTGCAGTGCCAGAGTGTCACCTTGGAGAGCACACCGGACACTGCTGAAGGGTGGATTGTGCAGATAGAGGAGAAACGCAAAGAAGGTCAGCAGCAAGGCTGTGTTTGTGTGTGTGTGTGTGTGTGTGCGCGCGCAAGCGTGCGCACATGTGTGTGTGTGTGTAAGTTTGTTGATGAGCAATGTTTTTTTGTTGTTGTTTTTTTTAGCCCATCCTGTCCGTATCTAGTACAACCAGGTATTCCATATAAATATCTGCTGTATTCAAAGATTTTCACTGTAAACTTGCTTAATTCAGTTCACAATTCAAATATTTTATTATAGCATCTCAAAACAGAGAGATTCATTAAGGTTACAAGCAAAGGATTAACCAATCATCAAAAGAGAAAAGAACAAATAGCAAACATGTCATCGCAGAGCTTACAGCACCATACAGAATCAATGCATTTCATCCTCTGTTCACACAACAATTCTACGCCTGCTAGAACTATATAAGACTGCTATCAATCTTTAATACAGGGCTGATCACAATCTTAAACATTTGTTTTTTTTGCTGCTGACAGTATGCACATGTTAGGTACAGAGAGTCTGCCTGAAAATGAGCATTGAGCAGCTCTGTGGAGATCTCCCACTCTTGGCGGGGAAATGAACACTATAGTGGCCCTTCCTTCCTTCCTTCCTTCCTTCCTTCCTTCCTTCCTTCCTTCCTTCCTTCCTTCCTTCCTTCCTTCCTTCTTCCTTCCTTCCTTCCTTCCTTCCTTGCCATATCAATGTGTCTTGTGCACGACCTTCTCTGGACAGAAGCATGGGGCAGAGTGGGCACAGCCTGAAGCTGTCACTGCTGTGGCATAGCCTGAAGCTGTCACTGCTGTGGCACAGCCTGAAGCTGTCACTGTTGTGGCACAGCCTGAAGCTGTCACTGTTGTTGGCATAGCCTGAAGCTGTCACTGCTGTGGCACAGCCTGAAGCTGTCACTGCTGTGGCACAGCCTGAAGCTGTCACTGCTGTGGCACAGCCTGAAGCTGTCACTGCTGTGGCACAGCCTGAAGCTGTCACTGCTGTGGCACAGCCTGAAGCTGTCACTGTTGTGGCACAGCCTGAAGCTGATCACTGCTGTGGCACAGCCTGAAGCTGTCACTGCTGTGGCACAGCCTGAAGCTGTCACTGCTGTGGCACAGGTGTAAGATGACCAGCATGATAACAAAACAAGTTCCCATCCTCCCCCTCCAGGAAGTGGTGTTGGCTAGACTGGTCATGAGTTCTGAAGCCGGACTGTTGCTCCTGAAGCCAGCAGGCATGCAGCAGACTCCTGCAAAGCCACAAACTCAGGAGTAGAGCAAGCAGATAAATTTGTAAAAAGTCTTAATGACATTTTATCCATACATTGGTGTGTGTGTGTGTTTGTGTGCATGTGTGCACACATGCGCGTGCATGTGTGAGTGTTTGTGATATTGTTATTTAAAGCTATCACATAAATGTTTGAACAAATATGCAATGTAGTCACTTGTGTCTTTTGATTATGATTCGTATCAATATGCCTGTCAGTATTGTAATTGCCCTTCAGGGATGATTAAAGTGTTTTTGACTTGACTTGACAATATGGCCATGTAGAAAGGAAAATAGAAGTATAAAGGCAAGAATATTTCATTCCTTTTTCATCTTCTTTTTTTTCTTTGTTGAACACTCAGACAGCAACTATTGTTGTCTGTCATAAGAGTGGAAATGCGTTGCACTGCCATTAAGCATCTGACAAGTCAGACCCAGTGTATCCAACTTCGGCAAGGGAGAGAACTGTTATAAATACAAGTCTTTTGGAGAAAAAAGGCAGGAGAATGGACCTATAAGTATAGGGAAGAAAATCGACAAGAAGGACATGACAGGAAGAAAAGGAACAAGGCAGAAACAAAGAGAGGGAAAGAAAAGAGGGAATTTCTAGCACAGAATTTCCAAAAGGTGTGGATGCTATTTATACTCACGGACACCTGACATCGCCACAAGGGGTTTTCCTTGTCGTCCGAACGTGGGTAAAAGTATTAACCACCACACCACCCTCCCTACTCCTATAGAAATGAAGATTGCCAGACAGACAATTTAAACAAAGAATGGGGTGTGCAGGAAAACCCCAGAAGCTGCTGCTGATCATCAACCCCATTGGAGGCCAAGGCAAAGCCCGCCAGCTGTTCACCAAACAAGTGCAGCCCCTGTTTGCCTTGGCTGGGGTGGAGCTGGTCGTCAAAGGTCAGCTGGCCCCGGCTCATTTTGCTGTATCTTCTCTCTTTTCTAAAGGAACAAAGAGATTGTTGAAATGAATCATGTGAATTTGTGTTGTATTCCCTGTGTTTGTGTATAAGTGTGTTCATTCTTTCATTTTTCGATACTCTTAGTGTCCTATAATGAACTGACACAATCAACTTCCTGTGCATGGAAGGATTTAGCCAAAATGAGCTCAAATGGGAGGATATGTTTAAAATGTAATGTCTCTCATACTATATATCAGATCTGCATGAAATTTGAGAACAGTGTTGGCAAATGATTGTTACATATGTTGCATTATTTTTCTTTTGTGTTTGTATCATGTGTTAAAAGTTGTTTGCTTGTTTTGTCCGCAATTATTATGTAATCTCTAGTAAACAACATAATTAAACACAACTGTGTGGGTGGTGTTTCCATGTATTCTGTATGAAAACACTGCAATACTAAAAGAGAAACATTCTCCTAAGGTGTCTAATGTGCATGGACAGAGAGAAAAGGTTTCTTTTGGTCATACTCAACTTAAAAAGTATGGTATGATGATACCTCACTTTCGAGTGGTTCAGGACACTAAGAGTTAACGTCTTTTCACTATTAGTGATATAAAACAATAGTAGTGATGTAAAACAATATTAGTGATATTTGGTGTGTGTGTGGTGTGTGTGTGTGTGTGTGTGTGTGTGTGTGTGTGTGTGTGTGTGTGTGTGTATGTGCGTGAATGCGCATGCCTCACTGCGTGTGTGAGTGTGTATGCATGTGTGTGGCTATGTTCATGCTTTCATGTGTGTGTTTGTGTTTGTGTTTGTGTGTGTGTGTGTGTGTGTGTGTGTGTGTGTGTGTGTGTGTGTGTGTGTGTGTGTGTTCGTTTTAACGTCTATCCACTAACAAGTGATTTTAGATTGGACAAGGGGAGGAGGAGATAGGAGTGAATATATGTGTATTTGTTTGTAAAGTTGAATGAATGATACAAGGAAAAAAAACATCTAACCATGAGAAAGTCATTGAACTGCACATACAGAAGAAGACAAAGGAAAAAAGATAAGCTTGGGTAGGCCTAAGCTCGAATGCGTGCAAGTGTGTGTGTGTGTGTGTGTGTGGGCGTGCGCGCACGCGTGTGTGTTTGTAGGGGTGTGTGTGCGTGCATGTGTGTGTGTGTGTGTGTGTGTGTGTGTGTGTGTGTGTGTGTGTGTGTGTGTGTGTGTGTGTGTGTGTGTGTGTGTGTGTATCTTTATCGTTATCATAGGTAAAAACAAAGTGACATTTGAACAAGAAAAACACTAACTTTAAACCTAAAGCAAATGAGCAACTGGACTTCGAAGCAAATATTCACAAATGCTGAACATCAATAAAAAGTCACTGAAAACATTTTCTAACAAACGATCAGAAATATCAGGCAAAAATGATTTTAAAGTTTGGCATTCAAAAATTAAAAGGACACTTGAAAGTTTTTCCCCGCAGCAGCATTTAACTCCTGTTACAAATTTTGTTTTTAAGGCATTTAACTTTAATCGATAAAGAAGTGAAGTAATTTGCCTGAGCTTTGCCGTGCTATAATGGGGAAATTTCAAAGCTATTTGTTTTAGGTTACAAGTCTGTATAACACGTTTATCAGAAATGTTACCAAGGTCTTTATCCAATAACTTCATTTCATTCTTTGATTCCTTTTCCAATAAATTGTAAGTCTCATAAATTGAAAGTGGATAAATCAACTCAATAGATCCTTCCTCATGTTTTGCGCCCCTTTTAGCGGCTCGGTCAGCCCACTCATTATAATAATAAATCATTGAACTTATATAGCGCTATATCTTGTAAAACAAATCAAAGCACTTGCATTCAACCTATACATCACGCAAGCAATCAATAGCAATCTATGGTCTTAGCAAATCCGAACGTACTCACACACACAAGCGCACACACGCGCGTACACACACACACACACATGCAGAACATCTTGCGCACACGTTAAATCCTGTTCCGCTTTTCGTAAGAGTAGGCCATCGTGTGCCGGTGGAAACAGATGACAATATTTACAAAACTGCATACACACGGGGACCGGATGAAAATAAGCACATGATTGCTTATTCTGTTATCCTTGATATAAAAAAAAACAACACACACACACACACACACACACACACACACACACACACACACACACACACACACACACACATGCGCGCGCACGAAGGCTATACACTTGGGCAGGTAGATGTTGAAGGCGGGGGCGGACAAGAGATGGAAACAGAGGGGAAAAAAATCTTCAGTTAGAAATAAGTGTGTCTTGAGGTTGGACTTAAAAGTGTCATAAGTAGGCTTTTGCCGGAGGGAGAGAGGAAGATCATTCCAGATCAATGGACCAAAAACAGAGAAAGAGCGGCAGCCAACGGTAGATAGGTTGAATCTAGGTATTCTTAAGGACAAAGTATCTGCAGCTGAGCGGAGGGAGCGAGAAGGTGTTTACAAGTGGAGACATTCACAGAGGTAGGAGGGTGCAGTTTTGTGGAGACATTTGTAACCAGGGTTCGCGCTAGGATTTTTAAAAACCGGTACTGCGAGTTGCCATTTCAGAGATATCTTGACCAACTTCCCCAAAATCGGTCCCCAGAAAATAAAATCCGGTACGTACTGTGAACAAAACGAAACTATTCAGTGATGGGGTGGACGAGGGGGGGGGGGGATTGTTCGGCAGCAAAACTAAATCTAAATTGAACGTGAATCTCTCAGACTTTGACTGCCGTGCTGCTGCCACTCGCTTCTTGGGCACGAAGCCACGCAGGAAATAGGTTTTTTTTTCTAGCGCCTGTGTCACTGTCTGTGTCAGTCTGTTGACTTGCGTGACATCATTCGTGTTACTTATATTTTTCTTTCTTGTTTCTATGCTTAGCGCTCATCTAGATCTTTCGTTCTGTTAAGATTTAGTTTTCGACTCTTCTCCCTCGAAGCAACGCGTAAATTCATAGTCATAGACCCTCCGCTTTTCGCTTTTCGTAATAGCAGGCCATCGTGTGCCGGTGGGAACAGATAACATTTACAAAACTGCATACACATGGGGACTAGATGTAAAAATGCACAGGAGTGCTTATTCCATTATCCTCGATATAAAAGATTAAAAGAATAAAGAATAAATAAATCTAGGCCCCATTTACTCATTGTGAATGGAAGTTACTGTCATGCCGTGAAGAGCGCGAAGCTATATTCTTTCACAGTAAAGCTTGCTGTTCTGCGAGCTAGGCTAATGAGGCTGGCGCCAAAGATGTTCGTCGGAAGGGGTAGGTGCGTAAGCACAGTACAGGCGCATGACAGACTGTCAGAAAATGTCACTTCAGACTTTTTTTTTTAGACAGAAATCTAATCGGTCACAGGCAAACAGAATCAGTACGCGGTACCGGCTGCTTCGAAAATTTTCGGTATTCCCTGTTTACAATCGGTAAAATACCGACAATTACCGGTTATCGCGAACCCTGTTTGTAACAGAGGGTATTGATCTTGTAGATTACTCTCTGTGCTACAGGCAGCCAGTGGAGAGATTGCAAGAGAGGGGTAATGTGCTCAGATTTTTTCTTTCTGAGGACTAGACGAGCTGCAGAGTTTTGTATACTTTGGAGGGAGTGGATAGATGATGCTGGCAGACCAGCTAAAAGAGAATTGCAATAGTCCAGACGTGAAAGAATAAGAGAAGTGACAAGTTTGGATGTTGCATCAGTGGACAGGTACTTTTGAATTGCACTAATGCGCCGTAATTGATAGTAACATGACTGACAGGTCTGGGTAATGAATTTTTGCATGGAGAGTGTGTTGTCAACAACGACCCCTAGATACTTCACAGAAGTGGATAGCGGAACTGACGTATTACCGAATTCTATTGAAGTTGTTGAAATGGAGGAGAGTTTGTGTTTGGTGCCTACGAGCATGGCTTCGGTTTTATCTGCATTTAGTTGTAACTTGTTTTGTATCATCCAGTGTTGGATATCTTGAAGGCAGTTGGTCATATTTGTCAAGAGAGATGGCAGATTTTCAGGTGTGTCACTGCTTTGAATCTGAGAGTCATCAGCATAAAAGTGATAATTGATATGATAGCGGTCTATTACATGTGACAGTGGAGCAGTATAGAGGGTAAAAAGAAGAGGGCCCAGAACTGATCCCTGAGGGACACCACATTCCAGTTTGGCAGGCGCTGATTGAATCTTGTTTACTGCAACTGTATGGACTCGGTCTGTCAGGTACGAAGTAAACCAGGTGAGGGCTGTGCCTTAAATATCGAACATGTTTTGGAGACGGGCTGCGATAGACTGGCGTCCTATCCAGGGGGAGTCTATGACTCTCAGTCGCTTAACGCCACAGAAACGGATAAGCACCGCCCGATGAGCTTATGGCTCGGGACAGACTTTAACTTTTAACTTTGGAGACGGGAGATAAGAATTGAATGGTCTATGGTGTCAAAGGCAGCAGATAAGTCGAGAAGAGTAAGAAGGGAGATTTTCCCAGAGTCAGAAGCATGGAGAAGCATGTTTAAGGTACGGACCAGGGTGGTTTCAGTGCTGTGGTTGACACGATAGGCAGACTGGAAAGGGGGAAAGAGATTATTGGAAAGAAGATGGCTATTGAGTTGTTTCAGAACAACTTTTTCAAGGACTTTAGAGATGAAAGGGAGATTAGAAACAGGTCTATAGTTCTTCAGGATGTTAGGATCGAGGTCGTGCTTTTTGAGAAGAGGTGTGACTATGGCAGTTTTGAGAGCTGATGGAAAATTTCCTGAAAGAAGAGATGAGTTTACTATTTTTGTGATAGTAGGTATAAGCTGTGGAATGCACTGAGAGAAAAGAGAAGCAGGTACAGGATCGAGATCGCATGATTTTATTGTCATTTCTTTCAGAATGTTCTTGATTTCATTCTCGCTTGTTGGGTGAAAGACAAGGAGAGGAGTGCCAGTGAATTGGGGATCAGGAGGTGCAGGTTGGAAGGTAGTCTGATCCAGTTTGGAGCGGATGTTGCGGACTTTGTCAGAAAAGAATGAAGAGAATATAGCAGGAAGTTCAGAGTGGCTGTGGACAGTAGGCAGAGGGCTAGCCTTTGCAGATCCGAGGAAAGTTGAGGTGAGGGAGAAAAGAGATTTCATGGACGTGGCATCGAGAACTTGAGCAGAATAATAGTTTGTCTTTGCTGAGCGGATTAAGGTTTTGACTTTGTTGATTTGTTTGTGAAAGAGCTGTTTGTTTATTTCAGTTTTTGTTTTCCGCCATTTTCGCTCAAGTTGTCGGCGTTTGCGCTTTGCAACCAGTATGTCATGAGTATACCATGGGGCGCAGGGCCTATCAGGAAGAACAACATCAGTGGGAGGTGCGTGCTCATCGAGCAGTTGGCTTAAAACAGTGTTGTAATGTTCAGAAGGGTCAGTATGTTCAGGGGTTTAGATAGGTGTTGGGCAGCTTGAGAAGAGGTTTGAATATCAATTGCCTTGAGATTGCGATGGGTGACGCACTTTTTCTTTTTGATAGGCCTAGTGATGTTGAGAGAGAAGAGGATGGCAGAATGATCGGAAAGCAGTGCGTTGGTGATGGACACAGATGTGACAAGATTATGTGAAAGATCAGTAATGAGCCAGTCTAAGATGTGACCTGACCTGTGTGTTTGCTTGTTGACCAGCTGGGAAAGAGAGTGGTTGGACAGAGAAAGACGCTTGACATCTGGAGAAGACTGGTTGTCAAAGTGGAGATTGAAGTCGCCAAGAATAATAAGTTTCTTGGGAGAGAGGCTGAAATGATCCAGGAGTGACTGAAATTCTTGATGAAAAAGGGAAGATGTTAGATTGTTTTTGCGACTAGGAGAAGGACGGTACAGACAGCAGAAAGTGATAGAGTGGCCGGGTAAGCTGAGGTTGAGTTCACAGACTTCAAAGGATGCAGGTGAGAAAGGGAGGGAGTGACAGAAAGAAAGAGCTGGGTGCAGAGTGTCTTTGTAGGTGATGGCAATGCCACCTCCACGGGAGAGTCTAGGGAAAGAACGAGTTTTATAGCCAGGTGGTGTCAGCTGTTTTAATTTTGGTTCAATAATACAATCCGAGATAATACAATATTACAATCCGAGATTAGAGGGGACCCAACAAAATATCACATCTGTTCCTCTCAAAGTTAGACAATGTATTAGGTGATTTATTTCTATCGCAATGTTAGAATGTGTTTTAACTGAACCAGATTGAAGAGATAGTAAGGCTGATTTTGAATCAACACAAACTAAAATTTTGAAGACAGAAAAAGGTAAGTCATTTATATAGTTTAAAGACATAAGTATTGCAATTAGTTCCGCAGTATAAATAGGTCGACTTTTCTCAAGGTAATATGATTGTACAGTTTTAAGTTTGGGGATGACAAAGGCTGCACCTGCTTGTTGACTGCTAAGAAGAGAACCATCTGTATAAATTTCCAAATGATTTGGGTATATGTTTACTATGTGTGATCTAACGCAACTTATTACAATGTGTGGATTGTCATCTTTCTTGTAAGGTGTATGCTCAATGTCAAAATGTGCTTTGTTTTGCTCCCACTGTGGACAAGGCGTGAGTTTTTGCTCTACATCAACATTCTCTGGAATGATTCCTGCTTTGTCTAATAATTCTTTTGAATAAGATTGAATAGTAGTTAAAGAGGAAATGTTCTTTGCTCTTTTTGGAAGATCAACATCGGATTTAATCTTTACCTCTTCTGCGACAAAATTGCTGCATGAGGAACTTCTAACAATATATTTCGCGCATGCAAGTCGTCTGTATTCGTCTAAAGGAAGTACATCTACTTCCTTATATGTGCCAAAAGATGATGCATGGAAGGGAACACCAAGGGAAAGGCGATAAGCCTTGCAATCTAAACTTTGTAAATTTTTAAGAAGATATTTAGGAGCACTGAAAAACACTTCTTGCCCATATGTTAACTTTGAACGAACAAGTGATGTTGTTAAGTGTTTTAGTGCTATAGGGTCTTGCCCCCACTTTTGCTTATTTACAATTTTGAGCAGGTTGATACTCTTTCTGGCTTTATTAGTTATATACTCGATGTGTGAATTCCAGGTGAGTTTGGAGGTAATGATAACGCCAAGGAATTTTACAGATTGCTGATATGTAATTAATTCATTTTCTAACTTAAATTTGGGGAGATCATTAGGATTACTTCCATTATTAAAGAGAACAATGTGTGTTTTATCTGGGGATAACGTTAAACCATTTTCTGAAATATAGTGACTTATTTTGTCAAGCTCTGTTTGATATACCTTTCTGATATGATTTAAAGATCTTATGGGGGTTGCTCGTTTCATTGTTACATTCATCCACATACATATGTCATCTGCATATTGTGCAATGACTACTGCATTTTAAACATGTTTAGGTAGATCATGTAATAATATATTAAATAAAATTGGTGCTACCACTGAGCCTTGAGGTAGACCCATCTGCAGAGGTCTAAAATTTGAATACGTATTCCCTATCCTTACTTGCATGCTTCTTTCACTCAAAAAACTTTTTATGTAGTAGTAAATGTGTCCCGACAGTCCTGTATGTTTTAATTTATACAATAACTTTGCATGCCATACCTGATCATATGCTTTTTTTATGTCAAAAAATGTTGCAAGGATATTTTTTTTTTATATATATGGTCAACAGCACGAGTAATGACATCACGGAAATAAAGATGAATGGAGAAACACAAGAAGAGGTGAGCCAATTCAAATACTTAGGCTCCATCCTAACAAAAGATGGCACATCAAACAATGAAGTGAAAGCTCGCATTGCAACAGCAACATCTGCTCTAGTCAGACTCGAGAAGATCATCAGAAGCAACAACATCAGCTTCTGCACCAAATACCGCCTTTACAAATCCCTCGTGATATCTATCCTCCTATATGGCTGTGAATCATGGACTCTGACAGCAGAGTTAGAGAGGAGAATCCAAGCATTCGAGAACAAGTGCCACAGAAGACTCCTCAAAATATCATACAAAGAACACAAGACCAATAACTATGTGAAAGAAGAAATCAAAAAGCGTGTGGGCCCCCAAGAGCCTTTGCTCTCCACCATAAAGAGGAGAAAGCTGATGTGGTTTGGTCACACCACAAGACACAACACCCTAGCAAAAACCATCCTGCAAGGAACAGTCGAGGGCAAGAGAAGAAGAGGCCGCCAAAAGAAATCATGGGTTGACAACATCAAAGACTGGACCGCCCAACCCCTGCAACACCTCCTACTAGCCACACAGGATCGTGAAGCATGGAAAAAGATCTCTGTTGCGTCTTCTCTCATGTCCCCCCTACGTCCTTTGGGACATGGGACTGAGTGAGTGTGAGTGAGTGAAATTGATGTTTAATTTGGGTGATAAGTTTGACTAAATGGTCAAGTGATGATTTGCCTTTTTGAAAGCCAGTTTGGTTAACTGGTATTATATTATTTTTACAACAGAAATGAACTAATCTCCTTAATACAATTCTTTCCATTAGTTTACAGACATGAGATGTCAAAGCAATAGGTCTGTAACTTTTCTTATCATTTCTAGGTTTTCCTTGCTTTAGTATTGGTACAACGATTGATTGCCTCCAAATATTTGGCACGTCACCAGTAAACCAACATTTTTGAAAAAAATTGCGCAAAAAGGCAATACAGTTATCTGGTAGATGTTTTAACATGTCGTTAGAAATACCATCAAGTCCAACCGATGACTTCTTATTCGGCAGAGAAGATAAAGCGTCATATACTTCATTTATAGTTAATGGAGCATTGATATAAGGATCATTGTCAGATTGTGGATCCCTGTACTTGTCTTTACTTTCTTCCATAGTTCTGTGATTTTGTCTACGGGGAGATAAACCTTTTAAACTCATAGATTCAGAAAACAATCCTACAAATGTTTCTGCTTTTTCAAAGTTGTCAGGAAACTCTTTGTGATCTACTGTTATGGGGTACGCAGGTAAAGAAGTAATTCCGTTTTTCATTTCATATAGTTTTTTCCAGACTGTCTGCTCGTGTTTATGGTTTGAGATGCCTTGATTACAAAAGGAAGACCAGTACTGTCTTTTAGATTCAGCTATAATTCTGTTGCTATTTTTCTTTGCTTCTATCAGTTTTGCATGACTTATAGGTGATTTTCGTCGTGTATATATTTCATATTTCATTTTTTTTTTTTATTAATTGCTTCTTCACAAGCTGCATTCCACCAAACATTCCCAGTGTGTTTGTTTGACCGGACTGATCTAACAGATGGAATGGATAGATCTGCAGCTTTGAGAACTGTGCAAGTAAATATTGAATATAGGTCATTTACCTCTTTGTTTTCTATATTCCTCAGATCACAAGTTGACAAAAATCTTTCAAACATATCCAGTTTCCTTTTTTATAGTCAAATTTAGGGACCTTGTCTGTATGTGTTTCACATTGTTTAAGATTATGGTTAAATGTGATAATGATGGGTACGTGGTCACTACTAAGAGATTCATCATGTGTGTTCTATTCACATTCTGGCACTAAAGAAGGTGATATCAAAGAGAGATCAATAGCTGAAGCCCTGTGAGTGGAAATATCTGGAATGCGTGTTATACTACCATCATTAAGCAGATGTAATTGTGAGTCAACGATGTTTTCAACAAAACGATTACTACTAACCAAGATGCAGCCTTTGTCCCAAAAGGGTGAGTGGGCATTGAAATCCCCAGCAATTAACCATTTGTCCTTAGTTTCTGGAAGATTGTGGATCCATTCTGTATTAAACTCACTTGGGCCTTTAGGCAGGTAGACTGAAACCACACACAAAATTAAATGATCATTAAATTTAACTCGCACACAAATTAATTATTAATCACACATCAAGATGGCGGAGAATGCACCAAGCTAATCCTTAACTGCCAGAGTTTTATGTAAAAAACACAAACATGACGAGAACAAGGAGTATGGGCAGCGTCTACAAAACATCACAAACAACATCTGTGAAGTCTGCCAGCAAAAGTGCGTCAACCATCAGCACTAGGGAGGAGGAAAGTAGTTTGTCCAACAACGACTGTGGAAATGGACACCAAACTACTGACGTAGCCCTACAACATAAAGAATAAATCCAAGATCTATTATCACCAATCCTTCAAGTCTTCAAAACAATTCCACTACGATGGACACCAATGCAAAAAAATAATAAAATAGAAGAGCTAAGTGGAATTATTTCAACATTATGTGACCGAATCTCATCACTTGAAGCAATTGTTCAGGAGCTGAGGAGTCAGAAAACGGAACAACCAGAACCAGAATCTTCCTCAAAACAGGTCAGTCGAGATGCCTGCACCCAAACAAACACACAGAAAATGACTGTTCTTATGCCAATGTTCTTAAGCAAAACTCGCCCAAGCAGGAAAAACCAAAATCAACTTCAACAAAAGTATTTTCCTACAAAAAGAAATTAGATTCAAAAGAAGACCCTGAGAGAAAAAAGAAAAAGACACACATCACGCAGGCAACTCAGAATGACATCAATAAAGCAAATGACATGAAACCTTCTTCTGCTTACCAAGAATGTCCACAGCATACCAATAGACGTGAACAGCACCAAGATCTACCTGTGTGTGTCATTCTTCACGATTCTGTGATGAACAGCATGGACAGAAGAAGACTAGGCTGTTCATACGGCATTACGGCCTTCACGAAGAAGTGTTACTCAACCATAAGATCGAGAACACTGTGCACTCCACATGTTCCAGACTGATGCCATCTTGATTCACTGCGGAATCAACGATCTGAAGTTGAAAGATGCATATAGTGTTCGTCAATCCCTCTTGGCTAGTGTTAAAAACATTGCTGAAGACTTCCCCCAAACAAAAATAATCCTCAGCAAAGCAGCACCAACTGCAGATGCTCATCTCAAAATAAAAAGGAACCTATTCAATGCTATGATCTCTGCAGACCTGTATGAGAATCCACAGATATCTATCGTGCCTCACGACAACCTGAGGACCAGTGTGGACTTCATCAGAAAAGACAGACTCCACCCTACTCAGAAAGGAGCATCTGTCCTCGCCTCAAACATCGGCAGACATCGTTCGAAACCTGTTCTGGGAAATACCACGAGGACGGACCAGACGACGCCATGTACTACCTGAACAGAAACAGCCACCTTCTTTCTGGCACAGGGGACACCAGGTGGGAAATATCAACCCATGGCAGAACCCTTTTGAACTCCTGTATAACTGCTGTTGATTATATATAGATGTTCCTGTTTTCCAGTCAAGCCTTCAATAGTTTAATTATATTTAGAGTATATATGCCAGTTCTTCAGTAATGAAGCGTCATGTTTGTGTTTATATAAATTGCATAAACTCTGTTTTTCAGTATATTAGCTTATCAGTGTTAAAGTCTTAAAGCAAATCCGTTACATTTGAGGACGCTTATTTTATTATTGCCTTGGACACACTTTCCCTCCCCCTTCTCCCCCTGTGTGAATGTGTTTTGGTATATATTGTTATTATTGTTATAATCAGCCTTTTCGTTTCTTGAGATCTATTCTATTTTCGCAGCAATCCCCTTTTTCTTCATTATTACCACATTTCTTTTATTTGATTGTGTTATACAATAATGGCATCTAAACCTTCCACCATCAAACTTATGCAATGGAACACTAGATCTATCTCTGCTAACCTGCCCTATCTAGTTCACCATCTTGCCAAGAATAATCATCAAGTTCTGATATTACAATCTCTTAATGTAAACAGATCTAAGTTGCCAAAATTGCCAGGCTACTACTATCCACCCATATGTCAGCAAACAGGTAAAGTTATTAAGTTAATGTGGCAATTTATATACAAATAGGAATAGAATATAGCCCCATTCCATCCCCAGCTCCCTGTCACTTACCAGATCTACACACATGTGCTGTGTGTGTGTGTGTGTGTGTGTGTGTGTGTGTGTGTGTGTGTGTGTGTGTGTGTGTGTGTGTGTGTGTGTGTGTGTGAGTGAGTGAGTGCATAGGTGCGAGTGTGTGTGTGTGTGTCTGTCTGTCTGTCTGTCTGTCGTTGTGTCTGTGTGCGTTCATGCATGCATGCATGGATGTGTTGTGTGTGGTGTGTGTGTGTGTGTGTGTGTGTGTGTGTGTGTGTGTGTTGTGTGGTTTTTCTCTCTGTTTTTGAATGACTTTTCCTATCCATTCCTTTCTCTTTTCTCCTTGTGTCAGTTTGTGTCTGTGTATGTATACATGTGTGTGCATGCATGTATTTATGCATTTGTACATGTACATATGATTTGTGTGTGGTGTGGTGTGGTTGGTTGTGTGTGTGTGTGTGTGTGTTGTGTGTGTAGTTAATACACTGGCTTTATAAAATCATCATCACCTGTGCCATTTGTGCATTAGGCCTATACTTTGTGTGTTACTTTTGTTTGTTCCTTGGCTATAGCTTTGAGGTTCACCAAATCATGAAGGTAGCTGCAAAGTCATTCGGATGAGACTCGAAACCGAGGCCCCGTGTGCGAATGCACGCAGAACATCTTGCGCACACGTTAAAACCCCGTTCCACCTTTCGGAAGAGTAGGCCATCGTGTGCCGGTAGGAGCGGATGACAAAATTATAACAAACCAGCATGCACACAGGTGTCGTGTTTAGACACCATCCCTGGGGAAGGGTCGGGGAGTTGGAGTCCCAGAGCGGCTCGGGGCTGTAGGTATGTGGCAGCGTTCTGGTGGCTCCTGCGACGGTACTGGAACCGTTCTATCGGTCAATGCCCTTCCAATGGATCATTCCAGTGCCGTGGAGAAGGGGGGTCTGCTGCATGGGTAACAGCTTGCCCTCCATACATACTTGCCCAGGCTTTGCGCTCTAAAGTGTACAGCAGCAACAAGACAACAACAGTTGATCATCGTTGTTCGTCGTTGATCTTTGCGCCTGGTGGCAGCATGATCTGTGGCTCTGTAGGTCAAATGCAAGCGCTTTGATTTGTTCTTACAAGAGATAGCGCTATACAAATTCCATGTAATAAAAAAAAAAAAAAAATGCTGACTCTGTGGGTGTATGCTGGGTATGTTTGTGTTTTTCTGTAACCCAAAGAACACTGACATGACTTACAGGGTTTATAAAATGCATATTTGATCCTCTGCATGTGTATATACACGAAGAAAATTAATGCACTGGCAGGTCTACTCTTGAAGTGGACCTGGGAGATTATAAAAATCCCCACCCTTAATTCACCAGATGCCAATGCTGAGATTCAAACCCAGGACTTCATGGACCCATGGGATTGAAGTAAAGGATGTTAACCACTCAGCTATGGCTTTCGTTGAAAGTGGATTGATATTTCGATATTTGCGTGCAGTAACAGAGCGATCCCAGCATGCTGTGGAGATTGCCACAACCTTTGATGTGACCTCTGTGGATGGGTGAGTTGTGACTCACACTGTCACTCACGTCACAGTCACACTGTCACACATCACAGTCACTTGCATCAAAGTCACACTGTCACTCACATCACTGTCACACTGTAAGTCATGTCACAGTCACACTGTCATTCACGTCACTCACATCACAGTCACACTGTCACTCACATCACTGTCATACTGTCACTCACGTCACGTCACAGTCCATCACTAGTCACTCTTCACATCACTGTCACTTCACATCACAGTCACACACTGTCACTCCACCATCACTGCATCAATCACTGTTCATACGTTACTCACGTACGTCACAGTCACTCGCGTCACAGTCACACTGTCACTCACATCACTGTCACAGTCACACTGTCAGTCATGTCACAGTCACACTGTCATTCACATCACTGTCACAGTCACACTGTCATTCACATCACTGTCACACGTCACAGTCACACTGTCATTCACGTCACAGTCACACTGTCATTCACGTCACTGTCACTCACTTCACAGTCACACTGTCACCTCACTTCACAGTCACACTGTCACCCGCGTCACAGTCACACTGCCAGTCGCTTCACAGTCACACTGCTATTCAGTCACAGTCACACGGTCACTCACGTTACTGTTAAACGGTCACTCACATCACAGTCACACTGTCATTCACATCACAGTCACACTGTCAGTCATGTCACAGTCACACTGTCACTCACATCACTGTTACACATTACAGTCACACTGTCACTCACGTCACAGTCACTCTGTCACATCAGCACCAGAAATTCCCTCTTTCCTGCCTCTCTCTTTGATATTGATTTCTTTCTGCTCTATTTTCTTACTGTCTTTACTTTTGTTTTTGCTTTTCTATTGTCTCATCCCCCCCCCCCCCCAAAAAAAAAAAAGAAACGAAAAATCCACTGTGTGGTTCTGATAAGATAATTGAGTCTGTTCAGAGCTTTTGTTTTGGCTGCTAGGATGTTTGAAGTGCCTTTTGTTGGTCTGTCATTTTCTGTGTTGTTTAAATGTATAGTAAACAGACACAAGACATCAGACACTGTTCTCTATTTTTTTAAAATTAAAACTTTGATATATCATTTTCAAAATGTTTGAGAAGTTGTAGGTAGTTACCTGCGCTTGTTTTCCTCCACTACTTTTTCCTTAATAATAAACATTTTTTCAGTGTAAAAACTGATTTTCTAGGCCCTCTGGTGTTCTTGTGTTAGGTAAGCTTATTAGGATATATTATATATATATATATATAATATATATAATCATATGTGTGATTGTAGTTTGTTTGTGTGTTTTGTGTGTGTGTGTGTGTGTGTGTGTGTGTGTGTGTGTGTAAACTTGTCAGTAGTTTTCTGTTTGAAAAATCTCTAATGAGGCTGGTATTCTGTCAAATTCAAATATAAAATTTGTTCAGATTGAAGGGTGTTTTTTTTTTTCTCAGTTTTTAAAATGTCCAAGAAGACATCATCATGTGTGAAGCTGTGCATATATACGCTGTTCTACGTTTCCACAGTTGACCCGTGTGTGTGTTGTTGTTCAGGGTGGTGGTGATGGGTGGGGACGGGATGTACATGGAGGTGGTGCATGCCCTGACATTACGCAGACAGCAGGAGGCAGGGGTGGACTACTCTGACCCCCAGGCCACGCTGACCCCGCCCACTGTGCGCATCGGCATCATTCCTGCTGGTCAGCTCTTGCTCTGCTCTGCCAAGTCGTTGGTGGTTGTGTGTGTGTGGTGTGTGTGTGTGTGTGTGTGTGTGTGTGTGTGTGTGTGTGTGTATGTGTGTATGTGTGTGTGTGTGTGTGCGTGTACATTTGTACTGCTGCACCAATTGCTTCATAAATGTGTCTTTAGACAACAGGTGGCCCATCAGATATTTCAGTGGGTTCAGTTTCTTCTGCAGGAAACAGGATGAAGATGAACAGTGAGCATGGCCATGTTCATGATGCTGATCAGTAGGAAGGAAGGTGGAAGGACAGTTCTGACGTTCACCTGCCTAACAAGTAAACTGTGAGGTTCTGGGTTTGATTCCCTGCCTTGCCCTTTCTTCCAAAAAATTGACAGGAAAATCAAACTGAATGTCAAGTCTTTGGGAGAAGACTCTAAACCAGTAGGACCTGTGTGCTTACGAACTTCTGCATGTCAAAAGATGCCATGACAGTTGATAGTCGGAGAGAGCAGGGAGGTACCTCCTGACTCGCTCGGCAAAACTGGTAGGTCATTCAACTCCCCCAAATCGAAATGCAGCTACCTTAATAATGGGCTACACTTGTTGGATACTCAAAAATGTCACCACTGGTGAACCTTTGAGCTCAGGTTGAAGAACAAAAAAATCACTGGTGGCAATACTTGCCATTGAATTCCCAGATCTTTGGCTGTTTTCTTCCAGACATGGAATTATGAGATACACAGCTTCTTTTTCTTTGTTAAATGCTCAGACAGCAACTATTGCTGACTGTCATATGAGTGAAAATGCGTCATGCTGCCATTAAGCTACTGACAAGTCAGGCCCAGCGCATCCAACTTTGGCATGCACCAACAACTGCAGCAGGTAACAGAACAAATGTCTTCTTCTTCTTCTTCTTCTTCTTCTTCTTCTTCTTCCTCTTCCTCTTCCTCTTCTTCTTCTTCTTCTTCTTCTTCTTCTTCTTCTTCTTCTTCTTCTTTCATTTCTCTACTGCATTCAACATTGTGAAGATTCTGTAGACTTTAGGGTGTATGCTGGGTATTTTCGTGTTTCTGTAACCCACCGAACACTGAGATGAGTGACGGGATTTATAACATGCATATTTGATCTTCTGCATGTGTATGTAATATACATGAAGGGAATGAAGGCACTGGCAGGTCTACACTTGAAGTTGACCTGGGAGATCATAAAATTCCCCATCTCTATTTCACTAGATGCTTCCGAGATTCAAACTGACAACTTCATGGACCCATGAGATTGAAGTGGAACGGTGGTAACAATTCAGCTACTTCAATGGTATTTTGCTGACAACCAAACTGGGGCATCGATTACATCAGCATGGCAATTACATCAGCATGGCAGTCATCCATCAGAAGGAATGTTCAACCAATATTGGAGAGAAAAGCAACTAAGTCATCAGGTCTGTTTAGGCTTGTTTCTGTGTGTTTTTAAAAGAGCTTATTTCGACCTGCTTTTTTATGTGCTTGTTCATTGTTATCTTTTCAGGTAGTGCCAATGGAATGAGTGAGCACTTTTATGGAGTAAAAGATCTGGATACTGCTACGCTGAACATCATAAGAGGTACGTCCTTTGTGTGGTTCATCGAGTTTGGATGTTCTCTGGGGTTTTTTGTTTGTTTTTTTAAAATGTTTATTCAGAAAACATGGTTATTATACACAAAAACATTCAGAGCAACAAGCCAAGGGCTCTTTCTTTCCTTTCTTTATTGCCCTTCTTTTTCTGTCTCTAAGCTTTTTTTTTTTACTCTGTGGTTTTATAGCAATTTTATTGTCATTTGTCAGCTTTCTTTCCCGGAAACTGATTTTATTTTTATGATTTTATTTTCATTCGTCAATTTTTCTTTCCCAGAAAGTGGCAGGTGTGGTGATGCTTATGCAGAGAGAGAGTCATTCACCTGGAAAGTTATCCATCTGCAAACTCCAAACTTATCCATCTGCAAAGTTATCCATCCGCAAAGTTATCCATCTGCAAAGTTATCCATCTGCAGAGTTATTCATCTGCAGAGTTATCCATTTGTAAAGTTATCCGTTTGTAAAGTTATCCGTTTGTATTTTGTTAAGTTATTTCCCTGTATGCATGGAGGGCATTTTCTGCTGTCCACCCGTTCATGATGAACACATTGATACACATACTCACAGATACATGCTCACACACACATGCACACAAACAAGCAAACACACAAACACACACACACCACACACACACACACAAACACAACACAACACACACACACACACACCACACACACAACACACACACACACACAACCACACACACACACACACACACACACACACACACACACACACACACACACACACACACACCACATCACTCACTCACTCACTCACTCACTCACTCACTCACTCACTCACTCACTCACTCACTCACTCACTCACTCTCTCTCTCTCACTCTCTCTCATCTCTCTCTCTCTCCTCTCTCTCCTCATCTCTCCTCTCTCTCTCTCCTCTCTCTCTCTCTCTCCTCTCCAGACAGACCGACAGACAGACAGACAGACAAGCATGACTTTAAAGCGAGGAAGGACTTTTTTTCAGGAGAAACAGCCCGGGCCAATATGCTCAGCTTCCATGCTGGGGGGCAGCTGGCCCAGTATGGGGGCTGTTTTTTGCCAATGGCCACTTCTCCGTGTTCGCCAAGAGATCAGAAGAGTTGAGGTGGATGAAAAAAGCACGATATGCTTGTGAGTTGTATCATTATGGTTGTGTGTGTGTGTGTTTGTTTGTTTATTATTATTTATTATTTGTGACTTTATGACCTCCCTTGCATCCTTTAATAGGATCCCCAAACTTAAGGCACAAAGATTCACTAGGTGCTTATTTTGTCTTATACTTTTTTTTTTTCTTTTTTTTTTCCAACATATATTCTAAGCATATTTTCATTCTCTTTTATCATTGTCTTTTGAGGCAGCTTCAAAAGGCCACAGGAATATCAAATATTCCTTTGAATGCAATTGACACTTTTAAATTTGAAAAGTGTCTTGCTGTAAGGTACCAAGCAGGGAGTTTCAATCACCGCCGGGACCTCTGATGAGGCTCATCCAGGAGCCGAAACTCGAGTCAGGTCAGGCCAAAGGCATGGTTCTTACACAGAAATGCCTACAATGCTGCCACTGAAAGACATTATTTTCTGGAATTTATTTTCATTTCATTTTTTTTTTTTTTTTTTTAATTTGAATCTTTGATAAGTCATTTTCAAAGTGATTGAGAAGTTGGTACCTGCACTTGTCTTTTCCTCACTACTTTTTCCTCAATAATTTATTATTTGTTTGTTCTTTCATTTCAAGGATAATGGAATAAATACTTGTGTGTTTTTTTTAATCCAGTCCCCATGTGTATGCAGTTTTGTAAATTTTGTCTTCTGCTCCCACCAGCACACAGTGGCTTAGTCTTTTGAAAATTGGAACAGGATTTAGCGTGTCCACAAGATGTTCTGCTGGTGTTCATACACAGGGTCTCGGTTTATAGTCTTTTACGAAGGACTTTTGGGGAAAATGGAGTCTACACTGATGTTAACTCCAGGGGAAAAATCCCCTTGAACGGGATTCGAACCCTGGTCGTCTGATTGTGTGGGCAATGTTCTAACCACTAGGCCGTGTGTGTGTGTGTGTGTGTGTGTGTGTGAGAGAGAGAGAGAGAGAGAGAGAGAGAGAGAGAGAGAAGAGAGGGAAAGATTGAGTGTGAAAGTGTGTGTGTGAGAGAGTTAGTATGTGTTTATTTATTCATTTATTCATTCTTTTATTTCAAGGATAATGGAATAAGAACTCGTGTGCATTTTTATATCCAGTCCCTTTGTGTATGCAGTTTTGTCAATTTTATCATCTGTTCCCACCAGCACATAATGGCCTACTCTTCTGAAAAGCATAACAAGTTTTAACATGTGTGCAAGATGTTCTCTGTGTTCAATTTCTTTTAACGTCTTTTCACAAATTGTGATATTAGATGGAAATGTGGGAGAGAGAGACAAAGACAAAGAAAGACAGATGGGGAAGGGTGTGTGAATGACAGGGGAAGAGGGTGTAGCTGGTAATGTATGGAAGATGGAATTTCAGGGGATCAATAGGGCCTACTCGTGGATTGATAAAAAAAAAAAAAAAATCCTTAACGTTACTTACCTAATAAACTACATTGAACAATAAGAAAATGCAGTTCTAACAATTCTTAACAAAAACAGTAATTCCAAAGAAAAAATGTGAGGTAATTTCACCTGAGAAAAAAGTCGTAAGTAGCCCCCCCCCCCCCCCCCCCCCCCCCCCAAAAAAAAAGAAAGAAACACCACCAACAATAACAACAAATAAATATTTATTTAAAAAAAAAAAAAAAAAGCTATCCCCCTCAACAACAACACAAAAAAAGAAGAAAAAAAAATCAAATATACACAAAAGACCAACCAACCCCCCAATACAAGAACGAGAATTCCCAACAATAGCAACGAGAAGCCAATTATGAACATTATCACCCCCCTCTCCCTTCCCCAAGAAACAACCAAAATAAACAATAGGTATAACAAAAAATCCTGTGAACAGAAGACCTATTGAGACCCCCAAAAGTACAAGCAGGAAAGAAAAAAAAAAACTGGTTTAGAGTGTCTTTAAAGTCCAAAGCAATCACAATAACAAACCATCTGGACTATGCACCAGCGATTTAAAAAAGTCATACATTAGTGGCAGACTGTTAAATATAGCTGATGGAGAAGATGCCATCAAAACAGGAATGTGCCCTTTTAAACTGCAGCATGTTAATATATGATCTACCGTTATATTATTACCGCACATGCAAAATGCATTTCCAGCATATTTGTCTTGAAGCTGTTCAATTTCCATCTACAAGCTAAGGAAACAATCTGCTTTGAACAATATATATCACGTTCTCGTGTTTAAACAAATCACTCAAATTTCTGTAGTTCTTTATGTGCATCTAGACAGCCAAGCATTCTTTCCACACAAAGAAAATAAATTTCGTTGTGATTTTATTATGATATGATAACACTCTTGTAGTGAAAAGAGGAGTACTAATTGTGTCACCTTTGATGAACTCTTTGCTCCTTTTTCGCTAGGATGTCAACTTTTTCATTCCTTAACCTTAATTCTCTCCGTGCCAGAAGGCACATAAGGCTTGGACATCATTTCTCCACTGGTTGTGATCTGTAGCTGCGCTGCGTGCTGCGCTCCAAGAGCTCCATCCAGCAGCATTCCACTCCACCTCCACCATTCTTCGCCAGGTTGTCTTTGGGCGGCCTCTCTTCCTTCTTCCCTCTGGTGTCCATCTGAGGGCCACAGCACAGTCATTCTTCTGATCTTTTCTTAGGACATGGCCAATCCAATTCCATCTCTTTCTTCTTATTTCTGTACTTATCTTCCCTGCCCCTGCCATTGAAGGGTTGCCTTGTTGGAAATGTGCTGTTGCCATCTAATCTTAAGAATCTTCCGGAGGCATTTGGTTTGAAAGGTGTCCAGTTTTTCTTCTTCTCCTTTTGTGAGCTTCCAGGTTTCACATCCATACAAAAGTACTGAGAGTACCAAGCTCTTGAAGAGGGAGGTTTGGGTTTTGCTGCCGATGTCTCCAGCTTGCCAGATGTTAGACAGGCGTTTGAACTGGGTGTTCGCCAAGGCTATCCTTCTTTTGATATCTGCTGTTCCTCCTGCATCCTTCGTCACGTTGGCCCCTAGATAGGTGAAGCTGTCCACCTCTTGTCAACTTTTTCATTGTAGTAAAAACCATTATAAGATGGAACCCAACAGAAAGTTAATTCTGAGCCCTTTAGAGATAAAAGAATGAATCAAATGGCAAATTTCAATGACAACTTCAGATCTAACTTTTGTTTGCAAAGAACTAATGGCATTAATTACTGATTTAGAGTCTACACAAAAAAGAATTTGAAAAATGGTTTTAGGAAAACTGACGAAAAAATGTAGAGCCATCAATATTGCGACTTGTTCCGCTGTAAATATTGATATACCTTCACCAAGATGAATTGGTTTTCTGATTTTAGATCTGGTATAATATAAGCAGCACCAGCGTTATTGTTTAATACTGAGCCATCTGTAAACACTTTTAAATGATTAGGATAGTTGTCTTCCAAATGAATCTTGGCATGAGAAGATACTAAATTTATATTGTCCTTTTTCGCTATATCAATGTAATGGATATCAAACATTGCTCTATTTAATTCCCAGAAGGGAATAGGGGGCAGTGCATCCTGTTGTGCTACATTTCCTGTTGGATCTAACCCACAATTTGTAAAAACGTTAGATGTGTATGTTCTCAAGGTGGTATGTGATGATATAGATCTTGCTCTCTTAGGAAAATCGTTATCAGACTTAAGATTAATCACTGATTTCAGATCATTTTGAACAGACAAACTTCGCAACAAAAATTTACTACAAGCAACACTCCTATAATCTTCCAAAGGTAAAACACCTGACATACTGTATGTTTTTAAACATGAAGCATGGATAGGTAGGCCTAGAGCAAGTTTATATGCCCTGCAGTCTATGCTTTGGAGTTTTTTCAAAAGATATTTTGGGGCACTAAAAAAACTTCCTGGGCAAAAGTTAATTTCGAAGGAATTAAAGATGTTGAAAGATGCAACAAGGTAAAAATATCTTGGCCCCATGGCTGTTTACTGACAATTTTCAAAATGTTCAAGCTTTTTCTTGCTTTAGTTAAAATATATTCAATATGTTTATGCCATGTTAATTTTGATGTTAGAAAAACTCCAAGGAATTTAACTACTTCTTTATAGTGTAAGATTCCACCATTTATTTTAAAACTTGGCATTTCCCTTGGATTTGCTTCATTATTAAAGAGCATCATGTGAGTCTTATCATTTGAAAGCTGTAATCCATTTTCGGTCATATACTTAGCTATTGCATTTAAATCGTTTTGATACAATTTTTTAGTACAATTCAGAGACCTAGCAGGCGTGTTCTTTTTCATCGCAACTTTCATCCATACACATATATCATCGGCATATTGAGCTAATTCTACATTTTTTGAAAGATTGTCTGGCAGGTCATGCATTATGATATTAAATAACATGGGAGCTATAACAGAACCTTGTGGAATACCCATTTGTAGTGATCTTGTAGATGAATATGTAGTTCCTACTTTAGCCTGAATTTTTCTGTTTTCTAAAAAAACTTTTAATGAAGCCATACATCTGCCCTGACAAATCAATATTCTGGAGTTTATACAGTAAACGTGAATGCCATACCTGGTCATAAGCCTTAGTTATGTCAAAAACTGTTGCTAACAGACATTTCTGCCGTTCTGAGTGTGTGTGTGTTTATGTGTGTGTGTTTGTGTGAAGCAACTGATTTTTTGTGTGATGTGTGTTAGTTTGGGTCTTTTGCTATCTTCTTCTCGTCTTCTTCACTCACTTTCCTGATGAGTTCTTGGTGTATCCTTCTGAGGACTTGATCTATCCCCACATGTCTCTTTTTGTGTCAGAGGTGCGCAAAAGCCTGGGGCTATTGTAACATTTTGTCACAGTTCATTCTGCAGTGTTGTAAATTCCTTTGGGGGGGGGGGGGGGGGTAGGGGAGGGGTCTAACTATCCCTCTGTCTCCTGTCCGCAACACTACCCAGGACCGGGTTTTATTGGAATGGATGTCAGCAAATTTTCATATGGATCAGAGTAATGCCTGGTCTGCTTGTTCATAGTTAACATGCTCAACATAGTTTATCTTTTGTCTGTTGCCATAAAATTTCATTTCCTTTGCTTGGCTTCTGTGTTGTAGGTTCACTGTCATTGTCCATCTATGTCTATGTTCAAGCTTGCTTCATGGCATTTTCCTTTCTTTGTGTGTGCAATCTGCAGATCTCTTGCTCGCCCAGATTTTTGGGAAAAAGAAGATGGTGGAGTTTGATGTTGAGGTTTTGAAGAGTGAGGAGGACCACGGCAATAAGTGAGTGACAAGTCTGTATTTGTTTATGTCATTTTGCTTATTCATATGTTTTTAATTGAGTGACAGATCTGTATTTCTGTATATCATTTTGCTTGTTCATATGTTTATAAGTGAGTGACAAGTCTGTATTTCTTTATATCATTTTGCTTATTCATGTGTGGTTGAATGGGTTGGGTTTTTTTTTTACCAAGGCAATAAGTAGATGAAAAGTCTGTACATTTTTTTGAGATTTTGCCTATTTTTTTGCTTGTTTAAGTGTTTGTATTGGCTGGAACTGGATTTTTTAGGTCTTTTGTGCCCACGTTGTTGTGATAGACGATGAGAAAGTTTGATGGACCATCTGGAACTGTGATTACAACGAAGATGATGCAAGACTGCCTTATTTTTTAAATCGATTTTCTAGCACACAAAACCATTTTCAGTACTCATATCAGCTGTATATGTTTGTTTGACTTTTGTTGTTTTTATCACTAAAAGAGAAATGGTATCCCAGTTGTACTTTGGCTCTGAACGAGTTTTGTGTGTTAATGGTGTAGCAGTGTCCATTTTGGGGTGCCATTTTTTCTGCCAAAAATGACATTAAACCTTTGATTTCTCTGCAATAGCATTACATTTTGCTTGCATTTTATTTCCACTATATGTACCACTCATTCACATCACCCACACGGAAAATAGAGTCAGGTATTTTTTTAATCTTTTTTTCTTTGAAAGTGATCACCCCTCCGGGTGACAACCTTTTGGCAGTAAGTCATATATATATATATATATAATATATATATATATATATATATATATATATATATGTGTGTGTGTGTGTGTGTGTGTGTGTGTGTGTGTGTGTGTGTATAAGTAAAACACATAGCGAAAGTAAAACAACCAGCATATTATGGTTCCCCAATATTTTGGCTTTCGCCTTCCTCAGGGGGTGTTTATTGCGATGACGTGATGGTATGACATCAATTTTGATTCACGTCATTGTGAAACTTTGTTTTGATATACTTAAACGTCATACTGAGACATCAGACACACACAGCAAGAGAGAGAGAGAGAGAGAGCTTACATTGAACAATTAAGGTCATAAAATCAAGTTCACACACACATACGCACACACACACTGACATACGCACATACGCATGCACACACATATGCACAATCATGCACACACATGCATACACTCGGACACACAAGTGGAAGCACACAAACACGCGCACATATGCACACATGCATCCATCTACACACACACACACACACACACACACACACACACACACACACACACACACACACACACACACACACACACACACACACAGTGTGTGTGTGTGTGTGTAGGCGTAGGTGTGTGTGTATGTGTTGTGTGTGTGTGTGTGTGTGTGTGTGTGTGTGTGTGTGCATGCGTGCGTGCGTGCTGCTTGCGTGTGTATCAATTTTGAGTGGGAGTTGTTTTTTTGTTGATGTTTTTTTTTGTTTGTTTTTTTCTCTTTTGGTTGTTTTTGCTGCTATTGTTGTTGCTTGTATTATCTATAGACATATTCTATTTTAAGGCTGTTGAAATCATGTTTGCTAATTAATGTTGATGAAATGTTTGTTGTTGTTTTATTTGTTTCTTTGTTTGTTTTTTCCCCTTTTCTTTCTTTGTTGGTTTTATTGTTTTGCTAGGGATTTTCTGCTTTGATTTTTGTTGGTTTTTTGTGTTGCTTTGTTTTGTTTTTTGCAGTTGTTTTGATTTTTTTCTTTTCTTTAGATAGATGGCTTGATGGAAAAAAGCAAATCGATGCTTACTCAATGTACCATCTGGAAATAAAAATTTGATTGATTGACACACACACACACACACACACATTGTGCTGCAATTTGACACCATATTTTCCCCCTGGAGTTAATATCAGTGCTAACTTCACTTTCCCCAGAAGTTTTACGATGGGACTATAAACTAAGCCCCATGTATGTATGTATAGTGGAGACAAACAAGTGCAGGTAACCAGTTACAACTTCACTCTCATCATAAAATTGTTTGTCAAAGATTCAAACAAACAAAAAAAATCCCCCAAAAAACCCTCAATAAGATATATGTCTTTGAAGGCAGCATTTGGGGAATTATTGAGTAAGGACCATGCTTTGGGCCTGACCTGACTTGAGTTTCGGCTCCTGGTTGAGCACTCTTCAGAGGTCCCAGCAGTGATTGCAGCTTCAGTATATATATATATATATATATATATATATATATATATATATATATATATATATATATATATATATATATATATGGTGGTCAGGTGGGTGGGCATAGGTGGATCTCGCAAGCGGGGGGCATCATGCTTGGCTCACACAGGCGAGTTCCTGGCTGGCCCGTCCTGGGAGCCACTGCGCCCTCCTCTACTGGTAAAATGTAGCCCAGTACTACCTGTCGCATTCGGGCAGATGGGACTCGTTAGCCCAGTAAGGCAACTCACCTAGGAGAAGGAAAACTCTGACCCCAAACCTCCACTGCCTTGTGGATTGCCCATTGGGGAGAAAGGCTTCGGGAGTAAACCCTGAGGAAAAGTCCGGAGATGGAGTCCCGAAGGCGGTCCGCTTCTGACTTCAGTAACGTTCCGGCAACTCCTGCGACACTGCTGGTGCCAAACTGTATCAGCTTCTGCTGTTCCTTTGGATCCATCATCAGTGTGGAGAAGGGGGACCTGCTATCTGGGCAACAGCTCGTCCTCCATACTATCCTGCCCAGGCTCCAGCCTTGCCTCACAGCGTGGACACAACATGGGAAGCAGCAGTTACCGGTTATAAGCTGCAATGCTCGACTGGCGTAGAGCGTGGCGCCAGGGGTTGCTTCCGACGGTGGGAGAAATCCTAGGATTTCACTGGACAGCTACCGCCCGCCTCAAGCTGGGCAGCCCCCAGCCAATAAGATGTTGTCCTGCCACAGTCTGCCTTCCTCAATGGGTGCTTGGGGATTAGGATCAAACCGACAAGCAGACTGTAAGACTCGCACCAGGCAAAAATACAAGAACCATGAGAAACAGGTGCCCAGTCCTAAAACTGGGAAGCTGGAACATCCGAACATTGTCATCCGGACTGTACCAAGACCTCCAAGGCATCAGCGATGCAAGAAAGTCAGTCGTCATCAACAACGAGCTGCTGAGACTGAGGGTGGACATAGCTGCTCTGCAAGAGACCCCTTGCAGACACTGGAACCCTCAAGGAGAAAGACTTTACTTTCTTCTGGCACGGGAAGAGCGCGGAGGACCGAAGAGAGCATGGAGTGGGATTTGCTGTCAGAAACACCCCTACTGAAGATGGTTGAACCAGGAGACAAGGGATCCGAACACCTGATGACAGTCCGTCTCCATACCTCCGAGGGCTTTGTCACTCTTGTCAGCGCCTACGCTCCCACCCTTACATCCACTGCAGAAGCAAAGGACGAGTTTTATGCCAACATCAGCAACCTCATCAAGAAAATACCCCCCAAGGAACATGTCATCATCCTGGGAGACTTTAATGCTCGAGTGGGTGCCGATCATGACGCATGGCCTTCATGCCTTGGACACTTTGGAGTTGGCAAGATTAACGAAAATGGGCAGCGCCTGCTGGAGTTCTGCTCCTACAACGGCCTCTGCGTGACCAACTCCTACTTCCAGACCAAGCCACAACACAAGGTGTCATGGTGCCATCCCCGCTCAAAGCATTGGCATCAGCTGGATATGATCCTGATCCGACGTACCAACATCAAGTCTGTGCTCATCACCCGCACATACCACAGTGCAGACTGTGACACTGACCACTCTCTCGTCTGCTACAAGATCAGGCTTCATCCAAAGAAACTCCAGAGCTTCAAACAGAAAGGCAAACCTCGCATCAATACCACCAGCATGCATCTTCCAGAGAAAGTCGAAGAATTTGCCAAGTCTCTCAAAGAAGCTCTGTCTGATGAACACCAGTACTGGTCAGCCTCTAAGAAATGGAACCACCTCCAGGAAGCCCTTCAGAAAACAGCCTTTGCAACCTTTGGGAAAAAGATCTCCAAGAACAATGACTGGTTTGATGCCAAGTCTAGCGAGCTGTCCCCCGTCACTGACGCAAAGCATGCTGCCCTTGCCGAATACAAGCGCTCCCCTAGTGAAAAATCCCTGCAAGCACTCAGAGCAGCCAGAAACAAAGTACAACAGACTGCAAGACGTTGTGCCAACGAATACTGGCAAGAGCTCAGTGCCTCCATCCAGTCTGCAGCTGCCTCAGGCAACATCAGAGGAATGTACGAAGGCATCAAGACAGCTCTAGGGCCAACACAGAGCAAAACTGCCCCACTCAAGACCTCCAATGGGGAGGTGATCACCGACAAGAGCAGACAGATGGACAGGTGGGTGGAGCATTACTCTGAGCTCTACTCTAGAGAGAACACAGTCTCCAACTCAGCCCTCGATGCCATTCAGCCTCTGCCCATCATGGAGGAACTAGATACTGAACCAACCCTTGCTGATCTCCGCAAAGCAATTGACAGCTTAGCTAGCGGCAAAGCACCTGGCACCGATGGCATTCCACCCGACCTCATCAAAAGCTGTAAAGACACCTTACTACAGCCCCTTCACGACGTCCTATGCCAGTGTTGGAGGGAGGGAGCTGTGCCGCAAGACATGAGAGATACCAAGATCGTTACTCTCTACAAGAATAAAGGCGACAGGTGTGATTGTAACAACTACAGAGGCATATCTCTCCTGAGCATCGTAGGAAAACTCTTCGCTCATGTCATGCTTGTGCGCTTCCAGAAACTTGCTGAGCGTGTCTACCCCGAGTCACAATGCGGCTTCCGAGCTGAACGCTCCATGGTGGACATGATATTCTCCCTACGCCATCTTCAGGAGAAATGCAGAGAACAACACAAACACCTCTACATAGCCTTCATAGACCTGACCAAGGCCTTTGACCTAGTCAGCAGGGAAGGGCTATTCAACATCCTTCCAAAAATTGGTTGCCCCCCAAAACTCCACAGTCTCATCAGATCCTTTCATGATGACATAAGGCAACAATCCAGTATGAGGGCAGCATGTCCAACCCATTTGACATCAAGGGTGGAGTCAAGCAAGGCTGTGTCCTTGCTCCCACCCTCTTTGGCATCTTCTTTGCCCTGCTCCTAAAGCACGCTTTTGGAACTGCAACAGAGGGTGTATACCTACGCACCAGATCCAGCGGTCGACTATTCAACCTGGCACGTTGAAAGCAAAAACAAAAGTGATGGAGAAAACAATTAGGGACATGCTTTTTGCTGATGATGCTGCTGTCACTTCTCACTCTGAGCAAGAACTCCAATGCCTCATGGATAGGTTTTCCCAGGCCTGCAAAGACTTCGGCCTGACAATCAGCCTGAAAAAGACCAATGTGCTGAGCCAGGACGTGGTAACTACACCAGCCATCTACATCGATGACTACCAGCTCGATGTCGTACACCAGTTCACATACCTGGGATCCACCATCAGTGACAACCTATCCCTTGATGCCGAGATCAACAAGCGCATCGGCAAGGCTGCTACGACCTTAGGACGCCTCACTACCCGTGTCTGGGAGAACCCAAAGCTGACAATTTCCACCAAGATGGCAGTGTACAACGCCTGCATCATCAGCACTCTCCTATATGGCAGTGAAACATGGACACATACTCCAAACAGGAGGGCAAACTGAACAGTTTCCACCTGCGCTCTCTCCGTCGCATCCTCGGCATCCACTGGAGTGACAAAGTTACCAACGCTCAGGTCCTCGAGGTTGCAGGTCTTCCCACCATGTACACACTCCTCAGACAACGCAGACTCAGATGGCTTGGTCACGTGTGACGGATGGAGGATGGACGCATTCCTAAAGATCTCCTCTATGGTGAACTTGCCTCTGGCAAGAGAAGCATTGGCCACTCCCAACTGCGCTACAAAGACGTCAGCAAGTGTAACATGAAAGCCCTGAACATCAACCTAGAGAACTGGGAGGAGGTAGCGGCTGACCGCAGCAAATGGCGCAGTGTTCTCCACAAACAGCTGAAGTGTGGTGAAGAAAAGATCCACACCGCAGCAAACGAAAAGAGAGCCAAGCGGAA
>CM060323.1:65305122-65340122 GCA_030674155.1 Stramonita haemastoma | reverse complement strand
AATTTTTTCCCTTTGACCCATGCGTGCATCCACATATGATCGCCTACAAAGAAGCGTGCATGCGGGTGTGTGTTCCCATCCCCACTTCACACATACATATTGTGTCAACCAGTAACAAGGAATATTTTCTGTGTTTTTTTTCAGAATCCATTCCCAGTTTCTTCAGGTGTTTGCCTTTCCTGACCATTTCAACACTCCCCCTTCCCAGACGAGCTGAGGGCTGTGCTGTGTGGATGTGCTGTAGAACAGTCTCCACTCTCCCTTCCCAGACGGGCTGAGGGCTGTGCTGTGTGGATGTGCTGTAGAACAGTCTCCACTCTCCCTTCCCAGACGGGCTGAGGGCTGTGCTGTGTGGATGTGCTGTAGAACAGCTGTGTGCAGAACAGGCGGCTGCTTGTTTTGCTGCAAGCTTCGGGTCATCAAGTTGGGTGTTGAAGATGGCAGCCAAAGGATGGAGAGAAAGAGAATTTGTGATGCTAGGAAGAAATGGTGCTGTTCTTCTTAAGATGATGATAATAACAACAATGTATGGAATTTATATAGCGCTGAATCTTGTAAAGCAACAAATCAAAGTGCATACATTCAAATCATTTACCAACGATAAAAGATAAAATGTTACTTTACTCTTCATCTTTACAACAAAAACAAAACAAAACACAACAACAAAAATAAAACAAAAAGATTTTGTACACATAGATGTACCAGTGTTGCCTTGTCGTGTACCCAGATGATAGATGTGTGCATGATTTTTTTCCTCTTCAAGTTTTAAAATGGTGCTTCAAAAATGAGACAGATTTTGTGTCTTGAAACCCCCCTCTCCAAAAAACAATGTCTTTCTTGTATGCAAGTACTCGGATGTGCACATGTGTGTCTCTTCTTCTTCTTCCATGGAACGCTTGCACAGCAACTTTGTTGTTGTCGTGTGGCGCTTGTGAGGTAAACCGCCGCACCCATTTTGTGCGTGTGGCGATCGTTGCACTGCTTTAATAAGCACCTGACAAGTCAGGTCTAGTGCACCCAACTTTGGTGGGACATACATGCTGACATCTTTGCACACATATCACTCACACATGCACATGCACACACATGCGCATGCATGCACACTTATGCCCAAAGATTTATTCAAACCATGTGCCCTTAGAGAAATATGCAAAACACTTAAAATCGCATGCACATCAATGCATCAAACAGATGACGGAATATAGTAAGAGGAGAGGACAAACAAGTGACAAGATGGGCCATCATGTTGTTGCCTTAGGAGCTTGTGTATATGGTACAATAATTATGAAAAATAATGAAATGGAAAAGAAGACACCTGTTTTGCAGTTATTTACTGATGCTGCCATCGTTTCCTGGTGTTGCTATTAATATTATGATGATGATTGACAATAAATGTTCATCTTCTTCATCTCTTGTGGTCTCTGAGTGCACGCTTTCATCCTCACTTTTGAGGCTTTTGTCAAGTACTGTGCTGAAATCCAGACTATTCATTCTTGAATTTAATTGATGTCACAAACTTTTTGGGGGAGGGTTCCTCGGCTAGAGCTCTGAGGTTCCCCAGTGGTGAGGTTATTTGTGTATGTGACTGTTTACCCACCATCAAGGTAGCCGCATTCCATGTGTCGGGCAAAACATTTTGTTGTTGGAGTGTGTAGTTGCCTTCTGACTGTGGAGTTTTCCTGTTTCCTCTAATCTTGGTGTTTTTTTAAATGAGGTACTTTGAATATCAGATTTTTGTCTGAAAATATGGTGTAATCTTTTTCTTCTGATACATGTATTTATTGGAAAAGGTGCTTGTGATATGGTGTACATATAGCTGGTGTCATTTGTTGGATTTTTAATTAAAAAGAAAAACGTTTTCATTTTTGTCAGGTGCAAATCAGTGAATTTTATTTGTAAGCTTTACTATTTTCTTTACATATTTATTTTTGTTTTTTTGTTCCTTGGCTAGAGCTGAGGTTACCCACCATGAAGGTAGCAGCTGCATTCTGACTTGGGGAATAAAGCTTTATTTGAAAATGCTATCTATGCTGTATAGTTGCTTTCTCAGTCAGCTCTGAATTGCACATGTTTTCTTTTGCTGTTCATTTTTCTTCTTTTAGATTGTTGCTGTCTTTGTGTTGTTTCAATCTTGTATGATATTTTCAGACCATTGTTCTGCTGTTCTAATCTATATTGTTTCACGTTTTTTTGTGAAGTGAAAATTGAATCAGATGCAAAGAGTACAATAATATTGTTTTAGCCGATTTTCTTGAAGAAAAAGTCATTGACTGCTTGGTAATTGAAAGTTGTTTTCTATTTAAAAGTCAACATGTGATCAATAACACTTTTTTGTACTTAAAATAGAACTGGTGTGTTTTCAATGTGTTGTCTGTCTTACCCCACCTTTTTCATCTATATCAACTAATTTAATACCACCGAGTGTTTATTGGTACAGTATGATATGTATTTTTAGTGTTGTGATCATATGGCAGCTTTTTTGTATGTTGATTTGAGGTTTTCTTGTATAAATCAAAAGCAACATCCACAGTCTCAATTCAGTCTGTTGATTATCTATTGTACACCATGGGCATTGTTTTCAACAACAAAAATCCATGTTGCTTATGTAACTGATCAATGAATTGGCAGTCATTCAGTGCTTCAGTGTTTGAAAAAGATGAATGCTCATAGTGTATAAGTGAAAGAAGGCTGTGAGAAAGAGACAGTTGTTGATACAGATTGACTGACACAACTATTCATGTTTACACAGCTGATTGACTGAGTCAGTGTGGTGTATTTTTTGTGATTCTTTTTTCTTACATGTAATCTGAAAAAGCCAGTGGGAATGAAGATTTGTCATAGATTTGTAAGGATATCTGAAAGTGATTGATATGATAATTTGAAAATCCTCAAAATGTGGCCAATTCACTTCTCTGTATATTGCTACAGTATGATTCTTATCCTCTGAAGACTATGACCTTTGAATCCATTTTCTTTGTGTAAAAATTAGCACATAAGGTGAGAAAGTCTGCTGGTTAGAACTCTGAGCTAAGACCTGGAGTTCAAGCCTGTACTGAGAGGTCTGTTTCAAGGGGGTTTTCCCCTGGAGTTATCACTGGTTCCAGCTTCATTTCTTTGCCAGTTCTTTGGACGAGACTTTGCCAGTTCTCTGGACGAGACTGTAACCTGAGGTCCTGAATGTGGATGTATACATCAGGTTTTTTGCAGATGATACAAGCCCTTCCTTCTTTGGCAGAAGAGTAGGCTGGCTGTAGTTGGTGGCTTGGATAACAAGACATCCTCTTCACCTGTCCTGTGGCCCTGGGGGCACCACTGAAGAGTTTGTAACCAGCTTTGCTTGGATAACAAGACATCCTCTTCACCTGTCCTGTGGCCCTGTAGACCCTGGGGGCACCACTGAAAGTTTGTAACCAGCTTTGTCCACTTCCCAAAGTCTTCAGCTTTCTGTGGCAAACCGTTCCACTCCAGGCCAGTTCACTCTCTGATGTTGTCTCCCCTTTGTGAGTGGACAAGACATAACAACTGCTAAAAAAAAAAAAATTCAGAGCAATGTCCCAGCAACTTTTCAAGGAGTCAAAGAAGTCAAGTGCCTGTAGATTTTCCAGTGCTCACAATTTGGTCATTGGTGCTGCCACTTCCATGCTGTCTATAAAATAATTCAAATGGCCAATGAAAAAATAAATACACTGTCAGTCTTTTCTGTTTGTTTCAAGTCCAAGGTTTAATGGAGCAAATATTTGTGTCACAACTCAGCTGAGCATGCTTTTTACGCTTTGTGATGTGTAAGCAGAAAATTTTTTGTACATGCTTTTTTTTACGCTTTGTGATGTGTAAGCAGAAAATTTTTTGTACATGCTTTTTTCTTGTACTTAAAATTATTCCTATATAAAAATGTGTCACATATAATGATAATAGGCATGCAGTATGTCGAAGTTTTAATGCTAAACCAGGTTTATAGCCCAAAAATTTTCTTGTGAAACTTGTTTCAGCTTTTTGAAATAGCAAGTGACTATTTTTTTTCTGCTATTGTTCTACAAATACATGTGTTACGTCTTTTTCCAAAAGACAAAAGATGCTTCTCTGATCAGTGATATGATGAGAGCTTGTGTGACTGGATGAGTTTAATTCACATCTTTCCTTTACTGTCGGTCTGTGTGTGTGTGTGTGTGTGTGTGTGGGAGAGAGAGAGAGAGAGATTACTAAACCACTTTGACCATGCACGTGTTTGAGAAAGCAAGAGGTTAATGTTGGATTCCCTTCTACAGGTGGACTTTTCCCCATCCACAAGACAGTGGTGATGTGGTTTCGGTGCTAGTCTTTCAGATGACATATAAAATTAAGATATGACTGACTTCAATCTCATGTGTCTATGAAATCATGGGTTCCAATCTTGATGATACTTGGTGAGTCACGGGTGAAGATTTTTAAGATCTCCCATGTCAGCATTAAGTGTAGACCTGCCAGTTTATTCCCTTCATGCATATGCACATTCAGAAGATCAAATGAAGTACACACATTAAAGATCCTGTAATTCATGTCAACGTTTGGTGGGTTACAGAAACAAACTTACCCAGCACACATCCCCGAAGTTGGTATGGGGCTACCTTCATGGTGGGCAAAAACAGTCACATCCGAAAAATCTCACCCCTGGTGAACCTCGGAGCTAGCTGAGGAACGGGAACCCCCCCCTCCCACCCCCACCCCCCAAAAAAAAATACAAAAGCAAATTCTTCACCAACTGCATAACTCAATGCACTTGTAAAGCCTTGCTGACTCCACTCTCCCCAAAAGTCCTTCGGATGAGACTTTAAACCGAGGCCCCGTGTGCGAACGCACGCAGAACATCTTGCGCACACGTTAAATCCTGTTCCGCTTTTCGTAAGAGTAGGCCATCGTGTGCCGGTGGGAACAGATGACAATATTTACACAACTGCATACACACGGGGACCGGATGAAAAAAAGCACATGATTGCTTATTTTGTTATCCTCGATATAAAAGAATAAATAAATAAATAAATAAATAAATAAATTGGGTGCACACAGGTTTCTTTTGTGTCATCATTACCACTGACCATAGGCATAACAGGCCTTCTCTTCCATGAAACTTGCATAACTTTGAATGTCTGAAAGATGCTACACAGGACTTCAGTCTTGCGGGAGCTTAAAAGTCAGGACAATGGTTATTTCAGGATGGATATGTATGTAAATGTTTTTTTAAAGCAAAACCCAACCAACCAAGCAACAAACAAAACCCACACTTGAACTGAACAACTCGAATCTTTTGCCCTCCAGATCGGTAGTTTGCCACTCAAACTACAGGCTGTTCCCAGAGGGATCCATAGTGACCTCATCAAGGTATGGAACTTTACTCAAAGCCAGTATGATAACAACAAAAAAAGGGGAAAAAATGAAAAAAAAAAACCACCAATGCCACCAGCAGACCATCCCTTTGAAACCAAATGCCAGCACCACTAAAAAATACTTTCCTAGTAAAAGCCTGGGGCAGAATTTCTGTCTTCACCACTAACAGAAGACGTGTACAGGCATAGAGTGACTCAAGGTCAGAGGGCAATGGAGGACAGGAAGCAGTCTGCTGTGGAATCCAGTTGGAGAAAATACAGGCATCTTTTTCATTCTGCATCTCTTTGGAATTAAACTATTTATGAACAAAGATACTGTGTGAAAATGCACACATAGCATCCTGCATGCACAATGGAAACTCATCCATCTTTCATGAAAGACGAGGTCAGCTATGGCTGGAGGCAACAGACATGGGTGACAATTATAATTACCCTGCATGCAATCTAAAACCTAGAAGAATGGGCTCAGCCATCTAACTTGGCCCTGACACTGCCTGAAAATTTTAGTGCAGTGTCCCAACAATTCCTCCAGATATTTTGAGATAAATCAATGAAATCAGGCACACAGAACATACTACACTTCACCACAGTGGGTACATCACCACAGGATAATTTCAAGAAAGCAGTAATGATGCATTGATGAGGTACACACAGTTTGTCAGTGAGTCAACCATTGCACCATGTTGTTGGTTAGATTGCACCATGTCAGTACATCTTTACTTGACAACCTAGCCTAGGCTACTGCAGAAAGTCCAGTGGAAAGCCCCCCCCCCCCCCCCCAAAAAAAAAAAAAAAAAAAAACACCCAAAAAACCCCAACAAACAAAACAAACCAACCAACCCAACTAGAACATGTTACAGCACTCATACAAAGGTCTGGCATATGGCCTAGCTTACTGCTGTTAAAAGGGGGGAGGCTAGCTGAATAGATCAGATGATTTTCTCAGCCAAAAGAGTCCTAAAAAACAGCATACTTTATTATTTTTTTTATTTTTAATATATTATTCTTCTTCTTTTACATCGAGGATAATGGAATAAGCACTCATGTGCTCCCCCCCCCCCCCCCCCTATCTAATCCCAGTGTGTATGCAGTTGTGTAAATATTGTCATCTGTTCCCACCTGGCACACAATGGCCTACTCTTACGAAAAGCAGAACAGGATTTAACGTGTGTGCAAGATGTTCTGCGTACGTATACATATCTACATTCCAGCTGCAGTGAGGAGTTTGGTGATAATCTACCTTGCTTCTCATTTTGTTGTTCCACACGAAGCGAGTGATCCCAGCCTATTGGGGGGGGGGGGGGGGGGTCGCTGAAGGCACAGGCCCTGTGTTGCCTGGTCCTTGTCATTCAATAAAGGTTACATTATACCCAGTTCAAGAACAGCTAGTTTTTCATGCCAAGCAAAATGATTTCAGTGCCAACTATTTTAAACAGCATATTATTTTGTTTAGCACTTTTTCATGGTACTGGATAGCCTAGTGGTCAGAACATTGCGCTCACAATTTGACGACCCGGGTTCGATTTCCCGTTTGATGGGATTTACCTCTGGAGCACATCAGTGCTGACTCCACTCTCCCCTTGTCATTGAACCTTATTATTATATCTCTGCTTATTTCTTGCCTGTTGTTTGATACTTGGTATGGTTTCTTGCTCCTGGAAGTTAGATCATTATTATTTTTGTTGTTTAGTTAGATGTTATTTTTTTATCTTGATGTTATCCCTGAAAAGGGCGGGGACTGGATGTAAAAAAGCACACGAGTGCTTATTCATTATCCTCGAATAAAAGAATTTGCCTTGCCTTGCCTTGCCTCCCCAAAAGTCCTTTGGATGAGACGATAAACCGAGGTCCCGTGTGCGAACGCACGCAGAACATCTTAATAATAATAATACATGGAATTTGTATAGCGCTATCTCTTGTAAAAACAAATCAAAAAGCTTTCATTCGACCTACACAACACACAATCAACAACTATTTACAGTTTTAACAAATTCAAATATACACACACACAACACGCACGCACGCATGCACACAGCACGCCCGCGCGCACACACACCTATAAACGTTAAGCACTTTGGCAGGTGGATGTTGAAGGCAGGGACAGGTAAGAGATGGAAGCGGAAGGAGAAAAACTTAGGTTTGAAATAAGTGTGTCTTGAGGTTGGATTTAAAAGTGTCATAAGTAGGCTTTTGCCGGAGGGAGAGAGGAAGGTCGTTCCAGATCGATGGACCAGAAACAGAGAAAGAGCGGCGGCCAACGGTAGATAGGTTGAATCTGGGTATTCTTAAAGACAAAGTATCTGCCGAGGAGCGGAGGGAGCGAGAAGGTGTGTACAAGTGAAGACATTCACAGAGGTAGGAGGGTGCAGTATTGTGGAGACATTTGTAACAGAGGGTATTGATCTTGTAGTTTACTCTCTGTGGTACGGGCAGCCAATGGAGAGATTGCAAGAGAGGGGTAATGTGCTCGGATTTTTTCTTTCTGAGGACCAGACGAGCTGCAGAGTTTTGTACACGTTGAAGGGAGTGGATGGATGATGCTGGCAGACCAGCCAAAAGAGAATTGCAATAGTCCAGACGTGAGAGAATAAGAGAAGTGACAAGTTTGGATGTTGCATCAGTGGACAGGTACTTTCGAATTGCGCTAATACGCCGTAGTTGATAGTAGCATGACTAACAGGTTTGGGTAATGAATTTTTGCATGGAGAGAGTGTTGTCGACAACGACTCCTAGATACTTCACAGAAGTGGATAGCGGAACTGACGTATTGCCGAATTCTATTGAAGTTGTTGGAACGGAGGAGAGTTTGTGTTTGGTGCCTACGAGCATGGCTTCGGTTTTATCTGCATTCAGTTGTAATTTGTTTTGTATCATCCAGTGTTGGATATCTTGAAGGCAGTTGGTCATATTTGTCAAAAGGAAAGAAGATTTTCAGGTGTGTCACTGCTTTGAATCTGCGAGTCATCGGCATAAAAGTGATAATTGATATGATGACGGTCTATTATATGTGACAATGGAGCAGTATAGAGGGTAAAAAGAAGAGGGCCCAGAACTGATCCCTGAGGGACACCACATTCCAGTATGGCAGGTGCTGATTGAATCTTGTTTACTGCAACAGTATGGACTCGGTCTGCTAGGTATGAGGTGAACCAGGTGAGGGCTGTGCCTTTAATGCCAAACATGTTTTGGAGACGGGAGAGAAGAATTGAATGGTCTATAGTGTCAAAGGCAGCAGATAAGTCGAGGAGAGTAAGAAGGGAGATTTTCCCTGAGTCGGAAGCATGGAGAAGCATGTTTAGAGTATGAACCAGGGTGGTTTCAGTGCTGTGGTTGACGCGATAGGCAGACTGAAAAGGGGGAAAGAGATTACTGGAAAGAAGATGGCTGTTGAGTTGTTTTAGAACAACTTTTTCAAGGACTTTAGAGATAAAAGGCAGATTAGAAACAGGTCTATAGTTCTTCAGGATGTTAGGATCGAGGTCGTGCTTTTTGAGTAGAGGTGTGACTATCGCAGTTTTGAGAGCTGATGGAAATTTTCCAGAAAGAAGAGATGAGTTTACTATTTTGTGATGTAGGTATAAGTGTGAATGCACTGAATGAAAAGAGAAGCAGGTACAGGATCGAGATAGCATGATTTTATTGTCATTTCTTTCAGAATGTTCTTGATTTCTTTCTCACTTGTTGGGTGAAAGACAAGGAGAGGAGTGCCAGTGAATTGGGGATCAGGAGGCGCAGGTAGGAAAGGAGTCTGATCCAGTTTGGAGCAGATGTTGCGGACTTTGCAGAGAATGGCGGAATGATCGGAAAGCAGTTCATTAGTGACTGACACAGATGTGACGAGATTAAGTGAAAGATCAGTAATGAGCCAGTCTAAGATGTGACCTGACCTGTGTGTTGACTCAATGACCAGCTGGGAAAGAGAGTGGTTAGACAGAGAAAGAGAAATACACTTGACATCAGGACAGGACTGGTTGTCAAAGTGAAAGTTGAAGTCGCCGAGAATGATAAGTTTCTTTTTAAATCATGTGTATGCGCACACGTTAAATCCTGTTCCGCTTTTCCTACGAGTAGGCCATCGTGTGCTGGTGGGAACAGATGACAAGATTTACAAAAGTGCATACACACGGGGATTATATGTAAACAGCACACGAGTGCTTATTCCATAATCCTCGAGATAGTAGTAGGCACTCATCAGTCTCGGAAGACTGTGGAGTTTTGCTCTAGTCTTTAGAGCCAAAGCCTGGGTAAGTATGGAGGGCAAGCTGTTACCCATGCAGCAGACCTCCCCCACCCCCCCTCTGCACGCCACTGGAATGTTCCATTGGAAAGACAATGATCGACAAGAATGGTTCCAGTACTTTTACTTACTTTATTCTTTTATATCGAGGATAATGGAATAAGCACTCATGTACTTTTTTTTACATCCAATCCCCATGTGTATGCAGTTTTGTAAATGTCATCTGTTCCCACCGGCACACGATGGCCTACTCTTACGAAAAGCGGAACAGGATTTAACGTGTGCGCAAGATGTTCTGCGTGCGTTCGCACACGGGGCCTCGGTTTATAGTCTCATCCTAAGGACTTTTGGGGAGAGTGGAGTCAGCACTGATGTTAACTCCAGGAGTAAAATCTCCTCAACTGGAATCGAACCAGGGTGGTCAAATTGTCAGCCTAATGTTCTGACCACTAGACTAGGCTATCCTCCCCCCCCCCCCCCCCAGTACCGTTGCCCCCCCCCCCCCCCCCCCCCCCAGAACGTTGCCATCTACAGCCCCAAGCCACCCTGGGGATTTCAACTCCCCGATTTTCCTTCGGATGGTGTCTAAACACACCTAAGGCCTATGTGCATGTTCTTTTGTTTTGTTTTGTTTTTTTAAAATAATTTTGTCATCGCTCCTACCGGCAGGATCAGCACACGTTTGTAGGAAAAAAAGTCACAGGAAAAAAAGTCACAGAAAAAAGTCACAAAATTGGGTAGGAAAAAAAGTCACACGAAAAAAAGTCACAATCAGGTCAAACAAAGCCAAGAAAAATCCAGTTTACAAAACACACACACACGCACGCACCGCACGCACGCACATACGCACGCACGCACGCACATACGCACGCACGCAGGCCAGAGAATGTAGTAGGCTAGTAGGCCTCCGTCAGTCGGTGTCGACTATGGAATTCGCGCCAAAAGAAAGGTCATTTGTTCAGCGACAACGCCGGCTGTGGCTGGTCAGTCCGATGCGGGAGTGGCAGTCTCTGTTGCATCTGATGCAGATGTGGCTTGTTGAGGTGGCTGGAGCACATGCCTTCCGCTTGGCTCTCTTTTCGTTTGCTGCGGTGTGGATCTTTTCTTCACCACACTTCAGCTGTTTGTGGAGAACACTGGGCCATTTGCCGCGGTCAGCCGCTACCTCCTCCCAGTTCTCTAGGTTGATGTCCAGGGCTTTCATGTTACGCTTGCAGACGTCTTTGTAGCGCAGTTGGGGGAGGCCAATGCTTCTCTTGCCAGAGGCAAGTTCACCATAGAGGAGATCTTTAGGAATGCGTCCATTCTCCATCCTTCGCACGTGACTGAGCCATCTGAGTCTGTGTTGTCTGAGGAGTGTGTACATGGTGGGAAGACCTGCAACCTCGAGGACCTGAGCGTTGGTAACCTTGTCACTCCAGTGGATGCCGAGGATGCGGAGGTGGAAGCTGTTCAGTTTGAGCTCCTGTCTAGAGTATGTTGTCCATGTTTCACTGCCATATAGGAGAGTGCTGACGATGCAGGCGTTGTACACTGCCATCTTGGTGGAAATTGTTAGCTTTGGGTTCTCCCAGACACGGGTAGTGAGGCGTCCTAAGGTCGTAGCAGCCTTGCCGATGCGCTTGTTGATCTCAGCATGAAGGGATAGGTTGTCACTGATGGTGGATCCCAGGTATGTGAACTGGTGTATGACATCGAGCTGGTAGTCATCAATGTAGATGGCTGGTGTAGTTACCACGTCCTGGCTCAGCACATTGGTCTTTTTCAGGCTGATTGTCAGGCCGAAGTCTTTGCAGGCCTGGGAAAACCTATCCATGAGGCATTGGAGTTCTTGCTCAGTGTGAGAAGTGACAGCAGCAGCATCAGCAAAAAGCATGTCCCTAATTGTTTTCTCCATCACTTTTGTTTTTGCTTTCAACCGTGCCAGGTTGAATAGTCGACCGCTGGATCTGGTGCGTAGGTATACACCCTCTGTTGCAGTTCCAAAAGCGCGCTTTAGGAGCAGGGCAAAGAAGATGCCAAAGAGGGTGGGAGCAAGGACACAGCCTTGCTTGACTCCACCCTTGATGTCAAATGGGTTGGACATGCTGCCCTCATACTGGATTGTTGCCTTCATGTCATCATGAAAGGATCTGATGAGACTGTGGAGTTTTGGGGGGCAACCAATTTTTGGAAGGATGTTGAATAGCCCTTCCCTGCTGACTAGGTCAAAGGCCTTGGTCAGGTCTATGAAGGCTATGTAGAGGTGTTTGTGTTGTTCTCTGCATTTCTCCTGAAGCTGGCGTAGGGAGAATATCATGTCCACCGTGGAGCGTTCAGCTCGGAAGCCGCATTGTGACTCGGGGTAGACACGCTCAGCAAGTTTCTGGAGTCGCACAAGCATGACACGAGTGAAGAGTTTTCCTACGATGCTCAGGAGAGATATGCCTCTGTAGTTGTTACAATCACTCCTTTCCCCTTTATTCTTGTAGAGAGTGAAGATCTTGGCATCTCTCATGTCTTGCTGCACGGCTCCCTCCCTCCAACATTGGCATAGGACGTTGTGAAGGGGCTGTAGTAAGGTGTCTTTACAGCTTTTGATGAGGTCGGGTGGAATGCCATCGGTGCCAGGTGCTTTGCCGCTAGCTAAGCTGTCAATTGCTTTGCGGAGATCAGCAAGGGTTGTTTCAGTATCTAGTTCCTCCATGATGGGCAGAGGCAGAATGGCATCAAGGGCTGAGTTGGAGACTGTGTTCTCTCTAGAGCAGAGCTCAGAGTAATGCTCCACCCACCTGTCCATCTGTCTGCTCTTGTCGGTGATCACCTCCCCATTGGAGGTCTTGAGTGGGGCGGTTTTGCTCTGTGTTGGCCCTAGAGCTGTCTTGATGCCTTCTACATTCCTCTGATGTTGCCTGAGGCAGCTGCAGACTGGATGGAGGCACTGAGCTCTTGCCAGTATTCGTTGGCACAACGTCTTGCAGTCTGTTGTACTTTGTTTCTGGCTGCTCTGAGTGCTTGCAGGGATTTCTCACTAGGGGAGCGCTTGTATTCGGCAAGGGCAGCACGCTTTGCGTCAATGACTGGGGACAGCTCGCTAGACTTGGCATCAAACCAGTCATTGTTCTTGGAGATCTTTTTCCCAAAGGTTGCATAGGCTGTTTTCTGAATGGCTTCCCGGAGGTGGTTCCATTTCTTAGAGGCTGAGCAGTATTGGTGTTCATCAGACAGAGCTTCTTTGAGAGACTTGGCAAATTCTTCGACTTTCTCTGGAAGATGCATGCTGGTGGTATTGATGCGAGGTTTGCCTTTCTGTTTGAAGCTCTGGAGTTTCTTTGGATGAAGCCTGATCTTGTAGCAGAGAGAGAGTGGTCAGTGTCACAGTCTGCACTGTGGTATGTGCGGGTGATGAGCACAGACTTGATGTTGGTATGTCGGATCAGGATCATATCCAGCTGATGCCAATGCTTTGAGCGGGGATGGGCCATGACACCTTGTGTTGTGGCTTGGTCTGGAAGTAGGAGTTGGTCACACAGAGGCTGTTGTAGAAGCAGAACTCCAGCAGGCGCTGCCCATTTTCGTTAATCTTGCCAACTCCAAAGTGTCCAAGGCAGGAAGGCCATGCATCATGATCAGGCACCTGCTTGAGCATTAAAGTCTCCCAGGATGATGACATGTTCCTTGGGGGGTATTTTCTTGATGAGGTTGCTGATGTTGGCATAAAACTTGTCCTTTGCTTCTGCAGTGGATGTAAGGGTGGGAGCGTAGGCACTGACAAGAGTGACAAAGCCCTTGGAGGCATGGAGACGGACTGTCATCAGGCGTTCGGATCCCTTGTCTCCTGGTTCAACCATCTTCAGTAGGGTGTTCCTGACAGCAAATCCCACTCCATGCTCTCTTCGGTCCTCCGCTCTCTTCCTGTCCAGAAGAAAGTAAAATCTTTCTCCTTGAGGGTTCCAGTGTCTGCAAGGCGGGTCTCTTGCAGAGCAGCTATGTCCACCCCCAGTTTCAGCAGCTCGTTGTTGATGAAGGCTGACTTTCTTGCATCACTGATGCCTTGGAGGTCTTGGGACAGTCCGGATGACAATGTTTGGACGTTCCAGCTTCCCAGTTTTAGGATTGGGCACCTGTTTTTCATGGTTCTTGTATTTTTGCCTGGTGCAAGTCTTACAGTCTGCTTGTCGGTTTGATCCTAATCCCCAAGCACCCATTGAGGAAGGCAGACTGTGGCAGGACAACACCTTATTGGCTGGGGGCTGCCCAGCTTGAGGCGGGCGGTAGCTGTCCAGTGAAATCCTAGGATTTCTCCCACCGTCAGAAGCAACCCCTGGCGCCACGCTCTACGCCAGTCGAGCATTGCAGCTTATAACCGGTAACTGCTGCTTCCCGTGTTGTGTCCACGCTGTGAGGCGAGGCTGGAGCCTGGGCAGGATAGTATGGAGGACGAGCTGTTGCCCAGATAGCAGGTCCCCCTCTCCACACTGATGATGAATCCAAAGGAACAGCAGAAGCTGATACAGTTTGGCACCAGCAATGTCGCAGGAGTTGCCGGAACATTACTGACCGCCTTCAGGACTCCATCTCCGGATTTTTCCACAGGGTTTACTCCCGAAGCCTCTCTCCCCAATGGGAAATCCACAAGGCAGTGGAGGTTTGGGGTCAGAGTTTTCCTTCTCCTAGGTGAGTTGCCTTACTGGGCTAACGAGTCCCATCTGCCCGAATGCGACAGGTAGTACTGGGCTACATTTTACCAGTAGAGGAGGGCGCAGTGGCTCCCAGGACGGGCCAGCCAAGAACTCGCCTGTGTGAGCCAAGCATGATGCCCCCCGCTTGCGAGATCCACCTATGCCCACCCACCTGACCCTAGGCCAGAGAATAAAAGTAAAATAAGAGCAATATCATGAAGAAAAATGTGCAGTGCAGTACAATGCACACACACACACACATCACACACACAGACACAGACACAGACACACACACACATGCATGCACACAAGTACGCACACACGCACGCATGCCAGAGAATAAAAGTAAGAGCAATATCATCAAGAAAAGTGTGCAGTGCAGTACAATGCATACATACATACACATGCACGCACGCACGCATGCACACATGCTTGTGACTTTTTTTCCTGTGACTTATTTTCTGTGACTTTTTTTCCTGTGACTTTTTCCAATTACCTCAGCACACAATGGCCTGCTCTTCCGAAAGGCGGAACGAGGTTTTAACGTGTGCGCAAGATGTTCTGCGTGCGTTCGCACATGGGACCTCGGTTTATAGTCCCATCCGAATGACCATCATGGCTTGGCTTCACGAACGAAGATTAAGGGCACTGTCCACATCTGGTGCAGGCTCGCTGGTGGCTGTTCAGTCCAATGCGTGACAAACAAACTTGGCCGCAGCGGCTGCAGGGGAAAGTCGATTCTGGGGTTGATGTAGAGGGGACGCGGTTCTTCCTCCTCATTCGCCTCTCCTCAAGGGCCGCTCTGCGATTGTCATCGAAGGAGGAGACCGACTGATGCACAGTGTGTCGCCAGGCCTGCCGGTCAGCAGCAAGGACTGACCACTGGTTATGGTCTATGAGGCAGGCTGACAGAGATTTCTTCAGAGAGTCTTTAAATCTTTTCTTTGGTGCGCCTCTGTAGCGGTGTCCGGTGGAAAGTTCACCGTAGAGAACCATCTTCGGTAGGCGATGGTCATCCATTCTAGAGACATGCCCTGCCCAGCGTAGCTGCGTTTTCAGCAACATGGACTCTATGCTGGTGATCCCTGCTTGCTCCAGCACCTCAGCATTCGTGGTGAAGTCGCTCCAGTGGATGTCGAGGATGGAGCGGAGACAGCGCTGGTGGAAGCGTTCCAGAATTCGCATGTGGTGTCTGTATGTGACCCATGACTCAGAGCCGAACAGGAGGGTGGTCAGTACCACGGCTCTGTAGACACTGATCATGGTGTCTTTCTTCAGGTGTTTGTTTTTCCAGACACAGTGGTAGAGTCTGCCAAAAGCACTGTTTGCCTTTGCCAGTCTGTTGTCTACATCTTTATCAATCTTTGCGTCAGAGGAGATTGTGCATCCCAGGTAGGTAAACTGCTGGACTGTCTTCAGTTCTGTCTCACCAATTGTAATGTGAGGTGGGTGGTACGCTACCTGAGGTGGGGGCTGGTAGAGAACCTCTGTCTTCTTCAGGCTGACTTCGAAGAGCTGGGCTGCGTCTGCAAAACAGGATGTTACATGCTGCAGGGCGGTTTCTGTGTGGGCTACAAGGGCAGCATCATCAGCAAAAAGTAGCTCTCGAATTTGTTGCTCCAGGGTTTTGGTGTGGGCCTGAAGACGCTGCAGGTTGAATAGGCTGTCATCTGTGCGTAGTGTATGAAAACTCCGTCTTCGTCATCAAGATCTTCTGTGGCCCGCTGAAGCATCATGCTGAAGAAGATAGTGAAGAGGGTTGGTGCAAGAACGCAGCCCTGCTTCACCCCGTTTGTGATTGGGAAAGGCTCTGAGAGGTCGTTGCTGTTTCTGACCTGGCCACGCTGGTCTTCATGTAGCTGGATCACCATGTTGAGAAACTTTGGGGGACAGCCAAGACGCTCCATGATCTGCCACAACGAGGTTTTAACGTGTGCGCAAGATGTTCTGCGTGCGTTCGCACATGGGACCTCGGTTTATAGTCCCATCCGAATGACCGCTAGCCTATATAATAGAATAAATAAATAATATTAGGCCTAATGGTAGGCTAGCCTCACTGAACGATTGAAGACCGGGTTCGAGTCGGTCGAGGAAATTTTCTTCCTGGAGTTAACATCAGTGCTGACTCCACTTCCCAAAAGTCCTTCGATGAGACTTTAAACCGAGGCCCCGTGTGCGAACGCCGCAGAACTCTTGCGCACACGTTAAATCTGTTCCGCTTTTCGTAGAGTAGGCATCATGTGCGGTGGAAAGATGACATATTACAAACTGCATACACACGGGACGGATGAAAAAGCACTGACTGCTATCTGTAGCTCGATATAAAAGATAAAGAAAGAAGAACGAAATTTTACGGAAATGACCCATTTTCACTTCCCTTCCCTCTGCTATTTACATATTGTTTCAACAATCTCAGCAGACGACAGTCTTAAGATCGAAGGCGAAGCATGAAGACTCAAGGAGCTATCTATCTATATGTATGCGATCAAGCTTATCATAGCAGTTGCTCACTTTGGGTACTTCACATCTTACGAGAGCAAGTCACAAAAGACAGGAATCTGGACTTGAGCTAGGCCTACACACGAACTACAAGAACTAAAGTATGTTTTTCTTTCTAAATGTTATTCAAAAGAGGGGGGGGGGGGGGGGGGTTAAAAGACTGTCACGAGTTATAATATATATACAAATGGATGATAGCCTTGGACCCATTCTTATCCCAGTAACTTTATAGCATAGGTGCACAGAATTTGATTACATCTGTTGATCTGATGTATAAATTTACACCAGCTACATAGTAGCCGCCCTAAGAGTGCAGACTGCAGGTTATCATGTGAGAGGTTTCACACTAGGCTATTGTGGACAGCTTTACAAAAAATAACGATAAAAAGAGTAAAATCATGTTGAGAGTTTTCAAGAGACAGTTATACTGGCCAGATGTACGTCTAAGGAGCCCATCCAAAGCTGACCACACCCACCAGCCTTTAATACACATACAGTATACACTGTTATATATTGCTTTGAAGGACAAGACTCCTGATGACAAAATGTTACTATATAGACAAAATGTTACTATATAAACATGAATTATATTACACTTATTGACACTATGTGGGTGAAATGATGATTACATTTGAAGAGTGACAGAAATATCTTAATGAATAATAGTAAAATTAAACTGAAGACACAGATTTGAGCAAATTTTCACAGTATAAATAAGGGAAGCACAGAAGATTAATAATTGCAATCTCTGAATCTGTCTCTGAATAAAATAATGTTGAAAAACATACTTCAGATAGAGCAAGGTAAAATAATGGAGAAATGAGTCCTTAAAACTGCCAGACTCTAGTCATCACCTTCGTGGGCATCATATCAATTGTTGGAGAAATGATTTTTTATATGAGCCCAAAAACTAGTGGGAGCAAACAACATCATGAACATGTCAGCATCTGCAAGTGAACACTTTCATTTGTATCATAATGTTATTATCAGGAAGCTGTTGATAAAAAAAACCCAAAAACAAAAAAACGCTGTAAAGAGTATAAGTGAAAGATTACAAAGAATGTTGACAATAGTTGGTTCACTGCCACTGTATGTTGTTTTTTTTCTGCTGAATTGTTGTGTTTTATTTTGTACCAGTCAAAAATGTTGTTAAGCCATGCTGACATGTAACTAGGTTTTTAATCAAGACAGTTAAACTAAAGTTGTACCAGTTGTGTCTTACAACTGATTCCAGGGCTTTATAAGCCACACAGATTAAATTAATTAACTAGTCTGCAGTTGCCAGGTTCTATGGATCCCTTATTCAGAAACTTCTTTAACTTCTGGTTATTGCCAGTCAAGTGGATTGCAACCTGTCACTATTGAAAACATTGCACTAAAAGACAGTACAACTTCATAGCTCAGTCCATTCCAGTGACACTTGCAAAGTTATTTTTGTTTGTTTTTCGAGGATCAAGTACTAAAGTTTTTAATAACTTGTTTGGTCATTTGCTTTTATTCCCCTCTCTATTGTAAGTTGTGTTGTCTGCAAAATCAGATAGTAGACATAATTAAATTCAAAACATTTATTTGAATCAGGTGTGCAAGTTAACTTTTCTCGAGCCAATATATATCAAATATCTTAAGACTTGTGCGATGTCAAGATCAGCCTATGCCTGACTGGTATTTCTGAGGATACCATACCAGCTTTGTTTATATGTTTGTTTGGTTTTTTAAAAAAAAAGGGGGGGGGGGGGGGGGGGGGGGGGCTGATATTTCAGAGTTGCAGTTGTTGGCCATCTTTATCATTACATGTCTTCTTTAGCACATGTGTATTGACACACACACACACACACACACACACACACACACACCACACCACACACACCACACCAACCACACACACACCACAACACACACACACACACACAACACACACACAACACACACAACACACACACACACACACACACACACACACACACACACACACACACACACACACACAATAAATACAAACATACACACACAAAACACACACACAACACACACACACACACCACACACACACACAACACACACACACACAACACACACACACACACATATTCAGTAATTTAAACTTGGCATTTGAAATTGTAAAGGGTCTCTATCACAGTCCGATAGGACATTTGTTATAGTTACATTAACGTTAATGAGTTCTTATATTTCTGTTATTTCTATTGCATAACCAAGTTTCCTTATGGGCTGGGTTTTTGTTTGTTTGTTTGTTTGTATTTGTTTGTTTTTTTTGTTTGTTTGTTTTTTGTTTTTTTTAGGGTGGAGGGTGACACATGTTTTTGAAGGGGGGGGGGGGGGGTTGTTTGTTTGTTTGTTTTGTTTTGTTTTTTGTTGGTTTTTTTTTTTCCCGTCTAATATCACTAAGAGTGAGCAGACGTAAAATTGAAGACAACAACAACAACAACACACACACACACACACACACACACACACACACACACACACACACACACACACACACCAGTTGTAGTAACAAAGTAATGGCACTCATCTAGAAAACAAAGTCTCAGATTTGAACCCTGTCTGAAGGTGGATATTTCCCGCTATCCACCTCACCATTAGAAGTGACTTGGGTGCTAGTCCTTCAGATCAGACAATGTGTGCAGTATGCTTTTAAATTCTGAAAAATAATCCACAGCAACTAGAGAGTTGTTCCTTGCAAAATCCCGTAGAAAAAAGCATTGTTTATAAAATGAAATATGCATGGAGGTAAGAAAAAGCTTTCCAGTGAAAATAATGGTATGTTTTGTATAATGTAATAAATAAAGTTTTGTTTTATTTTTAATATTGATTTTTTTTTTTTAATGCTGAAATTGTCTGTATGAAAGCTCTTTTGCCACAACAGATTGAAGCAAATGTATTTTCTTACTATGGTGCAGTTGATCCAGCCTGAAGTGTGACTTTTGCCCCCCGAGGAAGCAGTATTTGGCAAGTAGGACAGAAGGAAAAACATCTGTAGTTAACAAGTTATGAAACTTCATTATGAAAGTGATTTACAAACATTTTCTTTTCTTTTTAAAGTTGGTGAGTGGGAAGGAGGTTAACACAAGCAAACAAAGAGCACTGCCTTGAAGTATGAAATGCTTCACTGACAGCAATTTAGGATGCTTGGCAGAAAAGACCATTATCTTTGCCATTTACTTCTCATGGGTCTGGGGGCTTAGCTCAGTTCTTCTCAAAGGTCAGTCACAGCAGTGGTTATGTTTCATCATCTCTGGTGCTGTATAGGGAGACACTTCTCAGGGTAAAACAGATGCATTTTTGCTTTCACAGGGTGTGTGTGTGTGTGCGTGCGTGTGTGCGTGCGTGCATGGATGTGTGCGTGCATGCATGTGTGCATGCATGCATGCTTATGTGTAGACATGCATGTGTATGCATACATATTATATGTGTTGACTTTCACAAACTACATAATAGTGCTTTTATTTAAGCATACAGTTGTTATTTCTGTTTAAAGATTTATTTTTAAAAAATGCTAATTGTATAATTATTGTGCAAAATGAAGATTTGAGTTGCGCTGTGCAGCATACTTTGGGTTTTTTTATTATTATTATACTATCTGCCTAATTTTGATAAATTAGAGATAAAAACTGATGTATTGTGCTTTCATTTCTTCCCAGATTTTTCTAATATGGCTGAACCTAATACTAGTGAGCAAGGGGGAACAACTGCCCCACCAAAGTCAGACTCCAGCAGTAATGCCAAGCTGGTGGGGGATTCAGAGAGGACAGGCGGTGACACAGTGGATGGGACAGTGTTGGCATCAGGAGCAGTGAACTACAAAGGCAAAGCCCATCAGCTGCTGTTGCTGCAGAGAGGACTGAGGCTGGTGCCATCAGAGCCAGACAGCAAACCTGGCAAGTATGGCTCTGGTAAGTTGGCCACTTGTATTGGGGTGATTGCTTTGGATTGGATATAGCTCAACAGTCATCCCGTTATTTTGTGTGTCAAATTCAAGCTTTTCTTATAATAATACATGGAACTTATTTAGCGCTATATCTTGCAAAACAAATCAAAGCGCTTGCATTCAACCTATTCTTATAGGGAGAGTGCATCGCCACAAGAACAGTGTGATGTTGTTTTTTCCCTTTTGTTAGTGTATTCTCGATCTATCTGCAGCTTTCGACACTATAGACCATTCAATTCTTCTCTCCCGTCTTCAAAAAAACGTTTGGCATCACAGGCACAGCTCTCACTTGGTTTAATTCATACCTTACCGATAGATTCCAAACAGTAGCAGTTAACAAGATTCAATCCACACCTGTCAAACTGGAATGTGGAGTCCCGCAGGGATCAGTTCTGGGCCCTGTTCTTTTCACTCTATACACTGCTCCATTGTCACATATAATAAACCGTCATCAAATCAACTATCATTTCTATGCCGATGACTCTCAGATTCTAAGCTGTGATACTCCTGAAAATCTGCCATCTCTCCTGATAAAAATGTCCTACTGCCTTGAAGATATCCAAAACTGGATGATAAGTTACAGTTAAATGCAGATAAAACTGAAACCATGCTGGTAGGCACCAAACACAAACTTTCTTCCATTACTACAGCTTCAGTAGAATTCGGCAATACTTCAGTCACTCTTTCCACTGCTGTAAAGTATCTTGGGGTTGTTATCGACAACACACTATCCATGCAAAAATTCATCACCCAGACCTGCCAGTCATGCTACTATCAATTAAGACGTATTAGTGCAATTCGAAAGTACCTGTCCACTGACGCAACATCTAAACTCGTCACGTCTCTGATTCTTTTACATCTCGACTATTGCAATTCTCTTTTGGCTGGTCTGTCTGCATCATCTATCCACTCCCTTCAACGTATACAAAACTCTGCAGCTCGACTGGTCCTCAGAAAGAAAAAATCTGAGCACATTACTCCTCTCTTGCAATCTCTCCACTGGCTGCCTGTGCCTCAGAGAGTAAACTATAAGATCAGTACTCTCTGTTATAAATGTCTTCACAAAACAGCACCCTCCTACCTCTGTGAATGTCTTTACCCGTACACTCCATCTCGTTCCCTCCGCTCTGCTGCAGATACCCTGCGCTTACAAATACCTAGATTCAATCAATCCACCGTGGGCCGTCGCGCTTTCTCTGTTTCTGGTCCAGTGATCTGGAACGATCTCCCTCTCTCCCTCTCTCCCTTCGTAAAAAGCCTACCTATGACACATTTAAATCCAGCCTCAAGACACACTTGTTTCAAAGCTAAGACTTTCCTATCCTGTTTCATGTTCTGCCCCTGCTCTCAACAGCCGAACTATCCACCACCCTGCCAAAGTGTTTAACTTCTATATGTATGTGTGTGTGTGTGTGTGTGTGTGTGTGTGTGTGTGTGTGTGTGTGTGTGTGTGTGTGTATTGACTTCGTTAAAAATCTAAATTGTTGTTGGCTGCATGTGCAAGAATTGGTTGAATGCAAGCGCTTTGATTTGTTTTTGCAAGATATAGTGCTATATAAATTCCATTTATTATTTTTAAAAAGTTAAAGTCTGTCCCGAGCCATAAGGCTCATCAGGCCGGTGCTTATCCCGGTTTCTGTGGCGTTAAGCGACTGAGAGTCATAGACTCCCCCCTGGATAGGACGCCAGTCTATCGCAGGGTTAACCCCCAACACAAGGTTGGTACCCTTTTACACCTGGGTGGGGAGAGAAAATAGCCGTAAAGTGCCTTTTCCAAGGGCACAACGCCATAGCGGAATAGCTGGGATCGAACCCGCAACCTTTAGATTACGAGTACAATGCCCCAACCACTAGGCCACAGCGGCGGCTTTATTATTATTATTATTATTATTATTATTTGTTTTCTTGTTGTAGTGGCTTTTTTTTATCAGCAATTTCACCAAGATAATTGTCTTGTTACCAGGGCTTTGTTTACTTGAAATAAAGGTATGGTGCATAGGGAAGTTTGGTTTATTGTGTAAACTGAAAGACTAGCATCCAGATTACCACTCGCGGTCTGGTGGATAGGGAAAAGTCTGACTGAAGGACCTGCAGCTTGTGGCCACCAATCCAAAGCTGAACCTGATGACTTATTTCCCTCTGTAATTCCTCTGCATTCTTTTTATCAGCCTTCAGACGCTTTAGGTAAAGTGGTATAAATGACTGCAAGTTTTTCAAAATAGTAGTAGGCCTCTGTCAGTCGGTGTCGACTATGGAATTCGCGCCAAAAGACAGGTCATTTGTTCAGCGACAACGCCGGCTGTGGCTGGTCAGTCCGATGCGGGAGTGGCAGTCTCTGTTGCATCTGATGCAGATGTGGCTTGTTGAGGTGGCTGGAGCACATGCCTTCCGCTTGGCTCTCTTTTCGTTTGCTGCGGTGTGGATCTTTTCTTCACCACACTTCAGCTGTTTATGGAGAACACTGGGCCATTTGCTGCGGTCAGCCCCTACCTCCTCCCAGTTCTCTAGGTTGATGTCCAAGGCTTTCATGTCACGCTTGCAGACATCTTTGTAGCGCAGTTGGGGGCGGCCAATGCTTCTCTTGCCGGAGGCAAGTTCACCATAGAGGAGATCTTTAGGAATGCGTCCATCCTCCATCCTTCGCACGTGACCGAGCCATCTGAGTCTGCATTGTCTGAGGAGTGTGTACATGGTGGGAAGACCTGCAACCTTGAGGACCTGAGCGTTGGTTACCTTGTCACTCCAGTGGATGCTGAAGATGCGACGGAGAGAGCGCAGGTGGAAGCTGTTCAGTTTGCGCTCCTGTTTGGAGTATGTTGTCCATGTTTCACTGCCATATAGGAGAGTGCTGACGATGCAGGCGTTGTACACTGCCATCTTGGTGGAAATTGTCAGCTTTGGGTTCTCCCAGACACGGGTAGTGAGGCGTCCTAAGGTTGTAGCAGCCTTGCCGATGCGCTTGTTGATCTTGGCATCAAGGGATAGGTTGTCACTGATGGTGGATCCCAGGTACGTGAACTGGTGTATGACATCGAGCTGGTAGTCATCGATATAGATGGCTGGTGTAGTTACCACGTCCTGGCTCAGCACATTGGTCTTTTTCAGGCTGATTGTCAGGCCGAAGTCTTTGCAGGCCTGGGAAAACCTATCCATGAGGTATTAGAGTTCTTGCTCAGTGTGAGAAGTGACAGCAGCATCATCAGCAAAAAGCATGTCCTTAATTGTTTTCTCCATCACTTTTGTTTTTGCTTTCAACCGTGCCAGGTTGAATAGTCGACCGCTGGATCTGGTGCGTAGGTATACACCCTCTGTTGCAGTTCCAAAAGCGCGCTTTAGGAGCAGGGCAAAGAAGATGCCAAAGAGGGTGGGAGCAAGGACACAGCCTTGCTTGACTCCACCCTTGATGTCAAATGGGTTGGACATGCTGCCCTCATACTGGATTGTTGCCTTCATGTCATCATGAAAGGATCTAATGAGACTGTGGAGTTTTGGGGGGCAACCAATTTTTGGAAGGATGTTGAATAGCCCTTCCCTGCTGACTAGGTCAAAGGCCTTGGTCAGGTCTATGAAGGCTATGTAGAGGTGTTTGTGTTGTTCTCTGCATTTCTCCTGAAGCTGGCGTAGGGAGAATATCATGTCCACTGTGGAGCGTTAAGCTTGGAAGCCGCATTATGACTCGGGGTAGACACGCTCAGCAAGTTTCTGGAAGCGCACAAGCATGACACGAGCGAAGAGTTTTCCTACGATGCTCAGGAGAGATATGCCTCTGTAGTTGTTACAATCACTCCTTTCCCCTTTATTCTTGTAGAGAGTGATGATCTTGGCATCTCTCATGTCTTGCGGCACAGCTCCCTCCCTCCAACACTGGCATAGGACGTCGTGAAGGGGCTGTAGTAAGGTGTCTTTACAGCTTTTGATGAGGTCGGGTGGAATGCCATCGGTGCCAGGTGCTTTGCCGCTAGCTAAGCTGTCAATTGCTTTGTGGAGATCAGCAAGGGTTGGTTCAGTATCTAGTTCCTCCATGATGGGCAGAGGCTGAATGGCATCGAGGGCTGAGTTGGAGATTGTGTTCTCTCTAGAGTAGAGCTCAGAGTAATGCTCCACCCACCTGTCCATCTGTCTGCTCTTGTCGGTGATCACCTCCCCATTGGAGGTCTTGAGTGGGGCGGTTTTGCTCTGTGTTGGCCCTAGAGCTGTCTTGATGCCTTTGTACATTCCTCTGATGTTGCCTGAGGCAGCTGCAGACTGAATGGAGGCACTGAGCTCTTGCCAGTATTCGTTGGCACAACGTCTTGCAGTCTGTTGTACTTTGTTTCTGGCTGCTCTGAGTGCTTGCAGGGATTTCTCACTAGGGGAGCGCTTGTATTCGGCAAGGGCAGCATGCTTTGCGTCAGTGACGGGGGACAGCTCGCTAGACTTGGCATCAAACCAGTCATTGTTCTTGGAGGTCTTTTTCCCAAAGGTTGCAAAGGCTGTTTTCTGAAGGGCTTCCTGGAGGTGGTTCCATTTCTTAGAGGCTGACCAGTACTGGTGTTCATCAGACAGAGCTTCTTTGAGAGACTTGGCAAATTCTTCGACTTTCTCTGGAAGATGCATGCTGGTGGTATTGATGCGAGGTTTGCCTTTCTGTTTGAAGCTCTGGAGTTTCTTTGGATGAAGCCTGATCTTGTAGCAGACGAGAGAGTGGTCAGTGTCACAGTCTGCACTGTGGTATGTGCGGGTGATGAGCACAGACTTGATGTTGGTACGTCGGATCAGGATCATATCCAGCTGATGCCAATGCTTTGAGCGGGGATGGCACCATGACACCTTGTGTTGTGGCTTGGTCTGGAAGTAGGAGTTGGTCACGCAGAGGCCATTGTAGGAGCAGAACTCCTGCAGGCGCTGCCCATTTTCGTTAATCTTGCCAACTCCAAAGTGTCCAAGGCATGAAGGCCATGCGTCATGATCGGCACCCACTCGAGCATTAAAGTCTCCCAGGATGATGACATGTTCCTTGGGGGGTATTTTCTTGATGAGGTTGCTGATGTTGGCATAAAACTCGTCCTTTGCTTCTGCAGTGGATGTAAGGGTGGGAGTGTAGGCGCTGACAAGAGTGACAAAGCCCTTGGAGGTATGGAGACGGACTGTCATCAGGAGTTCGGATCCCTTGTCTCCAGGTTCAACCATCTTCAGTAGGGTGTTCCTGACAGCAAATCCCACTCCATGCTCTCTTCAGTCCTCCGCGCTCTTCCTGCGCACTTCTCAAAAGTGGTATAAATGACTGCAAGTTTTTCAATATAACATTGTAAAATTAAGTGTGAATTAATTAGAAATTAAAAATTGCATACAACTAAGATGTCATCTTTAGTCCTCAGAATGCTGATAGGCCAAGTTTGAAAAAAGATTTGGTATTATTTGAATCTTTATTATCTTTACCTTTTTAAAAAAAATTATTTGAGCATTCACCTCCCCCATTGGTAACCGTTACAGACCTGGTTTTCATTCAACATTGATCACACACAGAGGTAGACCCCATACCGGTGCTGAACGTACCATGGAGAGAAGTGGTGTGTGCCTGTGAACCTGCAGTCCTGAAATCCCAAAGCTCTGGCGGTGAAAAGAAGCCAGAAGCGGCGGACCCTGCCAGCAGAATGTTTGTGGTTCACTACATGACCCGGAATGCCAAGACCTACAAAGTGCAGTGCCAGAGTGTCACCTTGGAGAGCACACTGGACACTGCTGAAGGGTGGATTGTGCAGATCGAGGAGAAACGCAAAGAAGGTCAGCAGCAATTTGATTTAATTTGATTTATTCTTTTATATCAAGGATAATGGAATAAGCACTCTTGTGCTTTTTTACATCCAGTCCCCGTATATATGCAGTTTTGTAAATGTCATCTGTTCCCACCGGCACACAATGGCCTACTCTTACAAAAAGCGGAACAGGATTTTAACATGTGCGCAAGATGTTCTGCGTGCGTTCGCACACGGGGCCTGGGTTTAAAGTCTCATTCGAAGGACTTTTGGGGAGCAAGGCTGTGTGTGTGTGTGTGTGTGTGTGTGCGTGTGCGTGTGTGTGCATGCGTGTGTGCGTTCGTGCTTGCATGCATGTGTCTGTGTGTGTTTGTGTGTGTCTGTGTCTGTGTGTGTATGTGTCTGTGTCTGTCTGTGTCTCTCTCTGTATATATGTACATAATCATGTATACATGCTTACTGCATATGTAACATTACAAATTAGGGCTATTTTGTCACTGTTCGCTACTGAAATAATAAATTAGCCCTTGAAATTTGATAGGAGACACACTGATGGAAAATAACCCCCTGAGGTACAGCTCTGTACTTGAACTGGGTGTCACACTAATTCTCTGTTGTTGTGTTTTCTTACCCGTTACCTGTGGAAGATAGGCAGTGGTCACTTCACTTCAGTAACAGCATCTGTACATGATTGAGGTTTTTATGACTTAACATAATGTAAACACTATTTCAACTAAGGGACCAAACATAATCAGAATAATGGTCATTGTTTTGTTGCTTTTGTTCTTTTTTCAGATATGGATTTTATAATTTGTGTTTATAGTTTATATTTGTAACCAGGTGGTTTTGTGTAGCTCTATGTGTGAGAGCTTGTTGGGCATTTAGTTTAGGATAGAAACAGTTAAACAGATATTTGGTGTGGTCAGAACAGAGAAGATCTTCTGTTCATTTTATAAAGTGTTACGACATATTTGTATTTTTATATGAAGTTGATGATTGAATTTTTTTTATCTTTATGATTCATATGTTATTTTGTTTATGATTTTATTGTTAGTGGGATGAGATGAGATATATTTTATTGTAATGATTTTTGGATCAAGAGAGAGAACTCTACCTTGCATTTTGAACACAAAGGATCAGCCTGACCTAGGAAAGAAAATTTTAAATAACAATTTTAATAAATCATATTATCTATTCATATTCATGGATATGATTGTTGAAGGACTGATCTTGACTCGATTCAACTCGACCACAGTGAAGATTCTCTATTTTCATCATAAATCAGTATTTTCACTTATTACATCATATCAGTATAAGAACATTGAAATCGCGATCGGCAAAAGCAGTTCTAATTTATAAGTAAAGGAATATTTTATATATTGTAGTGTGCGATTGAGAATCGTGTGTAATAAACTTTATTTAGGTAAATGAAATATAACTTAATTTAGGTTGTAGTAGATCGTAAGGCATACGGCAGTTTGAACACGATGATTAGCCTAACGCTTAGCCTAACGCTCGTTTTTTGTTCTAACGAATTTGAATTTCGTCGAACTGAATTTTATAAAATGCAGACATTAAACTATTAATTTATAGTATATTTTGGGTTTATATATGAATGAACATTAGGTCGGATTATGTTAATATAGATAATTTGTATTATTGGAGTTTGTTCATTTTTTCGATCTTACGAACTACTTCGTAAGCAAGGCTGATGCAAGATTGATGCGCACGCAGTAGATCGGAAAGTGTGTTTTCGCATCGCTGTTTAATTATTAATATCTCATCTCATGGACACTGCTAGCTAATAATATGCATATGTATATAATTTGTGAATTATATTCTTCCTTTTATATTCATTAAGTATTAGGCTCTGCTGGACTCTTAGTGTTTTATTATCGAAAGTTTTAGTGCAAACCTGTTAAAAGTGTGTCTACTCAGAGGCTTTAATCGCCTTTAGCTCGCAGTCAGATAGTTGTTGTGTAAAGTGCATTAGTGCATTTTAAAGCTTGTGTTTCCTAGTTTATTTTGATGTATAATATGTTTAGCTTTGTTGTGCGGACAGCGAGATAATCGCTGTTGAAGCCACGTAAGGAAACACAAATTTACTCCATTTTAAGTTCGAAGTGGCCGAATCGTCTGCTGCCGCGTGGTGCTGTCTTTACAGTCCGTGCGGAGGGTATATATTTAGGGATGGTTAGGGTGGCTAGAGAGACTAGGGGAGACGAGGAGAGACTAGGAGAGATAGGTTTGCAGACTACGGTAGACTGGGTTAGACCTGTAGCAGTCCAGCAGAGCACAGGAGGGAGCAGAGAGATGACAAAATAAAGACTGACCAATGCCCAGCTGCTGTCTTCCCCTGAGTCTTCTTTTGCCTGGCTGCTGTGCATTGTTCCTCTACTTTCCCTGTCCTCTATCCTTGCTACCGGCTCATCACATATTGATCACAGAAACAGTGTCAAGGCTGATACCAAGTCAGAGGAAAAGACAAAAGGAAATCATAGAAGTTAGGTGGTACTGTAAATTTCTAGTACTCCCAGAGACCCACATATCCATCCATAGACTCGTGTTCATTTTTGATGTTCCCAGTCACTGGCTGTGAAATTTGCATGCGTCCACCCTACATTTCAATTGCACATTTCAGGACTCTGTAAATCTTAACACATGGTTGTCAGTGTGTGCAGTATGCAGGAAGACTGCCAGAAACAAGCCAGTGGTTTCATGTGGGGTGTGCAGGAAAACCCCAGAAGCTGCTGCTGATCATCAACCCCATTGGAGGCCAAGGCAAAGCCCGCCAGCTGTTCACCAAACAAGTGCAGCCCCTGTTTGCCTTGGCTGGGGTGGAGCTGGTCGTCAAAGGTCAGCTGGCCCCGGGTCATCCTCTGACTTTTGTGTCATTCTTTCTGGATAGTTGTTTTGGAGGGTAAAAGAAACAGACAGATTGGTAAAGGTAAAAGGTAAGATAAAGGTGTCCCATAACCTTTGTGGTCATAGGGGAGCAAGGCATCAGAGACCTCAGCTTCTCTAGAGGCCAGCATGTTGAGGGTGGCACCCATCACCTCTCCCTCACTGCTTTACCTTCCCTGACCCTAAAGAGGGCAGGTACCCACTTACAGTTGGGTGAACTGGGGGAACAATACTGAAGCCAAGATGCACAAATGGTCACCCATCCAATTGGTAACCATGCTTGACGCTGCTTAACATTGGCTGGGGAAAAGCGAGTGGTCTGACCACTGAGCTATCCCGTTAACCGTCTTAGCCTCGTTGCGGCCGCAGCCGGCCGTAACAGCACCTGCTGCTAGATTCCGATATGGCTGTAGCTGGCCGTAGATCCTGACCACATGGGCAGTACTTTTCCATCACACACATATCTCCTGGTTCTCACACAATGTGTCTGAAATTTGGTGGGGCGATGCAGGGAGTGTTTCAGAGGGTGCCTGTGATAAATTTAGACCACTAACACGTGTGTACTTGGGAGGGAAGGGAGAAAGCATAGCTGGTGATAGAAACTCCTTTCGCTCTTAGTGCATGGCGAAAAAAAATGGCGTCTTCGTTGGTAGCAGACGATTCATCTAACTAACTAGACAATAAAATGAACGTGTTTGCATTGGAAGTAGAAAAATTTCAATGATAAATGTTAAGTGAGTCAGAAATAAAAAGCTGACGGGGGAGAAGAGAAAGGAAATAACGCAGTTAGAGAGAAGAATGACCCTGAAAATAAGGCAATACATGTCACATTCCTGCAAGCACAATGACCTGTGCTACCCACACCACTGTGGAGAAATTTGACCTGGGGGGGAGGGGGGGGGTCTGTAGCATAAACGCTAGAAAATGTGACGCCTTTTGACTATTTTCTAGTCATTACCACACTTTTTATTTGAAACTCAACCGACAGATTTGCTGATGACGAAAATAGCAAGAAGGAAAAGAAAATAGGTTTCTAGTCTGCCAAGGTGCCACAGGTGACAGCGATAGGTACACCCCCGACACATTCACATTTTGTGCTTTCTGTGATGTGATGTATCCCTGTGCCATCACTATGACTACTTTAAAGGCTATCAAGAATAAAATTTTGTAGAATTACACAAGTTCTGTGTGTTTCATATTTGTCACACCTGTGTGGTGACACTGGTGACAATGTGACACTTATGTACAATAATACACTTCTGTGCACTTAACAAACCTGTGGTAAGACATAGACATCTGAAATCCAGTATACAGGTCAGATATTGATTGAATATGCCTTGTTTTCAAAAGCCCCCAAAACAGTTAAACAAAAAGTATGTCTCATCAAGACATATAAAACAACAGGAGTTATGAGGATGTTGTGTGACACATCCTTGAATTACAATTGCACACAAACATTAATAAACACATTGGCTAGGCATCAGTTCTTTATTCAACACTTACATGTATGAATTTGTGTCTATTCCATACATATTTTGCTGGTTTATTGTATATAATATACTTTTACCTGTGATTGGTGACAATTAAGGTGACAATGACACAACATTTTGTGACCAGACATGTAAACTTGCCTTAAAATGCAAGTACAAAGATGTAATGTAGCTTGTGACAAAATTTCAGCTTGATAGCTTGTCATGCACACAGATAGTTGTCTCAGGAGTAGACTCTGTCAGTTTTGGGTAGAAAACTTTCAAAGAATTCAAAATCTACAGGCAGTTTAGCTCTGTAGAATTCAACAACATGAGGGTTAAATTGATGAAGAACAGCAATATTGTGTATTTTTTCTTCTGTAAAGATTTTCAGATTTCTTTTATCATCATGGACCTGTGTTCTGTGGGTAGTGTAAAGTAAGGGAACCAACAAAATTCTCAAGACAAGCTTTCAGTCAAGACCTTAGAGCTTTTAATATGGGCTCATTTGAGTTGATTTAAAAAACTGTCAAAATGAAGTAATAGCATCAAATTGTCGTAGGAACCCATGTCTTATGTCTTGTTCTGTTTTTCTTTTATTGTCTTTCCAAAGCTGAAAATTCAAAGGCTGAAAAGATATTTCCCCCTAACTCTTAACACTATCCCTACATTAACCCTTTCACTGCAATCATATTTTGCTCAGGCACATGCATGACGAAACAGAGAGAGCGTTGAATCATGACCAGCAGCGATCGTCTGCTAAGCATTGCTGACGACGGTTTCTATGATAAAGGGTGTTCGTCAACAGAGCAGTAAAGAGGTTAAGGGAGAGAACCCCTCTTTCCCAGTACACGTGCACTGCGCACATTTGTATGCTACCCTAACCCAGTAGTGGGTCATACAGAGGGAAGGGTTACTGGATGGCTGGTTACCCTATAGTGGTTTACCCATAGGAAAAATGTTAAACTCTTAGTTGTGTGTATAGTTTTTTGTGGGTGTTTATATTCATTTACAAAGAAGGGAGGGGGGGGGGTTTGCCAGGAGAGGTGATGGAGGCTTGCTGTGTGTGCAGTGACAGAGCGAGCCCAGCATGCTCTGGAGATCATCAACACTTTTGATGTGGCCTCTGTGGATGGGTAAGTCCCTGTCTTGGACTTTGGTCCTTCTGACATGTCCACTTTCTGGAAATGATGTGCAGCAGTTTCTTCTTTTCTGTCAGTCTCTGTGCTTCTGGCCATTTTTTCCCTTCCAACCATTTCTCTTGTGATTTTCCACCTTACAAGTTTTGTTGTTCCTCGGCTAGAGCACTGATGTTCACCAATAGTCAGATTTTGTGTGTGCAACTGTTTTTACTCACCATTAAGGTAACCATATTCCAACTTCAGGGATGGTGTTTGAAAAAGAAGATGCCTCTGCTTGCATTTTGTAATCTGTTCCTGCTGGCACAAAATGTCCTACTCTTCTGAAAGGTATAACAGGTTTTTAATGTGCATGCAATGTGCTTTGCTTGTATTTGCACTCAGGGCCTTGGTTTATAGTCTCATGCAAAATACTGGTTTTTTTGGTTCTTTTGGGGGTTGAAAGATCTGATAATGTGGCACATCTGTTTACTTATTCACAGCTGTGATGTTAATTACCTTTTGCCTTTTTTTGTGTGTTCTTCAGCTAGAGCTGCAAGGTTCACCATTAGTGAGATTTTTGCATATGCAACCATTCTTCCCCCACCATTAAGGCAGTTGTGATCAGACTTCAGAATATACAGTTGAGAATTGAACTTAACTAGTTTTGTGAGGACAGTTGGGAAGTACCTCCCTGTTCTTTCCTTCTTTCAACTGTCGTGGGTTGTTTCAACCTGCTCAAGTCTGTAAGCACACTGGCCCGACTGGTTCAGAGTCTCTTCTGATAGAATTGATATTCTGTTTGATTTTCCTGTCAAACTGAGAAGAAAGGGCAAGGCTTGGAATGGAACCCAGAACCTCGTGGTTGACTTGTTAGGCAGGTGAAGGTCTAAACCACCCTGCCACCTCTTTTTTGTATATTCTGAATGACTGCGTTACTGCCTGCAGATATCTGTCTGGCATAGGTGGCTGAGGGTTTGGCATGATTCTTGCCTTCGTGTTCTCCTTCATCATAAATTTTTCTCAATTTGTTTCCTCATAATGTGACATTACACATCACTTTGTCTGCTTTTGTCTGCAAAAAATACCCACTTTATTTTTGTTATAGTTGCAAATTTCACAGAAAAAATGTAGATAGTGTGTTGAAAAGGGGAGGTAAACCAGTGTGTGTGTGTTGTTGTTCAGGGTGGTGGTGATGGGTGGGGACGGGATGTACATGGAGGTGGTGCATGCCCTGACATTACGCAGACAGCAGGAGGCAGGGGTGGACTACTCTGACCCCCAGGCCACGCTGACCCCGCCCTCTGTGCGCATCGGCATCATTCCTGCTGGTCAGCTCTTGCTCTGCTCTGCCAAGTCTCTGTGTGTGTGTGTGTGTCAAGTCAAGTCAAAATTTTATTTTCAGATGGTACATTGAGTAAGCATCGATTTCCTTTTTTTCATCAAGCCATCTATTTAAGGAAAAAAACAAAAAACAAAAACAACATGTGTTGCATGTATGGTGTGTATGTGTGTATGTTTGTGTGTGTGTGTGTGCATGCGTGTGTGTATGTGTGTGTGTGTGTGTGTATGTGTGTGTGTGTGTGTGTGTGTGTGTGTGTGTGTGTGTTGTGTGTGTGTGTGTGTGTGTGTGTGTGTGTGTGGTGTGTAGTCTGTGTATGTGTGTCTAGTCTTGTGTGTGTGTGTGTGTGTGTGTGTGTGTGTGTGTCAAGTCAAGTCAAAATTTTATTTTCAGATGGTACATTGAGTAAGCATCGATTTCCTTTTTTTCATCAAGCCATCTATTTAAGGAAAAAAACAAAAACAAAAACAACATGTGTTGCATGTATGGTGTGTATGTGTGTATGTTTGTGTGTGTGTGTGTGCATGCGTGTGTGTATGTGTGTGTTGTGTGTGTGTATGTGTGTGTGTGTGTGTGTGTGTGTGTGTGTGTGTGTGTGTGTGTAGTCTGTGTATGTGTGTCTAGTCTGTGTGTGTGTGTGTGTGTGTGTGTGTGTGTGTTTTTGATTTGACTTATTTGATTTGATTTATTCTTTTATATCCAGGATAATGGAATTAGCACTCTTGTGCTTTTTTTCATCCAGTCCCTGGGTGTATGCAGTTTTGTAAATGTCATCTGTTCCCACCGGCACACGATGGCCTACACTTATGTAAAGCGGAACAGGATTTAATGTGTGCGCAAGGTGTTCTGCGTGTGTTCGCTCACAGGGCCTCGGTTTAAAGTATCATCAGAAGGACTTTTGGGGAGATTGGAGTCAGCACTGATGTTAACTCCAGGAGAAATATCTCCTCGACCGGACTCGAACCCGGGTCGTCAAATTGCCAGCGCAGTGTTCTGACCACTAGGCTATCCGTCCCCCCCCCCCGTGTGTGTGTGTGTGTGTGTGTGTGTGTGTGTGTGTGTGTGTGTGTGTGCACGCGTGCATGCACTTATGTGTCTGTGAGTGGACAGTGTGTTCTGATTTTTTTTTTTGTTGCCTTTTTTCTTTCAATAATTTTCATATTCTAGAAACTTTTTTTTTAAAGGGAAAATGTTTGCAGTGAATAGTCCTGAACTGATATTAGAAAATACAGCTCTAGAGCCCTTTGACTAGTGATTCAACAAATGATCAGTATTTTCACAGATAAGATAGACAAAAATTACAACTGAACAGATATTTTGATAAAGGAAATTTCAAGATAATGAAATCCTACATGTGTGTGTGTGTGTGTGTGTGTGTGTGTGCGTGTGTGCATGTGTGTATGTGTGTGTGCGTGTGTGCATGTGTGTATGCGTGTTGTGTGTGTGTGTGTTGCATGTATGGTGTGTATGTGTGTGTATGTTTGTTTGTGTGTGTGTGTGTGTGTGTGTGTGTGTGTGTGTGTGTGTGTGTGTGTGTGTGTGTTGTGTGTGTGTGTGTGTGTGTGTGTGTGTGTGTGTGTGTGTGTGTGTGTGTGTGTTGTGTATTTTCAGGCACTGGGAATGGAATGGCCCACATTTTCAATGGAGTGATTGATGTGGTCACAGCTACACTGAACATTATCAGAGGTATGTATGCTCTTACTCTCAAAGGATCGATCTTGCTTTGTCT
>CM060323.1:65177622-65300122 GCA_030674155.1 Stramonita haemastoma | reverse complement strand
TGGACACATCCCTGTACACTTTTTTACACTGTCTGTTCTTTTGTGCGCCCTCTGCAGATGTGATGCTGACCCAAACGTTGAAGAAACAGAAAGTCCTGGAGTTTGATATTGAGGTTCTGAAGAGTGGAGAGGAGGAAGATAGCAGGTAAGATGCACATTGTGTGTGTGTGTGTGTGTGTGTGTGTGTGTGTGTGTGTGTGTGTGTGTGTGTGTGTTGTGTGTGCACATGTGGGGTGCTCATGTGTGTGTACATGTGTGTGTGTACATGTGTGTGTGTACATGTGTGTGTGTGTTCACGTGTGTGTGTATGCTTTTGTGTATGCGTGCATGCATGCATACGTGTGTGTGTGTGTTCATGTGTTTGTGTGTTTGTTTTCCCTTGTAATATTTTTGAACTAATGAAAAGAAAGTATATACTGAAATTTGAGGAACAATTTTGAAAAGAAAGTATATACTGAAATTTGAGGAACAATTTTGTACATATCATAAAATATATCACACCCAACTCCACACTTTGACATCCAAGTTATTGTCCTTTTAAAGGGCAGAAGAGCTAAGGGGTTCCTGTGTCAAATTCAAGATCTGAAGAAATACAGTGACACTGATTCAGATTACCATTGTGTTGGTAATGTAGGATGTTGGTGGTCTGCCTCTTTTTCTTTTACAAGATGTCAAAGCTAGAGTCGGTATAGCCAAGCAAAGGATGATTCAGTTAATCAACATTGGAAAGAGACAAACATACCTAAATATCTCAAAATTAGAATTGTCAAACTCTAATCTGGCCTGTATTGCTGTATGGGTCAGAAGCGTGGACACTATGAAAAATTGGAAAGAGACCAAATAAACACAGCTGAAATGTGGTTCTACAGGTGACTTCAAAGAAAGATGGGGTCAGGTAGAAGAACAAGTGAAAGCATTCTTGATGAACCCTAACTGCAAAGACAAGTGTTGGTTGAAACAGAATGGCAGACTGGGATATCATGTGTTATCTTTGCCAGTTCAACTGTGTTCAGGCATTCTGTCTGAGAGTTTGCAGGGCTCCAACAATGCCTCAGAAAGTCGAGAAGAGAAGAAAGAAGTAGCAAGGATCTCAGTATGTTCAACAGTGTAAGGAACACTTCAGTATTAACCCTCTTGCATTCGGATTCTCTGAACACAAATTGCCCCTAGATTTCACATTCCATTACAAAATCAGGTCAGGCACATGCCTCAGAAAGTCGAGAAGAGAAGAAAGAAGTAGCAAGGATCTCAGTATGTTCAACAGTGTAAGGAACACTTCAGTATTAACCCTCTTGCATTTGGATTCTCTGAACACAAATTGCCCCTAGATTTCACATTCCATTACAAAATCAGGTCAGGCACATGCCTCAGAAAGTCGAGAAGAGAAGAAAGAAGTAGCAAGGATCTCAGTATGTTCAACAGTGTAAGGAACACTTCAGTATTAACCCTCTTGCATTCGGATTCTCTGAACACAAATTGCCCCTAGATTTCACATTCCATTACAAAATCAGGTCAGGCACACATGCTCGCTTGCCTTTTCCTCCTTCTAAGTACATACCAGCAGCTATAATTACTTCTAGACTCTCGCCATAGGCTTTATGCATGTGGTCTGATAGAGCTATTGCATTTGGTAGCAATCAGTGGAGGTCACTGCCTGATGGAAAACTACTGTGTGTAAATCCCGGCAAATCCCGTTTTGAGATTGGGGGGGGGGGGGGGGGGGGGGGGGGGGGGGGGGGGCAACTATTCAGTCCCGGCAAATCCCGGTTCAAGACTAAAAGGGTTAATGTTCTGAGTGTTCTCATTGGTCTCTTGGACATGCCTTCTACTTCAGGGGCTTTCTTTCTCTTTTTCTTCTTCTGAACACACAGAGTTTCAGAGATAGGTTTAGGGGACTTTCTTTCTCTTTTTCTTCTTCTGCACACACAGGTTTTCAGTTCCAGTCAGAGCACCAGGTCTAAACAGCTTTACTCTGTATATAAGCTACTCCTGCTACAACACAGGAAAACACCCAGAGAGCAGGATCAGAAGTTTATTATCAACATTATTTTTCCTCTTCTAAATGCAACACCTGTGCACATGCATTTGAAAAAAAAATTGTCATCTATATCTCGTGGCACAAAATGGTCTTCTCTAGCACACACTGAAGCTGAACAGGTTTTTTTTTTAATATGTGCACAAGATGTTTTGTGTGTGTTTGTACATGGGATCTCGGTTTATAGTCTTATCCAAAGGGCTTGTATGTATACTGAATTTTTTTCATTCCTTGGCTAGAGCTCTGAGGTGCGCTAAAGGGACGGATAAGGGGGATGGGATAGCCTGTGGTCAGAACACTGCGCTTGAAATTTGACGACCCAGGTTCAATTCCCATTCGAGGAGATTTTTGTCCTGAAGTTAACATCAGTGCGGACTCCAGTCTCCCCCAAAGTCCTTAGGATGAGACTGTAAACCGAGGCCCCGTGTATGAATGCATGCAGAACATCTTGCGCGCATGTCAAATCCTGTTTCGCTTTTCATAAGAGTAGGCCATCATGTGCCGGTGGGAACAGACGACAATATTTTTTTTTAAAAAACTGCATACACACGGGGACTGGATGTAAAAAACCACAAGAGTGCTTATCCCATTATCCTCGATATAAATGAATAAATAAATAATGAATAAATAATGGTGAGATTTTTTGTGTATGCAGCTGTTCACCCCCCCTTAACCCCCATTTAGGTAGTTGCATTCTGACTTCTAGGCTGTCTGTTGAATGGGACTGAGGGAGTGCTCCTGTGTTGCTGTTTTTCAGAGAGGGGGAGGATAAGAAAGTGGAGGGTGCAGAAGCAGCACCCACATCAGGTTTGCAACTTTTTTTTTTCTTGATTGTTAATTTCTTTCATTGACCCCCACCCCCTCCCACCCCCACCCTTCTCATCCCACCCTCCACCCACTCCCACCTCTGCCAACACACATGCCCCACACACAACACACACACACACACACACACACACACACACACACACACACACACAACACACACACACACATATGTGTTTTTGTTGTTGTCCAGTTTATTATCTGTTCACTCTCAGTGATATTAGTACGAGGAAAGTGGAAAGTGTAGTGGAAGTTTAAGTAGGGAGGGGAGGGGGTGTACAGAGAAGACTGAGGAGGTAGCACATGTGTTGGCATTTTTCATGCATCAAAAAAAAAAAGAAAATCTCTTAAACATGAGCAAAATTTAATCTTAAAGTGTTAACAGGAAACAAGAATAATACAACTACAACAAATATTCAAGTGGACTGTACAATAAACATCTAGCTATGGCAAAGGCTAACTTTGAATTTTCAAAAACATTTTTCAGAGACTGCTCAGAAAATGTAGGTAAAATAGGTTTTACAATCACACACACAAAGGGAGAGAAGAAAGAATCAAACCTACCAGACTACATAATGAATATGACCTCCTCTCCCCCCCCCCCTCACTCACTTTTTCTTCACTTACTGTTGATGTGGTTTCATGTATTGTTTCAGGTTGGATGAAGATGGGAAGGAGACAGGTGACAGCTGTGTTTGCCATGATAACCAGACTGGTGTCTGATCCAGATGGTCTGATGGTTATGAACCCATTCCTTCCAAACTTTGATGTGCTCTTTCTCAACTGTACCTCACTGATGGACAACTATCGCTTCCTCTTTGGTATCTTCAGTCGCAAAGTGTCTGCAGTAAGTGTTGAATTTTAGCTGTGTGACAGATTCGAGTGAAAGCTGAATTTTTATTTTATTTATTATTACTTTTTAAAAATCCTTTTTCTCTTTCTTTCTGGTTTCTTTTTTCTTTCTGTTTTTGTTTGGTTGGTTGAGGGTTTATTTGCGATTGTTTCCTTCTCAGTTTGTTCCCCATGTTTTTCAAAGAAGCTCTCACACTTCTTATTTTTGTTTTGTAACCTTTTTCAACGCCATATTTATGCTTTCTGTTTTTCCATTTTAAGTCCAAAAGAAGGAAGGAGGCAGGACAGTTTAGATGATCACCTGCCTAACAAGTAAACCATGAGGTTCTGAGTTCAATTCCCAGCCTTGTCCTTTCTTCCCATTTTGAAGGGAAAATCAAACTGAATACCAAGTCTTTTTGAGGAGACTCTAAACTAGTTGACCCTTGTGTTTATGTACTTGCGCTCATCAAAAGAACCCACAATAGCTGAAAATCAAAAAGAGCAGGGAGGTACCTCCCAACTGTTCTGGCAAAATTGGTAGATTCAATTCCTGACTGTGTCCCCAAAGTTGGAATGTGGCCACCTTAATTGTGGGGGAAAACCGGTGACATACACAGAAATCTGGCCATTGACAATGAACCATGCCACTATGGCTGAGAGAGCAGCAACAACAAAATTCCAAAGTGATTACAATTCTCCCCTCTGAAAAAAGGAAAATTGATATTATTGTAAGTCCAAAGTGATTACTATTCTCCCCTTTGAAAAAAGGAAAATTAATATCAGTGTATGTCCAAAGTAATTGAAATTCTTCCCTCTTGAAAAGGGCAAATTGATGTCATTGTCAGTCCAAAGTAATTGAAATTGTTCCCTCTTGAAAAGGGCAAATTGATGTCATTGTCAGTCCAAAGTAATTGCCATTCTCCCCTCTTGAAAGGGCAAATTGCAGACCTGTGCACCTTCCGTATTTTTACATATTTGTTCTGGAAAAAGTTGGAAAATACAGAAATACGATTTTATTAATCAAAATCCAATTTTTATCAACGTAAAAACCGAAAATCAAAAATGTCGTCTTCTATCTTCAGCGATGCTGTTCATCTCGCGTTATGTCGTCTGCTACGCCTTATCATTCAGCTACTTATCTCCCCTGATAATGCATGCGCACAGCAGTACTTTTCAAAACAACATGGCAGAAAGTGGTGTAAACTTTCGCAGAGAAACAGACCAAACTGATACACTTACAAGCAAAGAAAGACGCGATGTGAATGCAAAATGACGCTAACAGGCCAGGATGGGGCTAAAAGAGGCACAGTTGCAGATGTAGGTGCATAAACAGCAAAATTGGCTGTTCATTTTGCCAAGTAAGGTAATTAAAGTTGAACTTTTATTCGCAAGTGATGTCAAAAATTGGAATGCGGTCGGAACATAGCAAACCACAGCTCTTCATTTAGGCCTATAGAAGTGCTGATTTCTTGGAAAATCATGGAAGAGTAGACCTCTTGCATCTTCGGAAAATCAGTTGATCGTTAAAATGGCAAAGTGACTCGTTCTGAAGTTACATGATCGAGACTCTTTCTGAAGTTACATCGTGTCAAACACGGCCTCCGCTCTGGTGCTGTACTGGACTGCAGCAAAGCACACACATACACAGCACTGTTTTCTGGCCATGCAAACTGTCATGGTGAGTCCACTCTGAAATCACATGAATTTTTAATTTGCTTACGTAATATGGGGGCTTCAACTTGATATTAAAATGAGAAAGGCATAGAGAGTGTATTGATCTCTCTCTCTCTCTCTGCTCTCTGTCTGTCTGTCTGTCTGTCTGTCTGTCTTCTCTCTCTCTCTCTCTCTCTCTCTCTCTCTCTCTCTCTCTCTCTCTCTCTCTCTCTCTCTCTCTCTCTCTCTCTCTCATATTCTCATTTCATGTTTCCATCAAAACTGGCACGAAAATTTAATGTCGAGTGAAAAATACCATTGGTATAGCTCATTTAAAGATGCGTTTGGTCCAGAACAATATTTGATATCGTTAACTAATAAGAGGCTTCGAAGCAATCTACTGAAATTTCAGCTGAGATTATGTGGTCTATTGAACTGTAGACAATGGTATATTACAGAGGAGACAGACAGCAATCCATGTCCAGCATGTGGAGAAGAAGAAAAAGACGAATTGCACTTTTTGTGTACATGTCGAACTTACCAAGAAATTCGTCAAAAAGTTACTTTTTTGACAAACCCAACCAACAGGTCCACTAGTCGTGTACAAAAAGTGTTAACTTCAAATAATATGTCCGAGATGATATCTTTAGCAATATATGTAACACAGGCTCTAGAAAAACGCAAGCAGACTATGAACCAAATAGATTCTATAAGTAATAACTAAAAATGTTTGTTGATATTTGTCTGGATTTCGAGTTATTATTCATGTCTTCTTTTCTGTCCATCCATTATTAACATGACATTTATAATTAACCCCCTTTGACTGATGGGCTTGTAGCTTTTGTCAAATAAAATTCGTTCATTCTCTCTCTCCTCTCTCTCTCTCTCTCTCTCCTCTCCTCTCTCTCTCTCTCTCTCTCTCTCTCTCTCTCTCCTCTCTCTCTCCGCTACTCTAACTGATAGATCCGTACAGAAAAGGCTAAGAGACAGACAAAGAAATACATACTTTAGAAAATCCGTGCTACATCATTCAGACAGTGAAGATATTGTGACGTGTGAATCAGACGACATTGTGATCCAGTGTGCATGCCAACTAGACACTGAGCCAGTATGTGTGTACTGGTTTGTCAAACAGCAAGAGAAAAACATGCTAAAAGAGGAACGTGTCAAACTCGCCAGTTTGCGGAATGGGAAGCGAATCCAGAACACACTACACACGGAGACCCTATCGTGTGCTTCAAGGGACTTAGCGACACTTAGAGAACTACTACAGCGGTTTCTTGGCTAGCCTAGACCTAAGGGTGTGTGTGTGACAAAGACTGGACGAAAGAAAGGCTCAGAATGCCATAACATACCCGGACAGTAAAGAGTTTCGTGTCTCGATGTACATTACTAATCAATGCTGTGGTTTCCATGGCTTGGAGTAGCGTCCTGTGTCAGCTTAAAGCAATTATCGTTATCGTTATTCGGCAACCCCCTTCATGTATGGGCCAATGGCCTTTTTTCATGAATAGACCTTTCGAGTTCGAGTTCGAGTTCTCTCTCTCTCTCTGTGCCTCACACACACACACACACACACACACACACACACACACACACACACACACACACACACACACACACACACACACACACACACACAAATTCTCTCCCTCTGCTGCCACTCACCTCCCTATCTCTTTCCCACTTCACTAGTCTTCTTCCCCTACCCACTACCACCTCTCTCCCTCACATAGGCTAGTGCTTCTCCCCCCTCCCCTCTTCACTAGTTTCCCCACCCTATCTCCCTCACATAGGCTAGTGCTTCTCCCCCATCCCCTCTTCACTAGTTTCCCCACCCTATCTCCCTTCTCTTGTCTTTCTCTCTCCCCCCTACTCCCCTCTCCACTAGCGCGTGCGCGCACACACACACGCACACACACACACACACACACACACACACAACACACACACACACACACACAATCACACAATCACACACTCACACACATCTGTTTTGGTATCATCCTTTTTGAAAGCTTTAAAAAGAAATGACAATTTTCAACAGTATCCAGGACTATCCCATATGATAATTACATCACTTATGAAGTCATCAGACCTGTCCAGATTTGCTAGTTGATAAAAGAAAAGGCCTATGAGCTTTTGTACAATGAAAAGAAATTGGAGGAGGGATGAGCAAAAAAATATAGAAAAAAAAGCCAATAAGAAAAAATAAAGATGTTTATTCTTCATGTTGAAAAAGTGTTTCACGAACAATGCACAAAAATACTAAAACTCAGTGAAAAATACTGAAAATTACCATGAAAGTACTGAAATCAGTAGTAAGGGGGTGCACAGGTCTGAAATTGATGTCATTGTCAGTCCAAAGTAATTGCCATTCTCCCCACTTAATTAAAAAAAGTTTGTTTTTTTAATCCAAAGTAATTGCAATCATCTCTTTTTTTTAAAAGAACAAAGTAATATCTTTGAAATACCAAAGTAATTGCACTGGTCATCTCTTAAGAAGAAAAAAGTTAAATTTTTTAAAGACATAAGAATATGAGAAGCGTTGTTGTATTTTTACTATAACAAATGGAATAAAATCTGAAATGGTATCTCTACTTTCTGGAAGTCCTTGTGTTTCTTTCCCATCACTCTTTCTTTCTGCCTTCTCTTCTTCCTGCTGTTTCACTTGTTGCTGATATTTCAACTGTGGCTTCAGGGTCCTGTCATCTACTCCCCCCCCCCCCCCCCCCCCAACAAGCCTTAACATCTTTCCTACTTTTTCCTCATAGTTTGTTTGTGTCATATCATCTGTTTTATTTCATTCTGGATACTGGTTATTGCAATAGTAAACACTTTGATGGGCCCAGGATATTTGCTCTGCTGTATCAATAGTTCACTTACAGGGTCTTCAATATTGTATGAATGTGCTATAGACTGTATACACAAACTTGCAGGCCAAGACATGCTAAACAAATCACACAGTAGACCGTTACTAGATCGCCTCGTGTCCTTTACTAGATCCCCAAGGAACGTCACTCCCCGTCTTCTAGACAACTGAAGCTGAAGGTTTTTCAACAATTCTAGCCTGTTTAAAGGCCTCTCCTTGAACTAATTTCAGTTCTTGATACTAAGCAATTTCTGCCCTAAAATAAGCTCTCCAAGTACGACTTTTTCTGTCATTTCTTCAATCCAAAGGAGGTTCTATACCCAAGTAATCACATAGCAAAAATGAGTACATTTCTAGACAAATGTGTACTAATGCAAATAGAGGAAGAAAGAGAAAGAAAGGACAAACACACATAGAGAAACAGAGGGGGGGGGGGGGGGATGGAGGTGTGTGTGTGTGTGTGTGTGTGTGTGTGTGTGTGTGTGTGTGTGTGTGTGTGTGTGTGTGTGTGTGTAAGAGACAGGGAGAGGTGGAGAAAATGAGAGACAGAGACAGGACAGAGAGAGACACAGAGAGAAGTGTGTGTGTTTATGTGTGTGTGTGTGTGTGTGTGTGTGTGTGTGTGTGTGTGTGTGTGTGTGTGTGTGTGTTGTATATGTGTGTGTGTGTGTGTGAGAGAGAGAGAGAGAGAGAGTCCAAAGTCATATTGTTATTTCCACATTCTGAGTTGGAGAGAGAGCTAGAGCTAGATCTCTATGATAGTATGAAAAAAAGAGGTGAAAGCCAATATCAAAGTCTTGTTGGAGAGAGAGCTAGAGCTAGATCTAGATGAAAAATGAAGTGAAAGCCAATGAATCAAAGTCTTGCCACCCCCCCCCCCCCTTAAAAAAAGAGAGAGAGAGAGAGAGAGAGAGAGAGAGAGAGAGAGAGAGAGGGGGGTCAAAGTCAATTTTGTATGCCCACTTTCAGATTTGGAGATGAGAAAAGAAGTGAAACCCTATATTAATCTTGTTGTTTTTTCCTCCCATAGGGAACAGAGAGAGAGAGAGAGAGAGAGAGAGAGAGGGTCAAAGTCAATTTTGTTTTTCCACTTTCACAGTTGGAAAGAAAGAGATATAATATTATCTAGATCTAGATGAGAAGACAAGTGAAAGCCAATATCAAAGTCTTGCCCCCCCCCCCCCCCCCCCCCAAAGAGAAAGAGAGAGAGTATGTGTGTCTCTTAACTGATGGATGTCTTTCTGAAGAATTTCATTTTGTATAGCCTCCTGGTGATCATCATTTTTGTGATGCTCCCAAGTCCTTTAGTGAAGGAATTGTTCTTTCCTTTTTTTTATTCTTTTTTTTTCTTTTTTTAAAAATATTATACAAAACCAATATTGAATGCCGTCATCACTGTTCTCAAGCCCAGGATACTTGTCTAGCCAGATCTGGAAAACCTTTCTTGAAAACTTTTTGGTCTACCAGCTCTGAACACTACTGGGTCACGGCATCTTCTGCTATAGATCTACTCAATAGATCTGTCACGATGACGTCATTTGTCAGGAGTTCAAGGCTTCTTGGAAAATTATGTAATGACGTAAATAGGAAAATGACGTCAGACCAGCTCATTGTGGATTGCCGAGCTAATCAGTGAATCTTGCAGTCCCTTGGGTATCAACGTAATGACCACCCCATGCAGCCCACAGAGATTTTATAAACGGCAGTTGCAATGACGCACTGTTTGTTCAAATACGCACTGTCCACGGTTTTGCATCCATTAGCCTAGGGCGCACTGGTCAGATTATTTTGCAGCAAAGTTGAAAAAAATGCCGAAATCACGCAAAAGCCCACCCTAGATTCGACACTGAATAGGTCAATTCAGGTACTGCGTTCAATGATTGCTTCCCACATACACGTGTATTCGGCAACGTACCGGACCTTCAGCGGCCAGACACAGCTTGCAAATGAAGCTTTAACAGTACGTCACAGCCGGTGCACAAATATTTTTGCTCCCAATTTTTTTTTTCCGCGGACCGAATATTTTTTTCCGCGGAAGTAGATTCCAAAAACACAGAAATTTGCGTTTCCGCGGACAATTCCCACCCCTGATGATGACTGGTGATGCTGATGTATGCTATTCAACACCTATGATGACTGTGGTGATGCTGATGTATGCTATTCAACACCTATGATGACTGTGGTGATGCTGATGTATGCTATTCAACACCTATGATGACTGTGGTGATGCTGATGTATGCTATTCAACACCTATGATGACTGTGGTGATGCTGATGTATGCTATTCAACACCTATGATGACTGTGGTGATGCTGATGTATGCTATTCAACACCTATGATGGCTGTGGTGATGCTGATGTATGCTATTCAACACCTATGATGGCTGTGGTGATGCTGATGTATGCTATTCAACACCTATGATGGCTGTGGTGATGCTGATGTATGCTATTCAACACCTATGATGGCTGTGGTGATGCTGATGTATGCTATTCAACACCTATGATGACTGTGGTGATGCTGATGTATGCTATTCAACACCTATGATGACTGTGGTGATGCTGATGTATGCTATTCAACACCTATGATGACTGTGGTGATGCTGATGTATGCTATTCAACACCTATGATGGCTGTGGTGATGCTGATGTATGCTATTCAACACCTATGATGGCTGTGGTGATGCTGATGTATGCTATTCAACACCTATGATGGCTGTGGTGATGCTGATGTATGCTATTCAACACCTATGATGGCTGTGGTGATGCTGATGTATGCTATTCAACACCTATGATGACTGTGGTGATGCTGATGTATGCTATTCAACACCTATGATGGCTGTGGTGATGCTGATGTATGCTATTCAACACCTATGATGGCTGTGATGATGCTGATGTATGCTATTCAACACCTATGATGGCTGTGGTGATGCTGATGTATGCTATTCAACACCTATGATGGCTGTGGTGATGCTGATGTATGCTATTCAACACCTATGATGACTGTGGTGATGCTGATGTATGCTATTCAACACCTATGATGGCTGTGGTGATGCTGATGTATGCTATTCAACACCTATGATGGCTGTGGTGATGCTGATGTATGCTATTCAACACCTATGATGGCTGTGGTGATGCTGATGTATGCTATTCAACACCTATGATGGCTGTGGTGATGCTGATGTATGCTATTCAACACCTATGATGACTGTGGTGATGCTGATGTATGCTATTCAACACCTATGATGACTGTGGTGATGCTGATGTATGCTATTCAACACCTATGATGACTGTGGTGATGCTGATGTATGCTATTCAACACCTATGATGACTGTGGTGATGCTGATGTATGCTATTCAACACCTATGATGACTGTGATGATGCTGATGTATGCTATTCAACACCTATGATGACTGATGATGTTGATGTATGCTATTCAACACCTATGATGACTGTGGTGATGCTGATGTATGCTATTCAACACCTATGATGACTGTGGTGATGCTGATGTATGCTATTCAACACCTATGATGACTGTGGTGATGCTGATGTATGCTATTCAACACCTATGATGACTGTGGTGATGCTGATGTATGCTATTCAACACCTATGATGACTGTGGTGATGCTGATGTATGCTATTCAACACCTATGATGACTGTGGTGATGCTGATGTATGCTATTCAACACCTATGATGACTGTGGTGATGCTGATGTATGCTATTCAACACCTATGATGACTGTGGTGATGCTGATGTATGCTATTCAACACCTATGATGACTGTGGTGATGCTGATGTATGCTATTCAACACCTATGATGACTGTGGTGATGCTGATGTATGCTATTCAACACCTATGATGACTGTGGTGATGCTGATGTATGCTATTCAACACCTATGATGACTGTGGTGATGCTGATGTATGCTATTCAACACCTATGATGACTGTGGTGATGCTGATGTATGCTATTCAACACCTATGATGACTGTGGTGATGCTGATGTATGCTATTCAACACCTATGATGACTGTGGTGATGCTGATGTATGCTATTCAACACCTATGATGACTGTGGTGATGCTGATGTATGCTATTCAACACCTATGATGACTGTGGTGATGCTGATGTATGCTATTCAACACCTATGATGACTGTGGTGATGCTGATGTATGCTATTCAACACCTATGATGACTGTGATGATGCTGATGTATGCTATTCAACACCTATGATGACTGTGGTGATGCTGATGTATGCTATTTAATACCTATGATGACTGTGATGATGCTGATGTATGCTATTCAACACCTATGATGGCTGTGGTGATGCTGATGTATGCTATTCAACACCTATGATGACTGTGGTGATGCTGATGTATGCTATTCAACACCTTTGATGGCTGTGGTGATGCTGATGTATGCTATTCAACACCTATGATGACTGTGGTGATGCTGATGTATGCTATTCAACACCTATGATGACTGTGGTGATGCTGATGTATGCTATTCAACACCTATGATGACTGTGGTGATGCTGATGTATGCTATTCAACACCTATGATGACTGTGGTGATGCTGATGTATGCTATTTAATACCTATGATGACTGTGGTGATGCTGATGTATGCTATTCAACACCTATGATGACTGTGGTGATGCTGATGTATGCTATTCAACACCTATGATGACTGTGGTGATGCTGATGTATGCTATTCAACACCTATGATGACTGTGGTGATGCTGATGTATGCTATTTAATACCTATGATGACTGTGTGATGCTGATGTATGCTATTCAACACCTATGATAACTGTGGTGATGCTGATGTATGCTATTCAACACCTATGATGACTGTGTCAGCTGCAGAAGCCCTACGTGGAGTGGGTGCCCAACATCAGCGGCTTGAGGCTGCAGCTGGTGCAGGGCCCAGCAGAGGGCGCTGCTGGTGGGCAGAGGGAGGTGGAGGAGCTGTGCAAAATACTGGACGTGGATGGGGAGCTGGTCTGCCTGACCCACACCAGCTGGGAAGTAAGGTGAGTGAGTCTGCAGGGACTTCCTCTGACCCCTGACCTACTGGGGAGCTTCAGGCTTCCTATCTTCCTCTGACCCCTGACCTACTGGGTCACTTTAGGCTTCTTATCTTCCTCTGACCCCTGACCTACTGGGTCACTTTAGGCTTCCTATCTTCCTCTGACCCCTGACCTACTGGGTCACTTTAGGCTTCCTATCTTCCTCTGACCCCTGACCTACTGGGTCACTTTAGGCTTCCTATCTTCCTCTGACCCCTGACCTACTGGATCACTTTAGGCTTCCTATCTTCCTCTGACCCCTGACCTACTGGGGAGCTTCAGGCTTCCTATCTTCATTTGGTCCGTAGCCAAGTGGGGAGCTTCAGGCTTCCTATCTTCCTGGTCCTGAAGTCAGGGGTTTGAATCTTGGTGACAGCTGGGAATGAAGGCTAGACATGGCAGCCAATCATCATACTTTGCGACTTGGAAAATTTTGTTTATCTCACAGTTCAGTGTTGGTTTATCTTAGGCATTATCCCTGTTTTTTTAAGTCTTTTTTGTTGATAATGTGAAATAATAAGTCATGTTTGCATGATGAAATAAAACCTTTTGCTTTTGTCTTGTTTTCTCATGCTTTAAAATGACCATATTCAAATCAATGAAACTTTGGAGTGAGCACATAGAAATTTTGCATGTTTCTCTTAGGTAAGTTTGTCAAAGTGAACATTTTTGTGATCTGGCTGTCTATTTAAAAAAAAAAAAGAAAGTAACAACAAAAATGTTTAATTCTTAGACACAACTTTTCTAAATGCAGACAGTATGCTTTGATCCCATGTTTCAGGGGATTTTTCCCCTGGAGTTAACATCAGTGCCGACTCCACTCCTTGAAAGTCTTCGGATGAGTCTGTAAACCGAGGCTCCATGTCCAAATGCACCCAAAACATCCAGGGCATATGAAAACCTGTTCTGCATTTTAGAAGAGTAGGCCATTTGTGCCAGTGGAAACAGATAACAATTTTTTAAAAATCACATGCACATGGGAACTGGATGTAAATGTTAAAAAAGCACACAAGTGCATATTCCATTATCTTTGAAATAGAAGAATGAAATGAAATGAAAATAAGTACGTACATTAATGAAGGTAGTTATTTTTCAGGGTCCATTCCCAGTTTCTTCAGGTGTTTGCCTTTCCCGACCATTTCAAGATGTCCATTTCTTCCCCCTAGCCTGGATGACACTTCAGTCTGTGGACTGTGCAGTGAAGCAACACTTCTGACTTCAGTCTGTGGACTGTGCAGTGAAGCAACACTTCTGACTTCAGTCTGTGGACTATGCAGTGAAGCAACACTTCTGACTTCAGTCTGTGGACTGTGCAGTGAAGCAACACTTCTGACTTCAGTCTGTGGACTTTGCAGTGAAGCAACACTTCTGACTTCAGTCTGTGGACTTTACAGTGAAGCAACACTTCTGACTTCAGTCTGTGGACTGTGCAGTGAAGCAACACTTCTCACTTCAGTCTGTGGACTATGCAGTGAAGCAACACTTCTCAACCTGGTGAACTGTGGTAAACAAAATTCATGCCATGAACATGTTCTTTTCCTGAGGATGGAGAAGACAGTGTATGTCAATAGAAATATTTCTGGTTTTGAAAAACAAGGTGCTGAGTTTTCAACTTTTGTATAAAGTACCTTTTCCCTTGTTTTTTTCCCACTGTACTGTTCATCTTTTTTGTTGAATCAGTCTATAGACTTTGTGTAATTCTTGCACTGTCATGTACCCAGACTATAAGTCTACTGAGTTTTCAACTTTTGTGAAAAGTACTTTTTTTTCTTTTGTTTCATTGTACTGTTCATCTCTTTTATTGAATCAGTCTATAGATGTTGTTGTGTAATTCTTGCACTTTCATATACCCAGACTATAAGTATACTTATCCAAGAAGGAACATTTTTCTGGAGTTATGCTTGTTTTCTTGAAGGGTAAACATTTTTTTTACTGTTTACATTTTTAAAACCAATGTACATTCTTGTGGGTAGATGCATGCATGCCCTCTTGAGTATATATGGGTGAATGGGTGTGTGTTTGTATGAATTTGAAGTAATTGTGATAAAAGAGTATTGGGATGAAAGAAGGAAGGTGTTAGGAAATATGTCAACATCTTTATGGAGTTGTATGTAATTTTAGATGATAGTGTGTTTTATTTTGTGCAATGCTGTTGAGAGACATTTTCCCATATGTATGTGGAAAATAAAGGTTGTAACTTGTATACATTTGTTGTATGTGATACTGGCACTGTAATATATTCAGATTTACACTTTCAGGTAGGAATAGGCATGGTATTAGGAAGGAAAGGGCTGGTTTTCTTGAACAGTAAGCGTTTCTTCAATGTGCACATTTTAGAAATAATCATTAAAGAGATTGGTTGCAATGTTATGAATCCAGATTATATACGACCATTCAGGAAGAATAGAAATGGTGTTAGGAGGAGTGGTACTGATTTTCTTGAACAGTAATCAATCCTTTACCGTTGATATTTATATTTTCAAAAAATGTTTTGTGTATTTGATAGTTATACAGTCATGAATCCATATTATACACATAAAGAAAAGAATATTTCTAGTGCGAGGACAGAAGATGCCAATTTTCTTGACCCTCTTGCATTCGGATTCTCTGAACACAAACTGCCCCTAGATTTCGCATTCCATCACGAAATCAGGTCAGGCACACATGCTGGCTGGCCTTTTCCTCCTTCTAAGTACATACCAGCAGCTATAATTACTTCCAAACTCTCAGCAGGATTTCTAAGTACATACCAGCAGCTATAATTACTTCCAAACTCTCAGCAGGATTTCTAAGTACATACCAGCAGCTATAATTACTTCCAAACTCTCAGCAGGATTTCTAAGTACATACCAGCAGCTATAATTACTTCCAAACTCTCAGCAGGATTTCTAAGTACATACCAGCAGCTGTAATTACTTCCAAACTCTCAGCAGGATTTCTAAGTACATACCAGCAGCTGTAATTACTTCCAAACTCTCAGCAGGATTTCTAAGTACATACCAGCAGCTGTAATTACTTCCAAACTCTCAGCAGGATTTCTAAGTACATACCAGCAGCTATAATTACTTCCAAACTCTCAGCAGGATTTCTAAGTACATACCAGCAGCTATAATTACTTCCAAACTCTCAGCAGGATTTCTAAGTACATACCAGCAGCTGTAATTACTTCCAAACTCTCAGCAGGATTTCTAAGTACATACCAGCAGCTATAATTACTTCCAAACTCTCAGCAGGATTTCTAAGTACATACCAGCAGCTGTAATTACTTCCAAACTCTCAGCAGGATTTCTAAGTACATACCAGCAGCTATAATTACTTCCAAACTCTCAGCAGGATTTCTAAGTACATACCAGCAGCTGTAATTACTTCCAAACTCTCAGCAGGATTTCTAAGTACATACCAGCAGCTATAATTACTTCCAAACTCTCAGCAGGGTTTCTATCACTGGCCTGATTTGACATGTGGTAGCAATTAGTGATGATCACAGCATGATGGAAATCTACTGTATGTAAATCCCAGCAAATCCTGGTTTGGGATTCAAGGGGGCAATTATTCAATCCTGGCAAATCCCGGTTTGGGACCAAGAGGGTTAAACAGTAAATGTTTCTTTTCTGTTCATATGTTTAATGATAGTGATATGGTTTCATGTATGTGATTGTTGCCTTGCTGTTGACCCAGATTATGTATCATCATGTATTTCTCAGGCTGTAGAAGGTGCTTTATTCATTAGGCAGCTTTTGTTGTGTAGAGTATGTCTCCAAAAACTCCCATCTTTTTATGTGTGTTTATATACATATATAATATATATATATATATATATATATATATATATATATATATATATATATATATATATATATATATATATATATATATATAGGCAAGGCAAGGCAAAATTCTTTTATTCGAGGATAATAGATAAGCACTCATGTGCTTTTTTACATCCAGTCCCCGCCCTTTTCAGGGATAGTTAAGTTAAAGTTAAAGTCTGTCCCGAGCCTAAGGCTCATCAGGCCGGTGCTTATCCCGGTTTCTGTGGCGTTAAGCGACTGAGAGTCATAGACTCCCCCCTGGATAGGACGCCAGTCTATCGTAGGGTTAACCCCCAACACAAGGTTGGTACCCCCTTTTACACCTGGGTGGGGTGAGAAAATAGCCGTAAAGTGCCTTTTCCAAGGGCACAACGCCATAGCCGAAAGCTGGGATCGAACCCGCAACCTTTAGATTACGAGTCCAACGCCCTAACCACTAGACTACAGCGGCGGCTTTTCAGGGATAACATCAAGATAAAAAGATACTAAACAGTAAAACTATATGCAGTACCAAACAACATAAAGGAATAAGGACATAATATATAATAAGATAATAAAAATGCACTCATTGAGAAGACGAAAATCAGGTCACAATAAAATGATTTTGATCATAGAAGAAAAAGAGAAGCGTTAATAGATAAAGAGCAAACAAAGAAACATAATGAAATAAACAACTTAGCAACCAAGAAAAGTCCACCCAAAAATATTTAGCTACAACATTGTTACAACTCATAACAACAAAACAACATAACAACAAAATGAACTGAGAAGGAACTAAAGATAATACAATGATTATAATGATGACAATAAGAATGACATCAACAATAGTGATAATAGAATGATAATAATACACGTAAAACTCACTCCTACACGTAGGTCACACACACACACACACACACACACGCACGCACGCACGCATGCGCACGCGCGCTGGCAAATGCACATACAAATATATATATATATATATATATACAGAGAGAGAGAGAGAGAGAGAGAGAGAGAGAGAGAGAGAGAGAGAGAGATCCATGCATGCATACATCAACAATCTCTCTCTCTCTCTCTCTCTCTCTCTCTCTCTCTCTCTCTCTCTCTCTCTCTCTCTCTCTCTCTCTCTCTCTCTCTCTCTCTCTCTCTCATGTTCTCAATACAATAGAATATGAAGGACTTCAGCTATTAGATGTACACTACACTTAGTGTTGAATGCTTGTGTTGACATTTTCAGGTATAACTCTATTACCAAGTTTGGTCTCAGTAGGATTTTGAGTTGTGTTTTGTTCTGTAACTTTGAGCTAAGGTTTGTTTAAGTTGTTGGTCTAAATTAGCACTTTTTGTATGATTTTGGAATATGCATTTTCAGGAGCACAGTTTTGGGTACATGCCAAGGTATAAATATGGCGAATTCTTATCAACTGTTACATGTAGTTATATTTAATTTTCTTCACTTTTTTTTCTTCCCTTTGAAATGTATTGTGGCCAAAGGCCAAAGTACATTAAATGATTTCAGTGTTCTCTCATGTTCTCCAGCCAGTATGAACATATGAGCTACATTTACATGTGAGCATACATAAATACAGCTTAAAACAGATCGAGAACAGTCTTAAGTGACCGGAGCAAAGGTTTGGAATTTAATATGGATTTTTGTTTCTTACAGAGATAGTTATATGTACAATGCAAAACCAAACCAAAGACACTCGTTTTGCGGGAATGTCATTGTTTTTTCAGAGTTGCCTTAAGGAATAGAAACAAAATCTTCATCTTCACATTGTCATATGTGTATCTCTATTTGTAAGCTTTCAGCCTCCCTTGTGACTCATATATCAAACACTGTGTGGAAAGCAGCTTACATACACCATGAGATGTTTTGGTTTTGTTCTGTGTCATTTGTTTGTTCAGAATCTTTTCTGGTTTTGTGTGTTGTTTTTTATTTTGGGTTGGGGGGGGGGGGTGTCTGTCAGGACATAATTAGACAGCAAGTGATCAGCAGCGTTAATTTCTCTCCCTGTTCCTCAGCTAGAGCTCCAAGGTTTGACAGTGGTGAGATTTGGTGCTGAAGATGATGAGAATTTTGGTACTTTTTCATGACATGAATGTTTTGATCTTTTCACCATCTGGTTGATTGTGATGGTGGAGATGGAGTTTTAGTTTCCGCTATAATTTTGATCATCCATACCATGGTCTAATTTCCCTTTTTTTTTTATTAATTTTTTAAGCAGCTTTCATAGGAGATCTTTGTATTTAGTGTCATTTTGTTGTGTGTGTGTATGTTGAGCAGATGACAAGCGCATTGACTTGACAAGAGGAAGAATCCACACCGTTTATGTGTGATTTGTAGTCAGTCTCATTATCTGCTTCAGCGTCACCTTCAGTTTTAAAATTGGTTTGTGTTTAGCTCAGGTATGCACAGTAGACAAATAAGAATTATAGGTCATGTAAAAAGATTTGCTCACACCTCTGATCTGACAAATTACATTATTTTCGTGAAGTTTGCTTTATTTCAGTGGGATAAAATATGGGAAAGCAGGTCAACACATGCACACATGTGGGCGTATGTGTGTTTTGTGTGTGTGTGGGGGGGGGATTTAATGTGTTGTAAGGCAGCATTAGTTTAAAGTCTTATGTCACCAAATGCCTTATGAGCTACATCAGTCTTGTCTCTTCTTCTTCGTTGAATATTCAGGCACCAACTCTTGTTGTCTGCTATATCAGCAACACTGCATTGCACTGCTGTCAAGCACCTGACAAGTCAGGCCCAGCGTACGCAACTTCGGCATGAGTCTATTTTTAGCGGCCATGTTTGTGTCACTTTACCCTGTGCTAGTAATTGTTTTTAATGCAAAAAAAAAATCTTTTGATGTACCATTTTTTCTGCTTCATGATTTTGTCATTGTGCAGGTTACACTGAATTTCTTCTCTTTTATGAGAGTTGCTCTACACACATACACATACACACACCCTTACTCAGACCCTCTCGTGTTATGCAGGAATTTAGGTGATATGACATGTGTCTTTTTGAAAATCTGATCTTCACGGATTTGAATTTTCATGGATTTGAATATTCATGATTTCCATCTTGCCATTTCTGTTGTTTTGACCTTTGTGACATGTTTGGACTCCTGATCTGTAAAACTGAATTTCTTGCCAAGACTTTAAAAAAAAAATTTGGTTGTTTTTCTGAAGAAGAGTGTAGCACTTTTATATTTTAAAAGATTGATTGAAAAGATAGAAATGTGCAGTGCTTATATATTTGTGTACCTCTGTTTGTATGTGTTTTTTCTCTCATGTTTTTGGTCATCCTTTTTTGTATATTTGTATTAATACTGTTAGTTTGAAAAGAAAAAATTGACAGTATGGTTTTTTAGCTTTTTGTAGCCATTGTTTGTATTGAAAAGGGACATCCAAAAAATTATATGAATGATTGTTATGGTAAACTTCCGATAGTACATTTCTTTTTCCTTTGTTGCTGTGTTTATGTATAAAAGGAAAGACATTAAAAAAAAAACAACTTAGGAAACCGGTGATGACCTTTTTCTTTCTCCTTTACTTTAAAAAAAAAGAAGTTATTATTTGTTCCTCTGTGCCTTTTCCCTATATTTGATGAACATTAGCACAAGAATTAATAACTGAAATTTATGTGCCTCTGTCCCCTCTTCTTGGTGTTTTTCAAACTGCAATTTAAGAAACAAACTACCAAAGGTTTTAAATCGTTAATGGATTTAATAGTTGTCACCCCCCCCCCCTAAAAAAGGAGAAAAATTGGTGGCTTAATTAAATGATATCACTTTGATGATTTTCTTGTGCAATTTCTGTATAAATCTGCATTTTCTGTTTTGATTTGTAAGAATATGTCACAAAAATAATTTCTCACTTTGTAGTATTTGATTGTTGTGATTTTTGGGGGTGGGTGGGAGAAGGAATGGGTTATTTTGAGGTTGATTTTTAAATGTTTGTTCTGTTGTTTTGGGGTTGTTCTGTTTTTGTTTTTTTTTGTTGTTGTTGTTTTTTTTGGGGGGGTAGGTTTTTTCTTCAAATCATGGCTTAAAGTTTCTATTTTCTGCTATTCATTGTAGGCCTACTTGTAAAAACTGCTTGTGATAGGTCTGGGTGTTTTTTCCTATGAAAGACTGTTGTTTATTGGATCTAATGCAGCTGATTTCCTGTTATGATTGGTTTCATGTTTTATCAGTTGTAACAGATTACTAAATTCTCAAAATAGAAAGCTTTTCATATTGATTTGTTGGATTTTTTGCAGTCATTTGTGATTTTTGCATCTTTTGTAATGCACTTTTTCTTCATATACTCTTTTATTAATTGTATGAAATCACTTTCTGTGCTCAGTAGTAACTTATCATTTTGTTTTTATAGCAGTTTGTTCATATGCAAAGAATGCAATAATGCTAACGAGATTGTGTGTGTGTGTGTGTGTGTGTACTCTTAACCATTTACTATGTTGAGGTGGTTTACCAGTTTTAAACAGTTTTTAAAGATACCATCACCCACAAAGAGTCTCAGGTCTTTTATTCCTGTGATACACCTATGCCGCTGTTCCCAAGTCATTCATTTTGGAATGTCACCAAGACTGTTCTGTCTGTCCTACCTCAGAGTCTGAAGTCCCCAGCAAGTCCTCTGTATCAGTTGAGCCACCAGCCAGAGTAGGCCTTGCACTGCCACAAAACCACTTTGGTTGAGTTCAGTAACTGCTGCTCTGGTCCCACAAGCACAAGTAAAGCCTGTTTTGTTGACCCTATTAGTTTGGGTGTAGGCCCGATCGAGAGTGATGTTGAGGTTATGAATGTTACATTTATCTCTTCTTTTTCTTTCCTCTTTTTATTCCTTGGCTAGAGCTCCAAGGTTTACCAGTGATGAGATTTTGTGGAAGTGACCGTTTACCCACAATAAAAGTAGTGGCGTTCTGACTTTGGACAGAATGTAAAATGAATGTTTGTCATACAAACTAATTTAACGAAATTATACATTTCTCTGCATATTAAAAGTAATGGTTGTAATTCTTTTTGGTGGATGACAGTTTATAGAAGAGAAGGTTTTCTTCATGAGAGTAGTGTGACAGTTTTTGGACCTTTTTTATTTATTTATTTTTATTTATCTTTTATATCGAGGATAACAGAATAAGCAATCATGTGCTTTTTTTCATCCGGTCCCCGTGTGTATGCAGTTTTGTAAATATTGTCATCTGTTCCCACCGGCACACGATGGCCTACTCTTACGAAAAGCGGAACAGGATTTAACGTGTGCGCAAGATGTTCTGCGTGCGTTCGCACACGGGGCCTCGTTTAAAGTCTCATCCGAAGGACTTTTGGGGAGAGTGGAGTCAGCACTGATGTTAACTCCAGGAAGAAAATTTCAGCAGGGGAGTAAAAGAAGAGTTCTTTCAGGCTTTCTTTTCTTACTACTGACCAGATGGAAACTATTCTGTCTATAAATAAGCCCATTTGCTGAACAAGTTTTGGAGTTGTGGAACACAACAGCAGCCACTCTCACAAGGCAGTGTGCTCCTGCCCATTTGCTGAACAAGTTTTGGAGTTGTGGAACACAACAGCAGCCACTCTCACAAGGCAGTGTGCTCCTGCCCATTTGCTGAACAAGTTTTGGAGTTGTGGAGACACAACAGCAGCCACTCTCACAAGGCAGTGTGCTCCTGCCCATGAATGCCAGTTTTTATGCCTGATGACTAGTTGTTTTTCAGGCAGGAAATTTCAGAAAGGTGCTGTTGTTGATCTCTAGTTTTCTGTCTGTCTGTGCCACTGATGTCTGACTGCTGCCTTGGACTAAAATTCCAGGGTTGTGATGGAGTCTCAGTATCTGTAGAAGACAAGACTTCTGGGTCTACTTTATTTTCACAAGTGCCATCGACTTTTCCTGTGACTACAGTGAGATTTTTTTTTTAATGTCCTACTTCAGAAGTGCAGTGTCCATCAGCTTGATCAGTAAGTTCATGTACACAGAATAGTGTCCACACTGTGAGCTGATCTGTATCTTCTCAATTCAAAGAATGGGTGCTGTTGCATATAGTACTGTCCAATACAGCTGATTTTTGTTGCTGATCAACTTAAAAATCATTTGACTTTTGTGGCCATAAAGAGAGGTGCTTTGTCACAAGCATTTGTTTGGGCTTTTTGTCTTCATTTGAGCAGGCTGATATATTGTTGGTGTGTATTGCATTGTATCGTTTTGTATTGTACTGTATTATACACCACTTTTGAAGAAATCTGTTTTAAGAAGCAATGTAACTGGTGACTTCTCTATGGACTAATTTTTTGGTAAGAATTCTGAATTCTGGTCACAACCTTTGGATATCCAGGGGGGTGGGGGGGTTGGTTTTTTTTGTTTGTTTTTTTCGGGGGGAGGGGGGGTTGATGGGGTTTTGTTGTTGTTGGTTTTTTTGTATAGATTGTATACCCACCATTTGGATGTTCTGTGCAACAATTTTCAAAATCTGTCTGGTTGTCTATATATATATATATATATATATATATATATATATATATATATATATATATATATATATATATATTGTGTTGTGTGTGTTTTTAGTACATTGTTCTGCTTTTTTCCTTTTGTTATTCCCCCCCCCCCTCCTTTTCTGTAACATAATGAGTCACATTGAACTGGAGGTCAATTTTTAATGGTTAATATATCATAAATTGAAATGCTAGACACAAAGAAGTGACACAATGAGAAATTAATGAACATTGCGCCGCATCAGATAATCAGCATGCAGAGTTGGGTGTTTTTAAACGTCTTTTAAGCACAAGGAAACAACTGTGCCTTGATACTCTGTTACAAGGCAGAAGAAAGAAAGCCTTTATCTTTGTAATCAATCCAAATCTCAACATTGACAACCTGACCCCACCTGCCTGAAATGACTCCTGGTGGGAAAGTGGGTCAGGTGCAATGCCACTCATTTTAAGGTGGAGGGTCACATTTCAGCTTGTAGTAACTCTTTATACAATTATCCCATTTTCTTTTTGTTCCCATGAATAGCTTTTTGTTGTTGTTGTTGTTGTTATTGCAGATTACTAATACGTTAACGACTACATCTTGACCTCCAGTGTTGGGTGAATCAGTCAGTGCTGGACGGTCACATAGGTTTTTAAAAAACTTTTATTGCCAGTAGAAAAAATGTAGGTAAGTAGAAATTTCATATACACCTTTTTTCCCCCATAAGCAATAATTTTGTATACGCATTTGCTGTTGTCTTTTTTTTTTCTTCATTGGAAAGAAAAAAGTGAAATAGTTATTTTGATGTATATATTTTGTAGAGTTTTGATAGTTTAGTAAAATACTTTTTAAACACATCGTTCCGTCTTGTTTTTGATGTTTAGTGATTTAGTGACAACTTATATTTTGTCAAATGAGAGGGTATGTGATTGAGTGTGGAGACTTTCCATTTTCTTTCACTGTGTGTGTGTGTATGTTTGTGTGAGTAAGCATGCTTGCATAAAAGCTTTAAAAAGAGCTTGCAGTCCAGTTGCTAGAATGGAAAAAGAAGATACTGACAATTTAAAGTACAGAGATGTTGAACTTTTCATTTGCATATATTATATATAGGCTGTTGAGTGTTTCCCACCTTGCTTCATAGGCTGGGGGTCACCCAGAACACACACTCTGTCTCACTCCACACACCTGGGAATCATGGTGGGATTGTTTATTCACACTGGATGAGAAGTTTGCATGTTTCACTCTTGTCAAGTAGCTTGCCACACAGGCACTGGCACCCCTATGCTGACTTCAGAGGGTTAAAACAACAACAACAGATCACTGATGAAAGAAGTTCACCATGCAGCCCTGTCATGGAATGCATGAGTTTATTACAAGTATCTCTTCAGTTCAGTTTAAAATAAAAACAAAACAACAACAAAAAGATACAGAAAAACCCAGTTGTGCTGTTGGCATGGAAAATCAGCAGGTAAAGTAAACTTGCAGGGCAATATATTCTAATTAAAAAAAAATGCAAACAAATTCGTACTGCCATGTTAAAATCCCTCAGTGTGACCCTCAAAACTATCATTATCTCTGCAATAACACTTCATTCACAATATGACATGGTGCACACTATTACACATATATGTAGCAATATTTGCTTTCAAAATATATCTACAAATAAATGTTGCTGCTTTGTCTATTCGCATCTCCAGAAAGCATTCACATGTATGCACACACACACACACACACACACACACACACACACACACACACACACACACGCACTTGCTTTAAAAATGTGTGCACACCAGCACTGTCTAACCACAACTTCAGCACATGTGTACACACACACACACACACACACACACACACAACACACACACACACACATATTATTTTTTAAACTGCTGGACTAGATCTTCAACTGACAATGCTCTGTTCAACACTTGAGACCGCACATCTTCAGAGTTTTTCAGCCTGAACACCAGGGTTCTCATGGTTCTGCGGTAGGTGAGGGTGACAAAGCGTTTACACTGGTGAAACACCTCTCTCTCAATGGCATCCACCAACGGATTCTTCATCTGGAAAAGGGAAATCAGGCATAAAGAGAACAGCAGGATGCACTGCCTTTCATCAGCAAAACATTTTCTCGCCCATCAATTATCAGACATACAGATGGCATACTGACAGCATTATCAGACATACTGACAGCATTATCAGACATATTGACAGCATATTGACAGCATTACCAGACATACTGACAGCATTATCTGACATACTGACAGCATATTGACAGCATCATCAGACATACTGACAGCATTACCAAGACATACTGACAGCATTACCAGACATACTGACAGCATTATCAGACATACTGACAGCATTATCAGACATACTGACAGCATTATCAGACATACTGACAGCATTATCAGACATACTGACAGCATACTGACAGCATTATCAGACATACCGACAGCATTATCAGACATACTGACAGCATTATCAGACATATTGACAGCATTATTAGACATACTGATAACATTCAGACATACTGACAGCATTATCAGCCATACTGACAGCATTATCAGCCATACTGACAGCATTATCAGACATACTGGCAGCATTATCAGACATACTAACAGCATACTGACAGCATTATCAGACATACTGACAGCATACTGACAGCATTATCAGACATACTGACAGCATTATCAGACATACTGACTGCATTATCAGACATACTGACAGCATTATTAGACATACTGACAGCATTATCAGCCATACTGACAGCATTATCAGCCATACTGACAGCATTATCAGACATACTGACAGCATTATCAGACATACTGACAGCATTATCAGACATACTGACTGCATTATCAGACATACTGACAGCATTATCAGACATACTGACAGCATACTGACAGCATCATCAGACATACTGACAGCATTATCAGACATACTGACAGCATTATTAGACATACTGACAGCATTATTAGACATACTGACAGCATTATCAGACATACTGACAGCATTATCAGACATACTGACAGCATTATCAGACATACTGACAGCATTATCAGACATAGACAGCATTATCAGCCATACTGACAGCATTATCAGACATACTGACAGCATTATCAGACATACTGACAGCATTATCAGACATAGACAGCATCATCAGACATACTGACAGCATTATCAGACATAGACAGCATTATCAGACATACTGACAGCATTATCAGACATAACTGACAGCATTATCAGACATACTGACAGCATTATCAGACATACTGACAGCATTATCAAACATACTGACAGCATTATCAGCCATACTGACAGCATTATCAGCCATACTGACAGCATTATCAGACATACTGACAGCATTATCAGACATACTGACAGCATTATCAGACATACTGACAGCATTACTGACAGCATTATCAGACATACTGACGCATTATCAGACATACTGACAGCATTATCAGCCATACTGACAGCATTATCAGAGCCATACTGACAGCATTATCAGACATACTGACAGCATTATCAGACATACTGACAGCATTATCAGACATACTGACTGCAGACACTATTGGCCGAGTGGTGAAGACCATTAACAATCCCATGGGTACATGAAGTCCTGGGTTTGAATCACATCAGAGTCGGGTGAATTAAGGTTGGGGATTTTTACATTCTCCAGGTCAACTTCAAGTGCAGACCTGCCAGTGTCTTTTTTTCCCTTTGTGTATATATATATACACATGCAGAAGATCACACGTGCATGGGGGGGACGGATAGCCTAGTGGTCAGAACATTGCGCTGGCAATTTGACGACCCGGGTTTGAGTCCGGTCGAGGAGATTTTTCTCCTGGAGTTAACATCAGTGCTGACTCCACTCTCCCCAAAAGTCCTTCGGATGAAACTTTAAACCGAGGCCCCTTGTGTGAATGCATGCAGAACATCTTGCGCACACGATAAATCCTGTCCCGCTTTTCGTAAGAGTAGGCCATTGTGTGCCGGTGGGAACAGATGACATTTACAAAACTGCATACACATGGGGACTGGATGAAAAAAAGCACAAGACTGCTTATTCCATTATTCTCGAAATAAAAGAAAAAAATTTAATTAAAAAAAAAAAATTACAGATCCCATAACTGATGTCAGTGTTTGGTGATTTACAGAAACACAAACATACCCATCATATATCTCCAAAATTAAAATGCAGTTACCTCCATTGTGGGCAAAAATGGTAGCATACACATAATCTCACCATTGGTGAACCCTGGAGCTCTAGCTGAGGAACAACAACAACAACAACAATAAGAAAGAAAGAGAAGGATGAGACTGAGAGCAGTCCTCTAAACACACATACCCCCTGTAAAAAAAAACCCAAACAAACCCAAAACTACAACCAACAAAACCAAAAAACCCCTATAACAATCCACCCCCCCCCCCCCAATACTTGTCATACACATTCTTTATGATTTGCTTGTCTCTGATTTTACAATTCCTTACAACACTCTTTGTTACACTTTATAGCACATTTGGTTAGAAACAAGAAACGTATCTTGTGAATATAAAGTGAGACTAGAGATATCGGTTTTTCATAATCACAAGGAAAAACATTGCAGAAGAGATAGCTATGGGAGATTTGAGAAGCAAATTTTCCATTCTTACCTCTCAAAAATAAAGTTCTAATCACTTAACAGTTATGACACAAGATTAATTCTGTATAATAATATACACTATACCCATCATTTTTCTAACCTCACAGTGACTTTACAAAGACTTGGACAAATATGCTCCATTTTTTAACTGATGAGTTTAACACAAAAACAAAGCATTACCTTAACATAACAAGACGCAATGGCACAGTGGTTAGCGCCTTGGATTTTGGACCGGAAGGTCGCGGGTTTGACTCCCATAAGAGTCATAGGGATTTTTTGGACTCAGGCTGGCTCCTACCCAGAGTGAGTGTGCTGTGGGTTCAGTGGGGAGACTGGAACCACACAGTGGAGCTTCATCCACTTTACATATGTGAATTTGAGAGTGTTGCTCAAATTACCTGACCAACACTACAGGTGTCTGTATCTCTCGGGCCCAGTTGACGCCGGGATATACTATGACAGTAAGCGTAGAGTACAACCCTGTCAAGTAGTCTCAAAGCGGATGCACATCCACAGCAGCATCATTACATCATCCTCATCACCACTGACCATCATGCAATAATAAAAATTGCCTCTGATTCGGTGGCCCCCGTTGCTCTGGTCTCATGGTGACCTCAGAATCAGTTTCCCCATACACTTCTGTACCTGTGGTGAGTTTGTGTCAAAGCCTTTGGGGTTGAGCATTTGTGGGGAGGCGGTCATTGGAGGGACGTTGTGGTGGTTGCCACCTCAGGTGGGTGACTCACTCAGTCTGGCTCCACGACTGAGCTAACACTGTCATTGGTAGGGGGGTTAGTAGGTGGTGTTCTGGGTATGTTAGATCAGAACAGGCACCACTGAACACCACCAATTCATTTCAAAATACTTTATTCTCTCTAAAACAGATAAATTCCAGTGACCCAGTGAAGTGTAGGGCCCCTCTGGCTGGTGGCCCCACGGCAGCCTAATATTGATGGGCTCCCTGTGAACTGCCGATCCCAAGGATGAGACACAACAAATCAGGGTATGGCTGGTGCGGGGAGATTGAAATGAGCGGCGTGAGAACAACAGGATGGGGACGTCACAGGAGACGAGGCAGCAAAAAAAAAAAAAGCATTACCTTAACCCTCTTGTTGTTGAATTCTACAGAGCTAAACTGCCTGTAGATTTTGAAAGTTTTCTACCCCAAACTGACATAGTCTACTCCTGAGACAATTGTCTGTGTGCATGACAAGCTATCAAGCTGAAATTTTGTCACAAGTTAGATATATCTTTGTACTTGCATTTTAAGGCAAGTTTACATATCTGGTCACAAAAAGTCATGTCATTGTCACCTTATTTGTCACCAATCACAGGTAAAAGTATGTTGTATACAATAAGCCAGCAAAATATGTATGGAATAGACAAAAATTCATACATGTAAGTGTTGAATAAAGAACTGATGCCTAGCTAACGTGTTTGTTAATGTTTGTGTGCAATTGTACTTCAAGGATGTGTCACACAATGTCCTCATAACACCTGTTATTTTATATGTCTTGATGAGACATACTTTTTGTTTAACTGTTTTTTTGTCTTTTGAAAACGCATATTCAATCAATATCTGACCTGTATACTGCATTTCAGATGTCTATGTCTTGGCACATGTTTGTTAAGTGCACAGAAGTGTATTATTGTACACAAGTGTCACATTGTCACCAGTGTCACCACACAGGTGTGACAAATATGAAACAATACATAACTTCTGTAATTCTACAAAATTTCAATTGTGATAGCCTTTAAAGTAGTCACAGTGATGGCACAGGGACACATCACATCACAGAAAGCACAAAATGTGGATGTGTCGGGGGTGTACTTATCGCTGTCACCTGTGGCACCTTGGCAGACTGGAGATCTATTTTCTTTTCCTTCTTGCTATTTTCATCATCAGCAAATCTGTCTGCTGAGTTTTAAATAAAAAGTGTAGTAATAACTAGAAAATAGTCAAAAGGCGTCACATTTTCTGGCTTTATGCTGTGACCTCCCCCACCCCCCACCCCAGGTCAAATTTCTTCACAGTGGTGTGTGGGTAGCACAGGTCACTGCGCTTGCAGGAATGTGCCGTGTATTGCTTTATTTTCAGGGTCATTCTTCTCTCTAACTGCGTTATTTCCTTTCTCTTCTCCCCCGTCAGCTTTTTATTTCTGACTCACTTAACATTTATCATTGAAATTTTTCTACTTCCAATGCAAACACGTTCATTATATTGTCTAGTTAGTTAGATAAATCGTCTGCTACCAACGAAAACGCCATTTTTTTTCCCCACGCACTATGAGCTAAAGGCATTCTATCACCAGCTATGCTTTCTTCCTTCCCTCACAAGTACACACGTGTTAGTGGTCTAAATTTATCACTAGCACCATCTGAAAACTTCCCTGCATCGCCCCACCAAATTTCAGACACATTGTGTGAGAACCAGGAGATATGTGTGTGATGGAAAAGTACTGCCCACGTGGTCAGAACCAACGGCCGGCTACGGCCGCATCGGAATCTAGCAGCAGGTGCTGTTACAGGTGGCTGCGGCCGTAACGGTTAACATGTGTCGATCTGAAAATCTCCCTTCCTCACTCTCTCTCACACACACATTGCACTTTTTTTTTTTAAATCTGTATTTGTTAGGGTATAGAAATATATCTAACACACACACACAAAATTTGGGTGGCGGTGGTAGTGGTGGGCCGCTGCTGTAGTCTAGTGGTTAGGGCGTTGGACTCGTAATCTAAAGGTTGCGGGTTCGATCCCAGCTTTCGGCTATGGCATTGTGCCCTCGGAAAAGGCACTTTATGGCTATTTTCTCACCCAACCCAGGTGTAAAAGGGGTACCAACCTTGTGTTGGGGGTTAACCCTGCGATAGACTGGCGTCCTATCCAGGGGGGAGTTGATGACTCTCAGTCGCTTAATGCCAAAGAAACCGGGATAAGCACCGGCCTGATGAGCCTTAGGCTCGGGACAGACTTTAACTTTAACTTAACTGGTAGTGGTGGTGTTACACAATGATAACAAATTACCAAAATGAAACAGTATACACCAGCATAATAACAATGTGTAACTGTAAGTAGAGTGCTGACTTACTCACCTCTAATGACAGAGCTTCAGCCAGGAACTTTCGCCCGCTGTCACGAAGCCGTTCTGACTTGGCGTCACACTTCACTTCAATCTGTGGCCTCTCCTGGAACTCCTCAAAATGCCTACGCCATCTTTTGTACAGAGCATCTGCTGCCTTGGCAACCGCTTCGTCTGCATGGCGCCGCAGCTTGAACACAGTGTGACCTGACACATGACATACACAGTAAAACACAGTGTGACATGACACATGACACACAGTAAAACAGTGTGACCTGATACATTACACACAGTGTGAACTCCTGACACATGACACACAGTAAAACACAGTGTGACCTGACACACGACACACAGTGTGACCTGACACATGACACACAGTAAAACAGTGTGACCTGACACATGACACACAGTGTGACCTGACACATGACACACAGTAAAACACAGTGTGACCTGACACATGACACGCAGTGTGACCTGACACATGACACACACAGTAAAACAGTGTGACCTGACACATGACACACACAGTAAAACACAGTGTGACCTGACACATGACACACAGTGTGACCTGACACACACAGTAAAACAGTGTGACCTGACACATGACATACACAGTAAAACAGCGTGACCTGACACATGACATACACAGTGAAGACACAGTGTGACCTGACACATGACACACACAGTAAAACAGTGTGACCTGACACATGACACACAGTACAAACACGTGTGATCTCACACATGACACACAGTAAAACAGTGTGACCTGACACATAACACGCAGTAAAACAGTGTGACCTGACACATGACACACACAGTAAAACAGTGTGACCTGACACATGACACACACAGTAAAACAGTGTGACCTGACACATGACACACACAGTAAAACAGTGTGACCTGACACATGACACACACAGTAAAACACAGTGTGACCTGACACATGATACCAGTAAACACAGTATGACCTGACACATGACACACAGTGTGACCTGACACATGACACACAGTAAAACACAGTGTGACCTGACACATGACACACACAGTAAAACACAGTGTGACCTGACAAAAGACACACACAGTAAAACACAGTGACCTGACACATGACACACAGTGTGACCTGACACATACAGTAAGACACAGTGTGACATGACACATGACACACACACATTAAAACAGTGTGACCTGACACATGACACACACAGTAAAACACAGTGTGACCTGACACATGACACAGTCTGACAGTGACTGGCAAAGTGGACTGAGTGTTAAACTCAAACTTTTGATCATTTTTGATTCATCAGATTAGAATTTCAGAGTCTTTGACTTGGAGACATGGTCATAATGGTGGATTCAAGATATTATTATGGTTAACTTTACATTCAAAGCTTTTTTAATACATACATGTGTGTATCTAGCTACATGTGCGTATCTAGCCAGTGCCTTCATCTCTTACATCTAAACATTATCCATAAGATCATCCTAATTCTTCAGTATTTGTCAAATATAGACCTATGCACAGGCATACTGGCAGGCACTGAAACTAATAAAAGGCAATACTTTCCAGCCAATGGAATCCAGTCACCAGAAGCAAAGTAAAAGAGATGAGAAAACAAGGAATGAACAGTCATGATTAATTAATACAAATAGAGATATATCACAGTGAAGACATTGAAACAGACCATCAAGATCAGCAGAGCAGCTACTGAGCTAGGCACTTTAAACAACCACAGAATCTAACAGTAAACACATTTTCTTTCTTTCTTGATTTTGTGAAGACAATGATGGTGCAATGACTGTGAATCCAGAATGTGGTCTTGGTATTGGTGACAAGACTGTATTAATTAACAAAGTAGTACTACATACTGCTTAACGGGGGACGGGATAGCCTGATGGTCAGAACTTTGTGCTGGCAATTTCAAGAACTTGACGACCCGAGTTCGATTCCCGGTCGAGGGGATTTTTCTCCTGAAGTTAACATCAGTGCTGACTCCACTCTCCCCAAAAAGTCTTTTGGATGAGACTGTAAACCGAGGCCCCGTATGCGAATGCAGCAGAACATCTTGCGCACACGTTAAATCCTGTTCCGTTTTTCTTAAGAGTAGGAAATTGAGTGCCGGTGGGAACAGATAATATTTACACAATTGCATACACATGGGGACTGGATGAAAAAAAGCACACGAGTGCTTATTCTATTATCCTCGATATAAAAGAATAAATAAATAAAATAAATAAATTAAAACAAAAGTCAATATGACAATACTCAATACGACAATAGTCTGCACCAACTGCAATTTTTCATATGACAAAGATGTATTCTAGATTTACCACTTGTCACACTGTGATTCAGCACTCTGTTTCTTTCTCCCTCTTCCATTAATTAATACACTTTATCCAAAATTATGTTGAAAAGCAAAAAAGAAGAACAACAACAATGTCACAACACAAAATCCCCAGCGTCCAAAAAGGACGAGGTTAGATCTTCTGCTGTAACTAGCTTGTTTAACACTTTGTACCCCAAGGGTGCAGCTGCACTGCAGTCTCTGTGGACCAGCCCTGCAGCAGCTGCGTGCAGTGTGCACTGGGTCATCATAGTAAAATCATCATATCTTTTTTGTTTGAAGCCCATTTCTTATGAAACTATGGCATTGTGTGGGTAAATGACTGCCCATTATATGCGTGCATAAAAATTTATATTGCATAAAAAAGAGTATGTTAATTATGGTGTCAAATTACGTAATTGCTCTGATTTTAAGTGGTGATCCCACTGATGGGCTTATGATTTTTAACAACAATGTATGCAACAAATACAACACAACAACAACAAAACTATACAAGAATCTCAAATAAACAGGGACAAACATAGGTACTATACAAGTTTTCTTCCAGCATGCATCAAATGTAATATAATCAAAGGGAACCACTGAACTGTAGACACAACACTGTCACAATAACGATCATGGAATATACAGATAACATTTCTTCCCTAGTCCAAGAAAGTTCCTGAACTTTTCTACACTACTTTATTCATATGTACAGAATGTTTGCACTTCACCAGGTGGCTTGTAGTTCATTTTCATGTAAACAGTTGGTGTTTATCGTAGCGGTACTCACAGTACCAAGGCCACGCCCCTCCCCAGTCACCCCCCCCCCCCCTTCCCACCCCTTTTAGCTGGCCTATCTCGTTCCTCGCGGCACACAGTGAGTATCACGAGACTCAAAGCTCTCACGATCTCTATCCAAAACACGATCTTTATCGGCAACGTAATAACTCGTTTAAAACTTCTGTTACTTCGTCAGCAGTGAAAGTATGATGTACCAAAGCCATACTACAAGCATATGACACGTAAAACAACAATAAACACAACAAAAACACGCTCAATTTATATGCAAATTAGCTGTGAACGATGTGCGACCAACGTGGCAGCTAAAGCCAACAAGCTAAAACGACCATGTGAGAATAGAACAGAATGGGAGGACGAAAGTGAAAGTACCTGCTGTGGTACGGATTAATCCGTACCCCGTCCAGGGGAGATGATCGTGTGGTACGGATTAATCCGTACCCGGGGTAGAAAGTGTTAAATTCGTCCCAAAAAGGGGTGGCAGTCACAGCAATCTCTCAAAGCACAACTCGAAAGGCAAAAAAAAATTACAAACAAGACGCTTTATTTCACTTTCATACACATTTAAATAATTCTAAGCTAACATGCCCCTTTTCCCCCCCTCCGCCCTTCCTAACACCCCTATTCCCCTACACAAATATATATAAACAAGAAAAAGAAATAAATGAAAATAATACTCTCTCACACACACTCTCACAGACTGTTCACAATGGGGGGAAAAGGCATCAGGACGGGAAACGTGGGGGGGGACACTCAACTTCTCAAAATGTCACAGTGCTGACATTGAGGCGCTGTCCAGCTCAGGCTCGCAGCATGCTGTGAAGGGTCTCTGCTCCACTCGTCATCCTCTCCGCTAAGATGGCCCGGAGAGGTCAGCTGGAACGCCCGGTGCGGTGTTCTGCCCGACACACTGTCCAGACCCGAGGCCTGTCCCACCCGACATCCAGTCCCGTCTGCCCAACACACAAATGGCCCCTGCTGCCACCTGCCCACACACAAAAAGCTGTGGCCAGGAATAAATATTTCGTCACATAATGAGTGTCAACCCCTCCCTCCATCCCTTGCCTTCCCCCACCTTAACAATCCACAACAATTTCCATCAAACTCCTCCATGAGGTTACCACTATCAATCACTTCAAATCAGCTGTCAAGTCAAGTCAAGTCAAGTCAAGTCAAAAATACTTTAATCATCCCTGAAGGGCAATTACAATACTGACAGGCATATTGCTACAAATTCATAATCAAACACACGAAGGAGCTACATTTCTTGTATGTCTGTCACACAGACATACAAATAAACACGACATAACCTCTGACTGCCCACATATATCCCTACAGTCAGAGGAACAGGACGGATTACTGGGGACAGTACTCGAAATCAGACCACGCCGGTGAACCTGCGGTCCCCTCCAGTTTCAATCCACCACGACGGCCCGAAAACCCTAGAATCATAAAAAGAAACAAAAGAATGAAGCGCTGAAAATAAAGTCTCGGAAACACAAGCAATCTACCTTCTCTCTTCCCCCACCAAGGCGGAGTTCGAGAGAAGAAACTATTGGAACAAAACATAAAGTGGTGAAGTCGTGGGTTCGAAACCCCGGTGCAACACCCACTCACTCCAGTCCGCGGAAATGAGTAAATAATTCAAACAAATAAGTTGCATGCCCCTGAAAAAATGTTGGACACTTCCGAGTGTCTAAACCAAATAAAATAAATTCGATTTCTGCCACACGCTACATACCTCAGACAGCTTGTGTGGTTATCATCGTCTTGTGCCGATCGCGGCACCACCACTCCTGCGTCGGCAAGGAGTTCTGTCTCTGCACCCTGGCTACCGAGCACAAAGTGTCGCCGGGGTGGCATCACGACAGGCAATATATGCCTGCTATCACCTGACCTCAGGTGAGCTCTCACCCCGGTTTCGGCAGAAACTCCGCCACGCACGGGCACCTCGTACGCGGCCACTCAGGAGTTTTACGCATGGCTACACAACATGTTACATAAAAATCCCCATGCGCATGCTAGCCTGCGCTCAGGGGTTCAAACCACAATAAAAAATTAAAGTGGGGAGGGTGGAAAAAAAAAAGTGTGGAGGTAAAGGACCTCCCGTCAGTCCCCTTAAAACCACACCTCTCCCTTCGTGTCCAGGGCGCTAGTCCTTCACCCTGGCGGTCAGGAGAGGTGTAAGTGGGGTGGTGAAGGGGTGTGAGGATTCGAACCTGGGTCGATTCGTGACAAACAACAACATTCAACAACCACCCCCCCCCCCCCACACACACACACACACACACACATTGAGCGACAGAAAGATCGGTTGATCAGTGGTCTAGAGGTAACGCACCTGTCTAGAAAGCGAAAAGTCTGGGTTGGGGTGTTCGGTAGTTCGAATCCTGTCTGGGTCCAAAACTTTTCCCCCATCCATTAGACCATGAGTGGTGGTCTGGGTGCTAGTCTTTCGGCTGAGATGATAAACCGAGGTACCATGTGTTACACATCATTATTTAGCGCATGTAAAAGAACCCATGGCAACAAGTGGGTTGTCCCTAGCAAAATTCTGTAGAAAAAGCCACTCTGATACATTGATAGGGAAACAAAAACAGTTGCAGACAGAAAAAAGAAAAAAATAATGGGTGGCGCTGCACTTTTGGTGACGAGCTCTCCCTCGGGGAGAGCAGACCGAATTTCACACAGAAAAATCTGCTGTGACATAAAGTGGTAATAATAAATAAAATAAGACAGACAGACACACATGTACACATGAATACACACACACACAACACACACATACACACACACAGTGCGACAGACACACACACTGACTTCTTTAGTTCTTACCTATCTTGGTAGATTTGAGGACATGTCTAGGGGGGATTTTTTGCCCCAGTTCTTGCAGAGTTTCCAGCAAAACAGTTGAGGACTGATCCGGCAGACGTAGACGAGCTTTCAGCCGTTTGATGTCTTCAATGATCACCACACCCTGTAATCAATGTGCACGTGTGCGCGCGCGACACACACACACACATCTATCTTTAGATAGATAGCTTGATGGAAAAAAGCAAATCGATGCTTACTCAATGTACCATCTGGAAATAAAAATTTGATTGATTGATTGATTGATTGATTCACACACACACACACACACACACACACACACACACACACACACACACACAATTGTCCTATCAAGTAATTAACACAATGTTGTTAATCTCCAGAAAACAAAAATTTCAACATTTTTTCTCTGCCAAGGAACATGGAACTTGGAAGTTGATGTATTAAATGATAACCCTGCTGAACTGGCATTCAGATTGACAGTGGAGGAAATGTATAGCTTAGCAGCTAACAGAAAGTAGTGTAACAATTCTGACTTTAAAAAAAAAAGAAAAAAAGATGTGGTTACACACTTGTTTCAGTTTCTTGTTCTTGCTAGGTATTTTTTTGTTTTTTGTTTTTTTTGCTTGATTTTGGTGATTTTTTAGTTTAAGTTTTTGCTTGGTTCAATGGATGTTTCTTGTTTTTTTTTGTTTTTTTGGTTTGGGGGTGTTTTTGCTTTTATTTTTTTTTGGGGGGTGGGGTATTTTCTGTTTGCTTGTCCAAGTTGTTGTTTCAGTGCTTGTTGGGTTTTTTTTTTGTGAGTGTTTTTTCTTTTTTTTGTAAGGGGGCTTCTTTTTCTTTTTTTTTTTGGGGGGGGGGGGGGGTTGAACAAGGATAGCAGTGACTTTACAAAATTTGTAAACCTAATTTGTAGCACTGTTTCTAAAGCATCAGACATCAAGTGGCAAAATAACAGTGATCATTACACAAAAATGATAAAACGTGTGTGCGCGCGTGTTGAAGCAGAGGGCCCGTGGACTTACCTTGCCCACTATACCATAAAACAGCCTTTAAAATAGTGTAGGGATATGTCTGTCGGCGATGGGGTGGTTAATTTTCCTCGTTTGACTTAACTAATTCCTCCTCAGTTTGCAGTCGAGTACTCAAACAAGAGGGAAGGATTGTTCATTATTGTTTTTTATATAAGCACCAGCCGTGTCATCTTACCCGCAATGATTCGATCGTCGCTTGTTTGAATTCCGGAGTCTTTTGATTTCCTTGTTTTGGCTGGCTTTTTCTGGGTGATTTTATGACGAATTTGTCCATGCTTCTCGAGCTATTGCTGTTCAAACTAAGTTTCGCAAAATTGTCGGAATTCAGATAATAATACACACACTGTTTACGGAAGTCAGTGTGAATGACTAAACCTATCTCTTTTGACGAGAAAGCGCATCTATTTACCGCTATAGGCTATAATAAAAATGGATGTGGTCTGGTGTTTGCGCAATTTTTGTTTCAGAATATTTTGTTGTGTTACACTGCCCAGATTTACAGCAACTATGAAGCTTGCTACAATTTTACCAATTACTTTTGATCGCAGTTTTACCCCCCCCCCCCTCTCCTTCAGTAGCCATGGAAGAACTGTATGCACTTATGTTTGTGTGTGGGGGGGGGGGGGGGGGGGGGACAATGGGGGACTAAAAACCATAACAAGTTAAGCCTGCATATAGGTACTTAAGATTGATGCAAACTTCAGGAAAGAAACTATTGAGCATTCCCAGAAGGGCGACTGAAGTGGATGTGCTTGGAGTGCAAGCTGTTGGACCTTATAAGATTACTCGGATTGTTGCCATTTGGTCTCTCTCTTTCTCTGTGTTCCCTGGCAAGGTGGGGTGTGTGTGTGTAATGTCTGGTCTTCTGGACTCGTAACTTTGCAGGATATCTGCCCTCTGTCCTCGGTCTCAGAGCACATCATTTTTATTGTCCAGGGTGTAACAACGCATGCTAGGTTAAGGTATGTTCATGTTTCCACAACCCACCAAACACCGATAAAATCAAGGGGCCTTTATTTATTTATTTATTTATTCTTTTATATCGAGGATAACAGAATAAGCAATCATGTGCTTTTTTTCATCCGGTATGTATGCAGTTTTGTAAATATTGTCATCTGTTCCCACTGGCACACGATGGCCTACTCTTACGAAAAGCGGAACAGGATTTAACGTGTGCGCAAGATGTTCTGCGTGCGTTCGCACACGGGGCCTCGGTTTAAAGTCTCATCTGAAGGACCTTCAATATGCATAGTTGATCTTCTGTATGTACACACCACACACACACACACACAGAGCCTAGCCTAGTGGTCAGAACATTGGGCTGGCAATTTGACGACCCGAGTTCGATTCCGGGTCAAGGACATTTTCCCCCTGGAGATCAGTGCTGACTCTACTCTCCCCAAAAGTCTTTCAGATGAGACTAAACCTAAACCGAGGCCCCATGTGCAAATGCACACAGAACGTCTTGCACACACATAAAATCCTGTTCTGCTTTTTGTCAGAGTAGGCCATTGTGTGCCGGTGGGAACATATGACAATATTCACACAACTGCATATACATAGGGACTGGATGAAAAAAAGCACACGAGTGCTTATCCCATTATCCTCGATATAAAAAGAAAAGGGGGGGGGGGGGGGGGAACGGGATAGCCTAGTGGTCAGAACATTGCGCTTGCAATTTGACGACCTGGGTTCGATTCCCATTCAAGGGGGTTTTTCTCCTGGAGTTAACATCAGTGCTGACTCCACTCTCCCCAAAAGTCCTTCGGATGAGAGTATAAACCGAAGTCCTGTGTGCGAACGCATGCAGAACATCTTGCGCACGTTAAATCCTGTTCCACTTTTCATGAGAGTAGGCCATTGTGTGCCGGTGGGAACAGATGACACAATTTACAAAATTGTATACACACGGTAAAGGTAAAAGGTAAAGGTGTCCCATAACCCGTGTCATAGGGGAGCTAGGCGTCAGAGACCTCAGCTTCTCTAGGGGCCAGCATGTTGAGGGCGGCACCCATCTCCTCTCCCTCGCTGCTTTACCTTCCCTGACCTTAAAGAGAGCAGGTAATTATTTACAGTTGGGTGAACTGGGGGAACTGTACTGTAGCCAAGTCATGCAAATGGTCTCCCATCCAATTGCCAACCATGCTTGACACTGCTTAACCTTGGCTGGGGGAAAGCGAGCGCTCTGACCACTGAGCTATCCTGTCCCCATACAAACGGGGACTGGATGTAAAAAAGCACACGAGTGCTTATTTCATTATCCTTGACATAAAAGAATAAAATAAAAATAAAACACATGGCAGGACTTAAGGCACTGTCAGGTCTGCACTTACCACGGATATTGTAAAAATCCCCACCTTTAATTCACCAGACGCTGATATTTGAAACCACAACATGGACACATTGAACTGAAGTCAACCACTGGGCTAGAGCACAGTCATGCAGTCTGAGTTATGGTCAGGTTATGATATTAACAGAAACTTTCATGAATTTTCATGGTCTCGCTTCTTTTATATCGAGGATAATGGAATAAGCACTCTTGTGCTTTTTTCATCCAGTCCCCATGCGTATGCAGTTTTGTAAATGTCATCTGTTCCCACTGGCACACGATGGCCTACTCTTACGAAAAGCGGAAACAGGATTTAACGTGTGCACAAGATGTTCTGCGTGCGTTCGCACACAGGGCCTCGGTTTAAAGTCTCATCGGAAGGACTTTTGGGGAGAGTGGAGTCAGCACTGATGTTAACTCCAGGAGAAAAATCTCTTCGACCAGAATCAAACCCAGATCATCAAATTGCCAGTGCAATGTTCTGACCACTAGGCTATCAGAGAGAGAGAGAGAGATTTGATTTATTCTTTTATATCGAGAATAACAGAATAAGCATTCATGTGCTTTTTTTCATCCAGTCCCCGTGTGTATGTAGTTTTGTAAATGTCATCTGTTCCCACCAGCACACGATGGCTTACTCTTACGAAAAGCGGAACAGGATTTAACATGTGCGCAAGATGTTCTGCGTGCGTTCGCACACGGGGACTCGGTTTACAGTCTTATCTGAAGGACTTTTGGGGAGAGTGGAGTCAGCACTGATGTTAACTCCAGAAGAAAAATCTCCTCGACCGGACTGGAACTCGGGTCGTCAAATTGCCAGCGCAATATTCTGACCACTAGGCTATCCTAGAGGAGAGAGAGAGAGAGAGAGAGAGAGAGAGAGAGAGAGAGAGAGAGAGAGAAGGAGGGATCTTCATAACCATTTGACAACAGTACACACTTAGACGGGATAGCTCAGATCACTGGTTTTCCCCAAGTCAAGGTTAAGCAGCATTGAGTGTAGTTACCAAGTTGATGGGTGACTGTGTGCACGCCTTGGCTTCAGCACAGTCCCCCAGTTCACCCAGCTGTAAATGGGTACCTGCCCTTTTTAAGGTCAGGGAAGGTAAACCAGTGAGGGAGAGGAGATGGGTGCCACCATCAACATGCTGGCCCCTAGAGAAGCTGAGGTCTCTGATGCCTTGCTCCCCTATGACCACATAGAATATGGGACACCTTTACCTTTTTAAACAGATAACAGCATTGACGAAAAAGAAAAGGAAACTCCTGTTTTTTTATATATTTTATTTTCATGAATTTTTTTAAAAGCAACATCAATTAAAAAGTCAATATATTTTCAACATCAATTAAAAAGTCAACATATTTTCAATGTCAATTCAAAATTGAGACAAAAAATCAAAATAATTTCAAAAGAAAAATGGTAACTCAAATTCCACAGTTTTTACCGTAGATAGGTGTGTGTGTGTGTGTGTGTGTGTGTGTGTGTGTGTGTGTGTGTGTGTGTGTGTGTGCATTTGCACAAGCGCATGCACACACATATGCATGTGTGTGTGTGTGTGTGTGTGTGTGTGTGTGTGTGCAGATGAGAGACAGAAGGAAGATGTGTATAGGATGTGAATTGATATTTTTAGGGATACTATTTACATACTTTAATGTTCTTGTCCTGCTATGATAAACCCTTATCTAGCTCTTGCAGACTAAAAGTTATACTTAAGTATACTTCCATATTATTTGTCAGTATGAACCCACTGATATTTTCTTTGCTTTCTCTACACAGACAAGTTGTTGTCCATAATTTTTACCATAAGCTGTCAATAAACAAAACCAAAAATCATCAGGAATAAGCTTCTTTACATTGCAAACATTTCTACACTCTGAACAGCAACATATTCAACCAAAAGGTGGTATTTTCAAAATTTTAATTATGTGACTCAGATGGACGGAACATGGTTGAAAATTCAGTCAGAACATTGCACTCGCAATCTGATGACTCGGGTTTGATTCCAGTTCAAGGGGAGTTTTACCATGGAGTTTTTTTTTTTAATTTAGTTTTTAAATTTTTTATTTATTTTTTTACCATGGAGTTAACATCAGTGCTGACTCCACTCTCCCCAAAAGTCCTTCGGTTGAGACTGTAAACTGAAACCCCGAGTGCGAATGCACACAGAACATCTTGTGCATATTTTAAATCCTGTTTTGTTTTGTAAGAGTAGGCCATTGTGTGCTGGTGGGAACAGATAACAAGATTTACAAAAATTGCATACACACAGGGACTGGATGCATAAAAGCACATGAGTGCTTATTCTATTATCCTCGATATAAAAAAAAAAGAAAAAAAAAGTAATACTGTCAATAAGGCACCGATGATTGTCAGATGTAATTTTGGCTCTCAAACACACACAAGCACATCAAAACTCGTGTCAATATAATTGTGTTTTTTTGTTGCATTTGGAGAGGGGGGGGGGGGGGGGGGCAGTTTATGATACCAATCTACAAATCAAAATCCAACTTGAAAAATTCAGAATTTACCGAAAGCCAGAACAAGCCCATTGGTTGTAAAAAGAATAATCCCAAACAGGACCTGGATTCAAAGAATTGTTTGAAACAAAACGTGTGTGTGTGTACTTATTTTTATGCAGCATTCTTGAGAAGTTCTACTGTCACTTTGACTGTACATCCAACTGAATGAAAACATTGGCAATCCCTCACCCCCTTTAAAATCAATGTGAATGAACAGTTGATTTCTTTATTGATCATTGAAAATAGGATCAGACAATGTAAAAGTTGTAGATAAAAGAATGAAGGTACACGAATCAGGAGTGAACCAGTCATTCAATGGTAAATGTTGCTGTGCATGTGCATGTGTGTATGTGTGCATGCATGTGTGAGCATGTGAGTGCGTGTGTGTGTCAAACTGCTATTTCCAGATGCTTTTGCTTTTTTTTTTCATTTTGTGTGTGTGTGTGTGTGTGTGCGCGTGTGCACAAGCACATGTGCATGCATGTATATAGTTTACTAAGCATTTTTGCGCAAGGAGAGGGACAGTAATAACCCGACACTTAAAAGAACTGATATAAAAAGCACAAAGCAGAAGTTTGAAATGGTAACTTACTTGACAACCACTGCCTTATACTCACACATACATACATCATTCCCTTATATATTTGACAGTTTGAATATGTATATACTCTGTAGTGACTAGCAGGCAATAGATGAAGTCCAGGTCTGAGCCATTCTTTGCCACTGACACAGGTGACAAGCAACAGTTTACAAATCATAGCCTCACTTGAGCATAATGGATCCAAAAAAAATTCCAGACAATTCCTCCCACACTGGAAAGTAAGGCAATATGCAGAGTGCTCAGAACATGCAGCTAGGACTGAGGGGGAGGGAGGTTAGCATTCTGCTGGTTAACAGGTGGAACTGAGGGGGGAAGGGAGGTAAGCATTCTGCTGGTTAACAGGTGGAACTGAGGGGGGAGGGAGGTTAGCATTCTGCTGGTTAACAGGTGGAACTGAGGGGGGAAGGGAGGTTAGCATTCTGCTGGTTAACAGGTGGAACTGAGGGGGGAGGGAGGTTAGCATTCTGCTGGTTAACAGGTGGAACTGAGGGGGGAAGGGAGGTAAGCATTCTGCTGGTTAACAGGTGGAACTGAGGGGGGAGGGAGGTAAGCATTCTGCTGGTTAACAGGTGGAACTGAAGGGGGAAGGGAGGTAAGCATTCTGCTGGTTAACAGGTGGAACTGAGGGGGGAGGGAGGTTAGCATTCTGCTGGTTAACAGGTGGAACTGAGGGGGGAGGGAGGTAAGCATTGAAGGGAGGTTAGCACTCCACTCGGTCAGGAACTGAGGGTGAAGGGAGGTAATCATTCAAGGGAGGTTAGCACTCCACGCGGTCAGGAACTGAGGGTGAAGGGAGGTAAGCATTCAAGGGAGGTTAGCACTCCGTGCGGTCGGGCGCCTTGACATAGCCGAGGTCCTCCACCCCCAGCGTGGTCACCAGGCGCACTCTGAAGCGAGGGGTGTCCACCAGAAACCGCTTCTGGATCTGAAACACACACACACACACAGCAAACTGGCTTCATCCATCACACCACTGCCTCTCACACTTCTTCTGCCTCACACGTTCAGACAATAACCATTGCTGTCTCTCATTTGAGAAAAAATGCATTGCGCTGCCATTAAGCGCCTGACACACAAGTCAAACCCAATGCATCTGACTTCAGTATGTGCGTCTTAACTATATCATGCCTAATTTTCAAACTTTGAGCAGAATATCATAGCACTTTGCAAGTTTGTTTTAACAGTCATATACACAAAATCTCATAACTGGTGAATCTCAAAGCTATAGCTGAGGAATGGGAACAAAATAATGAACAGTTAACACAGCACACAGAGAAAACTATATACAACGTTCATGACAACACGCACCAAACATCACAATGTTTCCTGTTTCAATGAACACTCACCTCTATGATACACTGCTGTAACAGCCCCAGTGCCTCTTCTCTAGTCATGTCTGTTATCAAAGCAAAAACATATCACAATCATTACTCAATTCTCTCCACTTCTCTAATGATTATGGATAATAGTACTTTTTGACATAGGGGTGGATTTTTGTCAACCTTGTCACCGACAGAAATCAAGTCAAACAAAAACAGCCTTCTTTATTTTCTTTCCTTACATGTGCTCAAACTGATATTTGCTTGTTATTTGTTTAAAATGGTTTTCATGATGTTCTTATGCTGTGCATTTGGTAATTCTTCTGTTTGCTGTACTTTCTTTTACTAACTTTATTATTAGAGGACTAAATGTGTTACTTTGTTTGCTCCATTTTTAGTCTTGAGGGCCATCATACACAAAGACCCTGAGATTAAATGTGTTCCTGAATATAAATCCCTCTTTTTTTTCCCTTTTTTTTTTAACTGCAAAAGTTACAAGAATGAAAGCACACAGTTATTCTGACCTTTTCTGTAGAGTCTGTCCATCAGGGAGAGTGTGAACATGCCCCCATAGCCGTGCGCAGAGAAGGGAACCTTGTTGACCGATCCCAGGTAGTCCAGGAAGTACAGAGCTGGCTCATCATCGTTTGCACCAGCCATCAATATGTTCACAACCTTGGGATGCTGAAACAGTGTTTTGAAGTGTTATGGGGAAAGTTACTTCATAGACCTATCTTCTCTCTTCTCTTCTCTGTGTCCCTTACTGGGAGGAGTGTGTCATGCCTGGTCTTCTCCTGGGCCTGTAACTCTGCAGGTCTGCCAGCTGACCTCAACCAACACGCTCTGACTTCAGAGCAGCTCATATCATTATACAGGTTGCATGCTGGGTATGTTTGTGTTTCTGTAACCCCTCAAATGTTGACATGAAATACAAGATCTTTAATGTGCATATTTGATCCTCTGCATGTGTAATTACATGAAGGTAATTAAGGCACTGGCAGGTCTGCATTTGAAGCTGACCTGGAAGATTGTACAAATCTTCACCCTTAATTCCCCAGACACTGCTAAGATTCAAACCGATGACTCCATGAACCCATGGGTTTGAAGTCAAACAGTCCTAAAACAGTATTAGTCTTAAGGTATTCCAAAAACAAAATCCAGAAAATTTCAAAAATAAAAATGCAGTTAAACCAACAACACATCATTTCTCTAGATATGTTCTGCATAGTTTTCTATGATGTACATCATAAGGACTATTAGAATGTAACGGGTCCTACACGGGAATTATCTAAGGCGCCACTCTAATTCCGTTCCGCCTAATTCGGTACTGGAAATTTAGTGTTCTAGAATAATTCCTAGTTTCTTCAGTAACCCTAAAGAAGAGTAGGGCTCAGCTACTTATGGGCCGGGGAGTGATAAAGGGGGGATAGTAAGAGGATAGTAGAAAAATAGGGGAAAAGAAATATAGAAGAGGTAGGAAAGTAGGTGAAGTGAAATTAACTAACCTCAACTCACTCAGCAGCCACACTGAACACACTGAACGTGACGAATAACACCATTCATTCAATGTGACTCCAGACCGAGTAAATTGGGTTTATAACATATATTCCACAACACAACCTACAACACTACCACATTACACAAAACACCAATGACTAACTGTACTACAAGTACAATTAAAAAACACAAAGTATAATCTGTCCAGTCAAATACCAAAAATAGAACAAAATCAGTGATCAATCTCAGATCAGGCACACAGAAGGATGAGAGTGGGGATGGGATGATGGTGTGAGGAGATGGTGACAGAAAAAGCGACGATGTTCCTGTAATCAAAAGAACATACAATGTAAAAAACATCACCACAAAATTATCCATCACTGAGCTAATTTACAATACTCATGAGAATTAAATATTCTCAACACAAACTAACATAACCTCTAAAATTATTGCATAATTTTAGTAGTTAGTTTTACACATGTTTCATTTACTTTAGGACAGATGATGGTCCATCCTATGAAACTGTGCAAGCATCCCAACATATCTCGTTTACTTTAGGACAGATGATGGTCCATCCTAAAAACTGTGCCAACATTATTAAAAAGGACTAATTTATTTTAAATAAATGTCCACAATGACATTCCAATGTCATTACACCTGTTTTAAAATTACTAAATGATTTATCACAAATAAATCACAATTCTAATAATTTTTAATAACTTGTCTCACAACATGTCTCATTTACTTTAGGACAGATGATGGTCCATCCTATGAAACTGTGCCAGCATTATTAAGAAGGACTAATTTATTTTAAATAAATGTCCACAATGACATTCCAATGCCATTACACCCGTTTTAAAATTACTACATGATTTATTACAAATAAATCACCATTCTTAATAATAAAATCATTACAGAAATTAAGTAGTCCTTCACACCCATACATCTGTAGTGTAAAGTCATACTAGAATATTTCCAGCATTTTAATAGCTGAACAATATCCTACCAAACATTAAACTTGCAACAAAGACCATGATGGCGCCAAAATTTCCCCCACGCTTCCTTTGTTCGAAGCGATCACGTACATGGTACCTACGAAGTTACGTTCACTGTTAATTCACAGGTTGAAAGCCTGTGAAATTAAATCAAACATATAAATTTCATAAACCTTCCAAAACTATTCTGAATTAAACTGAAATTTGCTTAAACAGATAGTTTGATCAAAAACGAAGTTAAGAAAATAGAATCACCTTAATGGGGAACATCTAGACTCAGGAGCGAGTCTCTGTCACACGTCTTTCCCTCACTAGCCCCAGGCAGGAAGTGAGATTTAAAAAACAGTAGTATCCCGATAGGCACTCTTTTTTAAGGGGCGATCACTCAACTCTACAAGGGAGTTACTGAACCTAGCGCTTAGTAACCCAAACACAAAAATACGTTTTGTGAGGGGGTTACACACACCCTTCGCAGGAAAATGTTGCTATCTTTTTTTCAAAAAAGTGCCAACATTTCAAACAAACAAAAAACTCTACCCTCTCTGGGCAAAAAACCTCAAGTCTTCAGCTTGAACAAAATGTATACCCAATCCTAGGTGGGTATCAACATTTATCCTAAAAATTCATACGAGGCCAAAACCTTTTAAAGCCTCTGGTTGATTTTGATTCTGCATATCTACCCAATCTAATTTGGATACTGAAAATAGAACAGCACACAAAAACATTCCACATTTTACAAACGTAGAAAACTAAACCCAAACATGACTCTCACAAAGTCACACCCTGCAAATATGCAGCAAAACAAACATTCATAAAAACATAAACCTGTGGACTCAAAAAGCCACACTCTGCAAATTAGCAGCAAAACAAAAATCATACACAAGAATTACAGCAATCTCAAGACCACCCTTGGTTGCTGACATACACCCTCCTTCTCTTCCTGCAACTGTTTAGGTTGCACAGGAACAGAATCACACCTGTTGGTCAGATCCGGAGTTTTTACACTGACAGGATCTCCATGCAAAATGGATCTCCTTGGTGCAGGCACTGGCTTCCATTCCGACTTCTCTGGGATGGACTTTTCCCAGCCAGGCCTACCCACACTAGACAAAGAACTCCTCTGACCAACTGGCAAACGCTTACGCCTTTTACGGGAGCCACCTTTCAGGGCATCCCACCGTTGTTGGAAAAAGGCTTGGAAGCACTAATGCCTTGACCACAATCCTTTCTTTCCTTCTGATCAGGAAAATCACATGATCTGTCTTTTCCTCTGCACCATTTCCTTCTGGAAAGGTGAGGAAAACTAACATGATCCCGATGGTTGCCTCGAGAGCTACCATCCACAACCACTTTCTGGTCGCATACTTCCAGAACACCACCCTGACCACTACCACAACCTCGCCGATGTGGCGGTATGTAGCAGCCGGGTTTGTTCCTGTAGGAGGATTTTTCGGGTTTTGCAGAAACCCCGTTCTCACCGACTTCTACTTTAGTAGCCTTCTTTCTCCGCTTTGCCGACTGCGACTTGACCGGGCAATCACGAACAATGTGACCAACACCTTTGCATCGGTAGCAGGAACTTTTTGGCTTCTTTGAGTGGCCTCTGAGTCTCTCTGCTACCATGCTTGCCAACTCTTTACAGTTGATGGCCACCTTTTCCTGTTCCTGATGTGTCCGGCCCGTCACAGCTGACATAAGCACAGAGGATGATTCCTCTAACTGCCTGACTGACTTCAACAGCGAGGTCAAGTCAGGCGACGCAGAACCTGGTCTGCCGAACTGAAACTTCAGCTCTCGAGCCATAATGGGCTCCATCAACATGACACTATTCATGAAGACAAAATACACTTTCCTGCCACATTCATCATCAGAATATAAATCATTCTTATTCAGATTAATGAAATTCATCCACACATGGGTAAGGAAAGTCAATGGACTATCACTTCTGTCCATCCGCATCAGCAAGAACTCCGCCAGCTGTTCCACTTGGGTTTTAACACAGCCAAACACATCACTTAGACGGCTGACAATGTCCCTGGCAGAAGAGCAGGACTTGGCAAGCTCCCATGCCACACCACGCAGACTGCGCCGAACACTGGCCAACACATCAGAGGGGGAGTCATTCCCTCTCATCAGCACATCGACTTGCTCCTCCCACTTAGCGAAGTCGACTTCATCACCACCTGCTGGGCTCGATCCTGTGAAGATGCCAAGCGGTGCCAAAGGCGTAGATGGCACCACGTGGACCTGGATCCTGGTCTGTAGCAGGGCTGCCATCTCAGCATCCTGCTTGTCGACCCTCTCCCTCAACAGGCGGTGACCTTCCTCCAGGGCAGTGAGCGTCTCCCGTAACTGCCGGTTCTCCTCCTCAACCGCAGTCACCCTCGCTCGTACCCCATCATCTCCCAGTTGTTTCATCTCTGGTCCCTCACTTCGACTGATCATGATCTTTATGTATGAGAACTGAACTTACAATTAAAATTCAAAGTTCCATTTTCAAAAAATTTGTTTCTCTTTTTTCTTTTGGAATTTAAAAAATTCCTACACAACTTTATCACACTGTTAGCAAAAAATTTAATTAAGCTAACAACAAAAAATTATCAGAGCAACATTTCTGCTCTCAGCAAAATTACAATTTTGCTGTTACCAAAATTTCACTTCCAGTGAAATTTTAATTTCTTTCAATCAAAAATTTCACTTACTCTGTAAGCCAAAAATTTATTTAGCTAACAACCAAAAAATTCTTTTTCTGAGCAAAATTTTTGCTCACTGCAAAATTTCAATTTTGCCTACACTTTCACTTCTAGTGAAATTTAAATTTTCAAACACACACAAAAGACATTACACCTTGTGAAATTCAAAGTTCCACAAAGATCGCAAACATCCACTCACAGTGGAGTTGCAGCTTCAAAACAGACTAATAGAAAAACACTCCCTAGCCCCACATTGGGCGCCAGAAATGTAGAGGGTCCTACACGGGAATTATCTAAGTCGCCACTCTAATTCCCGTTCCGTCTGATTCGGTACCAGAAATCTTAGAGTTTTAGAATAATTCCTATTTTCTTCAGTAACCACATATATTCCACAACACAACCTACAACACTACCACATTACACAAAACACCAATTGACTAATTGTACTACAAGTACAATTAAAAACAACAAAAATATATATTCTGTTCTAGTTTTTCATACATCAAAAATCAATGGCTCAATCTCCGATCAGGCACACAGAAGGATGAGAGTGGGGATGGGATGATGGTGTGAAGAAAAGGTGACAGAAAAACGACGACGTTCCTTAATCAGGAACATCCAGACTCAGAGAGTCCAGTCACGCTCCTTTCCTTCACTAGGCCCAGGCAGGAAGTGAGATTTAAAAAACAGTAGTATCCCGATAGGCACTCTTTTTTAAGGGGCGATCACTCAACTCTACAAGGGAGTTACTGAACCTAGCGCTTAGTAACCCAAACACAAAAATACGTTTTGTGAGGGGGGTTACAAGAATAAAATAAGAATACTCAAATCTACATTTATAAGAACCTGGCTAAGTCAAATGAATAAATTATCATGTCTTCTAATCATCCATCTCAAGTTCATAAAACAACTTCTAAACAGTTATACACATATTTTCTAACCTTCCAACTCCCAGCCATAATGAATCCACATCTTCCATGAGACTACATCACATTTTACAAGCTTGCATCACCTGTCTTGTTAACCAGTTTATAAACTTATTCAGACTTTTTGGGTGACAAAACTGATTACATCTGAAAGAACCTGACTTACAAGAAAAAAACGTTAACATGATGAGAAACATGTAACAAGCCTTGAAGAAAAGCAAAAAGATCTTATAATTCATGCGCTGTAACCGGCCTACAAGTTACTGAGGCCCCTAAAGAGACAAACCCAAACCCAAAGAACAAGTTAACAAAAAAGTATACTTTTCTTCAGTTCACTGACCGGAGTTCGAAGTGCTTCAGCTATGTTCCAGCGGGTGAAGTGAGCTGCTGCACTGGCTGACAAATCATACCCTGCAAAACAGCACTGCAAAGACTAAGTGCGTGGCACTACAAACTCAATCTCTCTCTTTCTCTCTCTGTCAATAGCCTAACAGTCAGATCATTGCGCTGGCAATTTGACGACCCGGGTTCGATTCCCATTCGAGGGAATTTTTCCCCTGGAGTTAACATCAGTGCTGACTCCACTCTCCCCAAAAGTCCTTCCGATGAGACTATAAACTGAGGCCCTGTGTCCGAACGCACGCAGAACATCTTGCGCACATGTTTAATCCTGCTCCTCTTTTTGTAAGAGTAGGCCATTGTGTGCTGGTGGGAACAGATGACAAGATTTACAAAACTGCATACACACGGGACTGGACGTTAAAAAACTCATGAGTGCTTATACCATTATCCTTGATATAAAAGAATAAAGGAATAAATCACTCTCTCTCTCTCTCTCTCTCACACACACACACACACACACACACACATAGTTATCTGTATGCTTGAAGACACACACATGATGTACATAACAGGTCTACTCAACAGGTCTACACAAACGCACACATTCACTCACTCATAATCATACACACAATTTTCATACAAACACAAAGAAACCCATGTCCCCCCCACTTGCACACTACCATTTCTCATTTTGTAGAGCTGCATGTTTTTGGAGACGTACTCTGCAAACTGCACAGTGTCTCCAGATTCCCCTGCCACTGCCATCAGCAGTCGGTCGCTCAATATGAACATCTTGTCCTGATCTGAAACAACATGGGTAACAATCATCAATCACAAATCATACCTGGACTTAACCCCAATGTCAGAATGCGGCTACCTAAATTGGGTGGGGGGAAGGTCACATACACAAAAATCTCACCATCTGTGAACCTCAGAGCCCTAGCCAAGAAAAACAAAACCAAACCATAGGCATGAACTCGGGTATACACACACACACAGACACATGCATGGATACACACATACTCGTATATGCATACACACATGACACTGACACAGACACTTCACACACACACACACACACACACACACACACACACACACCACACACACACACACACACACACACACTCACTCACTCACTCTCTCTCTCTCTCTGATGCTTCTTTCTTTTTCTCCCAGGACACTTTCTGGCTGCAGATAACAAAATAATCATCCCAAATGTCCTGTTGCTCAACTCTTGTCACACCATTTGCAGCCATGGATATTCTCATTATTCTATTTATGATGCTAGGCATGCTACACAAGAAAAAATTAGCTATCGCTAAGACAAAAAGCCTAAAATCTTTTAGGTATATATATATATGTCATAGGTGGTGATTTAGTACCTGATCAATTAAAAGAACATCAGGAAGACAGAGGTCATGAGGGTGAACAACAAGAAACAAGACCCAGTGCAACTACACCAAGAAAATATCAAGGAAGTTGGCAAATTTACATACCTGGGCAGTGTCGTCAGTGAAGATGGGGGGAACAGATGAAGACATCAAGTGCTGAATAAAGCCTGTCATGCCTTCGACACCTTTTGCCCTATCTGGAGATCAACAGCCCTCTCACTCCACAACAAGATCCGGATATTCAACACTAACGTCAAGTCGGTCCTACTGTATGGCTCAGAAACCTGGCAGGTAACAAAGACCAGCACCCACAAACTCCAGACATTTACCAACAGATATTTCAAGAACATCCTCGGTATCAGGTGGCCAAAAGTCGTCTCAAACAAAAAACTGTGGGACAGAACCAGACACGCTCCAATTGAGACGAAAATCAAGAAAAGAAAATGGGGATGGATCGACCAAACGCTCCACAAGCCTGCTTCAATTTCACCAGGCAGGCCCTTGACTGGAACCCACAAGGGAAGCGGAAAGTAGGTTGAACAAAACAGACCTGGCGCAGAAGCATTGAAGCAGAGATGAAGGCAGCCAAAATGACATGAGCTGAAGAAGATCTCCCAGAACCGAGTCCATTGGAGGAGTGTTGTTGTGGCCCTTTGTTCCCAAGGGAATTCACAGGCATAAGTCAAGTAAGTGAAGTCAGTTAAGAGATCTTTGTCTAAAATTATCGTCTGGGTTAGAGATATTTACAATCTTGCTGGTTAGCACCAGTGCAGACTTGCCAATTATATAACTGATGCCTTCTTCCTCAGAGATGCGTGTGTCTGATAGGGTCAATTTTATGTGGGAATTCCATGGGCTGCCAAAAACAAGAAATGCCATGCAAGCATAGACCTCAAGCTTTCAAGAACTTTTTAAAAGTTCAGTTATAGCTTGTGTTTTGAAACTAAGCTGTAAGCATTTAAGCAGTTCATCAAACTATGATCTGTCCAGTAATTTTTTTGGCTGATGTGGTATGCATAGTAAATAAAACAACTGACATGCATGCAGTATTACTTCATTCAGAAAACTGAGGGAAACACACACACACACACATCACACACACACACACACACCACACTCACTCACACACGAGACTATAAACCGAGGTTCCGTGTGTGAACGCACGCAAAACATCTTGCGCAACACGTTAAATCCTGTTCCGCTTTTTGTAAGAGTAGGCCATTGTGTGTTCCAGTGGGAACAGATGACATTTACAAAACTGCATGCACACGGAGACTGGATGTAAAAAAACACAAGTGTGCTTCCCATTATCCTCGATATAAAAGAAAGAATAACCCAAACCATCAAAACCCAACTTAACTGTGTAAACATGCGTTAAATTCACTGAATTTATTTAATTTATTCTTTTATATCGAGGATAATGGAATAAGTACTCATGCTTTTCTTTACATCCAGTCCCCATGAGTATGCAGTTTTGTAAATCTTACCTGTTCCCACCGGCACACAATGGCCTACTCATGAAAAGCGGAATGATTTAACGTGTGCACAAGATGTGCTGCGTGCGTTCCCACATGAGGCCTCGGTTTATAGTCTCATCCAAAGGACTTTTGGGGAGAGTGGAGTCAGCACTGATGTTAACTCCAGGAGGTAAAATTCCCTAGAATGGGAATTGAACCCTGGTCATCAAATAGCCAGCACAATGTTCTGACAACTACCCCATCCCCCTTTTGGTAAACATAGCACAGTATCACAGAGTTAATTATATCCTGACATGTGTTTGACATGATCCTGAAAGCATGAGGAAAATGTATAAACTATAAGAAATAGAATGTGTAAAACTCAGACTAAAGGGGGGGGGCAGGTTTCTTGGGTCAATTTCAGAAATACACAGGAAATACACAAGCAGAGAATGATAATCCTTTATCATTTTTTGTTGTAGAACTAGAAGTAAGAACAATTCATAACTGCTGCACCTGACCATGTGTTATTCACTTAATGACGAGTGAACTGCCAGTTGGTGACTAAATAACAACACTTAATGAAAGTTACACACAAACCATTTTTCATCTTAACAATGCTGCGGGCTGAAACAGCGTCTGCTGCCATCAAAACAAAATCTTTTCCTTGGATTCCTATCAGACACTCCATTACGATAGTTTTCACCGCAGATTTTGATTTCCCACGCTTACTGCAACCGGAAGAGGAATAAGAGTGAAAGACAATAATGGCTATATGAAAAAAGCTATTCAAAATTGTTTGTTTTCCCAAGTACACACAAAGCGGAACATAATAACATACACAACACTTCTCTGGGTTCTGGCAGATGCTTTACCAAAATTCAAAACCCAAATGAACTAGTGGAGCCTTGGGTGCTTACTGCATATGTTTTAGTGCCATTCATATCAGCAGCTTTAGATCTAACTGGTATACTCTTTCCAGGAAAAATTGGACGGATTTTAAATGGGTGTATACGGGTCAACTCGATGTTCCCCCGTCTCTATGTGCCCCCACGTTGTTGGGTATGGAATATGTATGTGTTCTCATGTCACTATGTGTCACCATGTTTAGTGATACAGTGGGTATAGTTGAATGTATAGATATATGCATGACTATACACAAATGTTACATGAACTAAACATCTGTATGTGCATGTATGGTTGCAGGAGAAAGAGATACAGTCAGGCAGACATCTATCCATCCACTCCCTCATCCCTGTATACCCCTATCAGTGTATAAGGTTGGGGGGAAAATACGCAACACTCTGTGCCAATTTTTGGTAACATTGAATTTGTATCTTTATTACTTTATGTTTTATTTACGATAACACAAGGTACAAAAAACACACTTTTTTTTCCAATAATCAGATTTGAAATAATTTTGTCACTTTACTTTTGATACCTTTCCTTAGGTTCCATTTCCAACTGTATCCCTAAATTCAGAATGCATCTACCTTAATATTTATTTATTTATTTTATTTATTCTTTTATATCGAGGATAACAGAATAAGCAATAGTGTGCTTTTTTTCATCCAGTCCCCGTGTGTATGCAGTTTTGTAAATATTGTCATCTGTTCCCACCGGCACACGATGGCCTACTCTTACGAAAAGCGGAACAGGATTTAACGTGTGCGCAAGATGTTCTGCGTGCGTTCGCACACGGGGCCTCGGTTTAAAGTCTCATCCGAAGGACTTTTGGGGAGAGTGGAGTCAGCACTGATGTTAACTCCAGGAGAAAATTCTCCACGACCGGACTCGAACCCGGGTCGTCAAATTGCCAGCGCAATGTTCTGACCACTAGGCTATCCGTCCCGTAGAAAGAAGGTGGGTGTGTGTGGTGTGGGGGGGGGGGGGGGGGGGGGGGGGGCAGTCACATAAGCAAAAATCTCGCCATTGATGAACTTTGCACCTTCTTTACCTGAGGAACAACCTCTCCCCCCCCCCCCCCCCCCCCCGAAAAAAAGTTCACCAATTGCGTGTGGGGCTTCTACACCTTCACCATCACCTATTGGTAGTCCTGTGGACTCTGGGGGCATCCATGAAGATTTTGCAACCAGTTTCCTCCATTCCCAGAGGTCCTCTGCTTTCTGTAGCAAACCATTCCATCCAAGGCCAGTCCACTCTGTGAAATTGTCCACCCATCATTTTTTCTGTCTGCCTTTCTCTCCCTCCTTTTATATTCGCTTTAAGGCAGTTTTGGCCTGTCCAGATGTTCTGTGATGTGCCAATACAACTTTTTTTTTTTTTTTTTTTTTTTTTGCTGCCTCGTCTTCTGTGACGTTCCCGTACTGCTGTTCCCACGCCGCTCATTTCAATCTCCCCGCCACAGCCATACCCAGATTCGTTGTGTCTCACCCCCGGGGTCGGGAGTCCACAGGGAGCTCATCAATATTAGGCCGCCGCGGAGCCACCAGCCAGAGGGGCCCTGCACTTCTGCTGGGTCACTTTGGTGGTGTTCAGTGGTGCCTGTTCTGAGCTAACATACGCAGGACACCACCTACTAAGCCCCCTACTAACGACAGTATTAGCTCAGTCGCGGAGCCAGACTGAGTGAGTCACCCACCCAAGGTGGCGACCACCACAACGTCCCTCCAACGACCGCCTCCCCACGAACCCCCAACCCCAAAGGCTTTGACACAAATTCACCACAGGCACAGAAGTGTATGGGGAAACCGAATCTGAGGTCACCATGAGACCAGAGCAACGGAGGCCACCGAATCAGAGGCAATTTTTATTATGTGCCAATACAACTTTAGTTTGCTTTTTTCAATGAAGTCTGAAGCTCTCCATATGGTCTGATGGCGTTTTGGGGGTCATGTCTGCTGCTTTATTACAGCATACGGCCATTGTGCTGGGTTTTTTTTCGTTGTTTTTTTTAAATTTTATTTTAGCAGGTAGGTGTGGCCTGTTTCATTTCACATTGGTATGGCAGTGTCTGCAATGGAGGACTGAGGTGAAAGGAATAATAGCTGCAAAGGAAGGAGTACTTTGGGATTGTTGTTCCTTTGTTTTTTCCAACAGTGGACAGAGATGGAGGTGGAAGTGACTGACACTTGTAAAGGAAAGAGTATTTTGGAAGATTTTGTTTGTTGTTTTTTCCAACAGTGGACAGAGAATGGAGGTGGACACTTGTAAAGGAAAGAGTATTTTGGAAGATTTTGTTTGTTGTTTTTTCCAACAGTGGACAGAGAATGGAGGTGGACACTTGTAAAGGAAAGAGTATTTTGGAAGATTTTGTTTGTTGTTTTTTCCAACAGTGGACAGAGAATGGAGGTGGACACTTGTAAAGGAAAGAGTATTTTGGAAGATTTTGTTTGTTGTTTTTTCCAACAGTGGACAGAGAATGGAGGTGGACACTTGTAAAGGAAAGAGTATTTTGGAAGATTTTGTTTGTTGTTTTTTCCAACAGTGGACAGAGAATGGAGGTGGAAGTGACTGACCTGTAAAGGAAAGAGTATTTTGGAAGATTTTGTTTGTTGTTTTTTCCACAGCATTGGAGGGAGGGTGACTTGTCATGGAGACAGGTTTAGTTTCTTTGCTGCAGCAATGAAAGGAGTAATAATAATAGCGAAGTGTCATATCATATGGCTTTTCGCTTTAGACAACAAATCAGTCTGGTTCCATAGCCCAATAGCCAAAAAACAAAAAAAATACCAGACCTATCATATTGTTTAAAATCAAATCTTTAAAATCTGCAGTATCATTCACTACAAGTTTTTTTAATATAAATTTTAAAAAATACTACAATCGAATATTATAACCATCATTGATAAAAGATAACCAGCATGTACATTACATTGTAGAGGAACAGATCCATAGTGATATAAAAGGGACACCAATGTTGTTGTTGTTGTCCCTAGCTTAACACCTGGGGTCAACCAGAATATGCATTTTTTGTCTCCGTCATCCCACCTGGGAATCACTGTGAAATAGGAGGTACACTGGTGTGTGTGACTGTTTTCAAGTACCTCGCCATATAGGCAGCCATACTCCGACTTCAGAGAAAGGGATACCAGTAACATGACTGTGCTATAAAAGCCTGCCCCATGGGAAGAAAACCCTCTGGGTCTCAGGAACCTGAACACCCTACTGGACCTTTCTCACACGTGAATTTACTCCATTACCTCCCCAGCACTTTCAAATTTGAAACACTCTGTCTTTGATTGTTTTAGAAGTAAATTTTCTTGATCTTTTTTTTTTTGTGAGGGCAGGATGAGATAAAGTTGTGTAAACTTAATCTTTTACCCTCAATAAAGATCATTATCCGCTGTAGTCTAGTGGTTAGGACGTTGGACTCGTAATCTAAAGGTTGCGGGTTCGATCCCAGCTTCCCGCTATGGCGTTGTGCCCTTGGAAAAGGCACTTTACGGCTATTTTCTCACCCCACCCAGGTGTAAAAGGGGTACCAACCTTGTGTTGGGGGTTAACCCTGCGATAGACTGGCGTCCTATCCAGGGGGAGTCTTTGACTCTCAGTCGCTTAAAGCCACAGAAACCGGGATAAGCACCGGCCTGATGAGCCTTAGGCTCGGGACAGACTTTAACTTTTAAAGATCATTATGACTTGACACACACAAATTAATTGCAAAATCATTGAATATTACAAAAGTAATGTTTTTCCTCTTATGAATCTTACTACTACCATTCTTTAAAACGACACGAATATTGTGTTAACATGCTTATTGCACTTAAAGTCTGTTGTCATGTAACCTTATTTACTCCCCATAATCAGAGTACATATGCGTTATACATTCTCCTGTTCTATGGGCCAGATGGCTGTCAAAAACGGAACACACACACACACACACACACACACACACACACCACACACACACACACACACACACACACACACACACACACACACACACACATGAGTGCGCCCGCGAGAGATAATGAAGAATGTGCTTGCCTAGTATATAGGGCTTACGGACACTCAACATATTAAAGCTAGGCTAACCTAGGCTCGGGGACTGGATAGCCCGGTGGTCAGAACGCGCTCTTTCCCCCACCCAATGTTTAAGCAGCGTCGAACGTGGTTACCGTTTGGGCGACTTGGCTACAGTACAGTTGCCCCAGCTGTAAATGGGTACCTGCCCTCTGTAGGGTCAGGGAAGGTAAAGCAGCGAGGGAGAGGAGATGGGCGCCGCCCTCAGTATGCTGGCCCCTAGGGAAGCTGAGGTCTTTGACGCCTCGCTCCCCTACGACCACACTCCCCATCTACAAATCTGGTGACACTTCAGATCCCTCAAATTATAGGCCAATCTCTATTATATCCCTTCTTTCAAAACCCCTGGAAAAACATATAAATAAAGACTTAGTCAGTCATATAGAAACTAACAACCTACTCCACCCTAATCAGTCAGGATTCAGACAAAATCACTCGTGTCATACTGCACTGACTAGTCTCATATACAATTGGCTAACAAACATTAATGAAAATAAATTTTGTGGAGTATTATTTGTAGATTTCAAAAAAGCATTTGATACAATTGACCACACACTTCTCGTCAGAAAGCTAGACCTGTACAATATATCATCAAATAGTCTAGAACTACTCGCTTCTTATCTCAAGAACAGACAACAGTGTGTTTCAACAACTACATCCACATCCAATCTAAAACCCATTCATTATGGAGTACCACAGGGATCTATACTAGGACCAATTCTCTTTTCATTATACATAAATGACCTTCCTCTACATATTGCATCCAAATGTGAACTATTTGCTGATGACACAACCATACATACAAGCCATAATGACATTGACTCTCTTGCAACCATATTACAACAAAGCTGTAATGATCTTGTCAAATGGACAGATCTGAACCACATGTCTATTCACCCCCAAAAAACAAGATGCATGCTTATCACCACCAGACAAAAGCGACAAAATTTACCCCATAATCAGTTTCCAATACATATAAAAAAGGAAGCAATCGAACAAACCTCTCATCACAAAGTTCTAGGAGTGACAATTGATGAAAATCTCAGCTGGTTCTACCACATATCTCATCTATGCAAATACTTGTCCCAAGGAGTATACCAGTTGACTAAAATTAAACACTTCCTTGACTGCCATTCAAGGAAATTATTCTTTCAAGCTTATATACAATCCTCAATAGACTATGCCTCAGCCCTATGGGATTCTGCCAGTGCAAATACTATGAAACCCTTATCAAGTCTGTATAAACGTGCTCTCAAACTTATCCTTCTGAAGAAAACAACATTACTTGAAGTGGATTTCACTCAGTTAAGTATTCTCCCCCTACAACAAAGACTAAAATATAACAAGGGCATCCTGATGTTTAAGATAATGGCAGGAGCTGTCCCCACATCCTTAAGAGATAAGTTCCCAATGAATCATTCCAGAAATACTGAAAAGCCAAGTATCCCAATCCCAAGAATAGACTTGTTCAAGTCCAGTTTACTATACTCAGGCCCTGTACTGTGGAACTCCCTTCCCGATTCAATTAAACAGCACCAATGATTGTCGACCTTCAAAAATCACCTAATGCACTTGATGCATCAAAACTAATGAACCAGTACTCATCCTGTTGGATATATAATTCTCCCCCTTTCTCTCTCTTCCTCTGTGTGTGTGTGTGTGTGTGTGTGTGTGTGTGTGTGTGTGTGTGTGTGTGTGTGTGTGTGTGTGTGTGTGTGTGTGGTGTGTGTGTGTGTAAATGTTTTTATATGTATCTTCTCATTGTGCACTTGTAACTGATTTCAAAGAGTAAATTTTTAATATTTTATATTCACGTCACATTTGTCATATGGTATATTCTCTATATATGCATAAGTAAAAGATAGGGAGTGTTAAGTGATGATATTATTGGTCAGTTGAAAATTGTGCGCAACACTACCTGGCTAAAAATGTACTGTGTACTCTCTCTCTCTCTCTCTCTCTCTCTCTCTCTCTCTCTCTCTCTCTCTCTCTCTCTCTCTCTCTCTCTCTCTCTCTCTCTCTCTCTCTCTCTCTCTCTCTTTTCTCTCTCAAATAAAAGAATTTGCCTTGCCTTGCCTTGCCTTGCCTTGCCTTGTCTTGTTGCCTAAACATGTTACCATCCATATTGAGAAATACCTTATTCACTATTTGTACTATTTAATAATCATGTGTTGAATGCAGTTGATTTTGTATAACCTTTTAATCTTCAAGTAAGCTGAATAACTATGTCTATCATGATTACAAAATGGTTATGAACGTGATTTTTATGACCATAAATGCATAATCATAAGATTCAGGTACTAGAATATGTATGTCCTAATATATATGCCTTATAGCGGATGGATTCCTTTTGTGTTCCGTTACATGACTTTATTAAAATTAGGCATATACTTCCTTTAAAATGAAGTTTATTGATGACATGAGCGCGAACTTGTGTGTGTGTGTGTGTGTGTGTGTGTGTGTGTGTGTGTGTGTGTGTGTGTGTGTGTGTGTGTGTGTGTGTGTGTGGTGTGTGTGTGTGTGTGTGTGTGTGTGTGTGTGTGTGTGTGTGTGTGTGTGTGTGTGAGTGTGTGTGTGTGTGTGTGTGTGTGTGTGTTGTGTGTGTGTGTGTGTGTGTGTGGATAATTGTTTTTATTTGTCATCTCCCCTTGTACTAAAATATTATGATTTGCATGACTTTTTTGTCGTTGTTGATAGGTTGTACCTCAAGTTTTTGATGTTTTGTTCTTGTTTTTTGTTGTTGTTTGTTTTAACTTTGCTGTTTGCTTTTGTTTCTTCTTTTTTTATAAGAAGTATGAATGTAAAAGAAAGGATAATATTGTCACCTGATATGATTGTTTGACTTTTATCATTCTTCTTTTTTTATGACTAAAATTTTTTTTTTAAACAAAAAAACAAAACAACCTACCACCTCAAGTACATGTGCGCCTGCGGATATGTGCTTATAAATATAAGTGTGAGTAAGTGTGTGTGTGTGTGTGTGTGTGTGTGTGTGTGTGTGTGTGTGTGTGTGTGTGTGTGTGTGTGTGTGTGTGTGTGTGTGTGTGTGTGATATTTGTATGTGCATTTGCGTGCGAGCGTGCATGCGTGAGTGAGTTGCGTATATGTATGTATGTATGTATGTATGTATGTATGTGTGTGTGTGTGTGTGTGTGTGTGTGTGTGTGTGTGTGTGTGTGTGTGTGTGTGTGTGTGTGTGTGTGTGTGTGTGTGTGTGTGTGTGTGTAACCTACGTGTAGGAGTGAGTTTTATGTGCATTATTATCATACTATTATTACTATTGTTGATATTATTCTTATTGTTATCATTATAACCATTGTATTATCTTTAGTTCCTTTTGAGTTCATTTTGTTGTTATGAGTGTAACAATGTTGTAGCTAAATATTTTTGGGTGGACTTTTCTTGGTTGCTAAGCTGTTTATTTCATTATGTTCCTTTATTTGCTCTTTATCTATTAACGCTTCTCTTTTCATCTATAATCAAAATAATTTTATTGTGACTTCTGATTTTCGTCTTCTGAATGAGTGCATTTTTATTACCTTATTATATATAATGTTCTTATTCCTTTATGTTGTTTGGTACTGCATATAGTTTTACTGTTTAGTATCTTTTTATCTTGATGTTATCCCTGAAAAGGGCGGGGACTGAAATCCATCCTAGAAGAATATAAAGCAGGAAAAATCAGACTTCAAAGCATGTTAGAGGACACAGATGACAAGGTGGTAGAAGAAATCAAGCCCCTGCTGAAGACCGGCAGAAAATGGAAAGTCCAGGAGGTGATAAACTCTGCCAAAGAAAGTCTCAAGATCAGAGAGATAACAGGACACACACAGACCAACAGACAAGGACTAGGGTCAACAAAAACAGAATGGTGGTCAAAAGCAAAAGGAAAAGCCAAACGGGACATGGTCATTCAAGAGATGAGGAAAGAAGAAGACCAAAAGAGACTCCAAAAAGCAGTCCAGCAGAGCCAACAAGGGCAATGGACAACATGGGAGAGTGCGCTCCAAAAAAGTCTCACCTGGAATGACATTTGGCACATGGCCCCTCTCAGGATCAGCTTCATTCTCAGATCCGTGTATGACCTGCTACCATCAAATGCAAACCTGGTGAAGTGGGGAAAAGCAGACGATCCTGCATGCCCCCTCTGCCGTGAAAAACAAACAGTGGAACATGTCCTCAGCTCATGCAAGGTAGCCTTAGCCCAAGGGAGGTACACATGGAGGCACAACCAGGTGCTAAAAGAGATTGTAGAAGCAGTCTGGTTCAGTACCTGCTCCACAATTGGCAACATCAGGACACAAAAAGCTCCCGCAACCTTCTTCACGGCAGGAGGAAAAGACTCATGGCCACGAACATCAGTGCCATTCAGAACCTGCAAGCAGAGTCTGCTGGATGGAGCAGACGACTGGGTGTGCACTGCAGACCTCCCAGAATGGAACAACCACCCTGAGATCATCAGCAAGAGTGGTATGAGACCTGACATAGTAGTCAACTCCCACTCAACCAAGCAGCTGATCATGATAGAGCTGACTGTTCCATATGAGAACAGGATGGAGGCATCTCACGCCTACAAGACTGAAAAATATGCAGATCTGGCCAACAGCCTGAAGAAAGAAGGCTATCAGGTCAAAGTCCTTGCTGCAGAAGTCGGAGCCAGGGGTTTGTAGGAGAATCGGCTTACAACCTCATGAAACAGCTCTCGATTGCAGGGAAGGAAAAAACCAGAGCCCTGAAAGCCATGACAGAAGCAGCCGAGAGATGTTCAAGCTGGATCTGGTCAAGGAGGAACAAAAGTGAACTGCATAAGACCTAGATGACCCCATAATACCATAGGTGGCTAATCCCCCCCCCCTCCCCCCCCCCAAAAAAAAAAGTGTGCATATCCAGAGATCATGAATTCAAATCCGAGTCAGAACTCACCACATACATGAAGGGGCAGCAGAGAGACATCCAGAGTCATGAACTGGATGTGGGCCGGCCTCCCTAGAGTGTAAGGAAGATTAAAGGCCCGAAACACTTGTTTGAAGAGGGCTTCTCCTCTGAGGACTCTCTGCTGCCATGCTCTACGCGAGTTTCTTACCACCACAAATGTTCTTATTCCTTTATGTTGTTTGGTACTGCATATAGTTTTACTGTTTAGTATCTTTTTATCTTGATGTTATCCCTGAAAAGGGCGGGGACTGGATGTAAAAAAGCACATGAGTGCTTATCTATTATCCTCGAATAAAAGAATTTGTCTTGTCTTGTCTTGTCTTGTTATGGGACACTAGATCTATACCTTTTACCTAGCCTTGGCTAGGCCTATCCGTTTTTGAAAGATTCTGTCTGATACACTCACACGCAGCTCGGGCGTACATGCATTTGCACACAAAATAGGCTAGCCTAGTCCTAAGACATAACATCTGATTTCATGGGAAACAACCTTTATATATTGAATATAAACAAAATATTGCTATTGTTTCCCTTTATCGGAAGCTGTTTACGCGTCAAGTCACATGACCTCAAGAGGCGGAAGCCATGTTGAATGGTGGGAGAGGCGCATAGGTGCCAAGTAATACTTTACTAACAGAGTGTTCACCACTTTGTGCTTCCAAGCTCCTACACCATGGCACTGAAGAAGGTGAAGGGGACTTTGGAGCGTGTGCTGGACAAGAATTTGCAGGATCTTGTCCGAGGCATCCGCAATCACAAGGAAAATGAGGTAAATGTGTTGATCAGCTTTCGCATTCGTTCACTATCCTCACTGACCCATTCTATGTAGATCAAGAGTACCGTGAATTATGTCATGCCGAAGGCTGTCTGATAGCCCTGCTAGATAATAGGTGATCTACTCGCTAAGTGACACTCATCGTGACTATCTTAACCGTCGGTTTTTGAAGGTTTCGGTCCGACCAAGGAAGCCATAAAATGCGACAGTATGGAAAGAAAAACAACTCGCGATGCTATGATCATCAATGATTATAATTATCATTATACAGTAGTTACTGATCCCCATTGAGAAAATTTCATTTGATTTCTAGTGTAAAAAAGAAAGAGACACACATGGAAAGGACGATGTGAACAAATCAGCAGTAGGCCTATAACATAAGGAGCAATGAATCTGCTTGTGTATTATATTTTACATTTTGCAGGCACAGGAAACACAAATATTTTTGTTGTTGATACTAACTGTATTATTAGTGGGTTTATTAGTGTAAATGATTCAGGGTTGTGGTATTTTTGATACACTGCACTGTGTATATATGTGTAAAATAAAAGAAACTGAAAATATTATACTAGCCTGTGTGATGGGGCAGTAGGTAGATTACCTCCCATACAATCAGGGCCCTGTTGCAGCTTTGTGTTTATAAATCGAGACACACTTGCGAATTCTGTAACACTTTGTTTCTTTGGGTGGTGGTTCAAAACCCTCCGTTGCATACACTTTGCCTTCACGGTGAAATGAAGTATAATTCATGCAGCCTTTTTTTAGAGGCCACATGTCAACGCTGTGCCCACCGAAGTATTGTACAGAGATCGGAGATCAAAGATCTCGACTCTGTTACTCTGTATTTGTAAAGTCTACTGATATGGGTTGTGAATGATGTAAAGAAGTTGGAATGCGGCTACCCAAATGGTGGGTCAAAGCAATTGCATAATTATATATGTATGCATGCATGTATACCACACGTCTCATTATTGGTTGTCCTCGGAGCTTCAGCAGAGGGAAAAAGAATGTCTGAGACAATAAACCACTGCATTGATAATAGTATTTTTTCTTTGCTTAATGTAATCATTTATTTATTGTTTTAAAATGTTTTTATGCTTTAGTTATTTTAATATTAGTCTGCATGCATACTGTAAATTGAATAGTTCCTCTTCTGAGTCTGATTTGCCCTTTCCTCCCATCATCCTATCCATAGGAAAAAGTAGTTATAGACTATAGAATTATACTAGAGCAGTACAAGTTGCATTGAAGTAGAACTTTGTAAATATAATTTTTATATATCATCAATCAAAAATCAAAATTTACATTTAAAGACATTTTAAAAATATCATATCATATATCTTTCTTTCCAGCCTCCCCCCCCCCCCCCTCAATAACTCCTCTTTTTAACAAAATCTCTCTCTGTCTCTGTCTATCTCTGTCTCTCTCTGTCTGTCTCTCAATAGTGACAATACACATATGCACGCCTCACCCACGCATGCTCACACACATACATGCTGATGCTCACATGCACGCATGCTCGCACGCATGCATGCATGCTCGCATGCACGCACGCACACAATCACACACACACACACACACACACACACACACACACACACACACACACACACACACACACACACACTCCCCTTTCAGAAAGGAAGAAACCCCAAACAAAGAAAACTAAGAATAAAGGAAAAACTCAGGACAAAACTCACCTTTTTTGTTCCCTTAATTTACACTGGTGAGAGTTATGTCAGACTCAGAGTGAGGAAGGAGAGAGGTAGAATTTATCCTCACTTGCTCAGGACTGTCTCAGCTGCTGTGTTTGTAACAGTGACACTGGTAACTGGAAAACTTTTAGTGTCTTGTTATGACAGTCGTTGAGTCAGAAAGAGTATACTCTTGAAATATGTATGGTGTACAGGTGAAGTTGCAGCACAATTGATGACATAATTATAGATCTATTGTTTATTTTCAGTTTATTTGGCATAAGTTGCTCCTGAGGTCTGATTGTCAGACTGACTTAGTGACGAACTGAATCTGGGATTTATAATTATGTAAGTTCCACACCCATGGTCATGGTGTCTTATGGTTCATAGTGGTGGTGGTTGGTTGCCAGAAGTAGTTGTCCCTAAATTGGATGGTGCTGCTGGGACTGATATAAAATAGAACCAAGGCTATTTTTATACTGTGCCTGTGGGAGAGGGCAGGAAAACTACTATGATGTGTGAGCTCTAGGAACTTTCAAACAAATACACACACACATTACACACATGCACGCACACATGTGTGTGCACGCACACACACACACTACACACACACACACACACACACACACACACACACCACACACACACACACACACACACACACACACACACCACACACACACACACACACACACACACACAAGAAAAAATATACAGACATTAGAGACAGGAAAGCAAAACCCCAAAAATACACATGTATGGCACTGCTCTTGTGGCAAGTATGTGCCTTTCTTGAAGAAACTCAGAAAGCAGTCCAAATTTTACTCAGAGAAATCTGTTGTTCTAAAACTGTAAGTGGTTGACAAAACAATATAATATATTACAGCACACCATGACTCAACACAGCACATTATGATAAAAGTTGCCCTCCCCTCCCCCTCTTCAGCTTATAAACACAGCTGTAACTTATGTGAAAGATCAGAGGAGCATGGAAAATCAAATCCTGTCATGAGCTCTGTTCTTGCAGGAAGACGTGGATCATACAAACACAGAAAATTTCATTGATGTTAAACTTTTACCAAAGAATGATTATCTGCATTAGAATATTGTGGTAATGGTGACATCTTTCAGTTTGATTTTTATAATTTTCTGAATTTGCTTCCAGTAGAAACACAAGGTTTGTGAGTTGATAGAAGATTTGAGTATTATGTGGAAATAACAAAAGCTTATGATGTCCCAAGTACAGTGATTGATGTAACTAGTGTCATTGTATCACTCTCTGCCATCTATTTTTTTGTGGTCTGCATTTTTTCCAGTGTCTCACTGTCTGTAGGAGCTTTATCCCCCACCCCCCTCTTTGAAAAAAAAGTTTACTGCAGGAAAAGGAAACAGAAGGATTGCTTTCCTGTATTCAGTATAGGCAACATCAGAGATTGTGTGTGTGTGTGTGTGTGTGTGTGAGTGTGAGTGTGTGTGTGTGACATTCATGCACATGCACACACACACACACACACACACACACACACACACACACACACACACACACACACACACACACACACACACACACACACACACACACACACACACAAAGTGCACACACACACACACACACAAAGTGCACACACACACACACAAAGTGAAACACACACAGACACAGACACAGACACACAGACACAGACACACACACACACACACACACACACACACACACACACACACACACACACACACACACACACACAAAGTGCACACACAAACGTGCACACACACAAACGTGCACACACACAAAGTGCACACACACACACACACACACACACACACACACACACACACACACACACACACACACACACACACACACACATACACACACACACACACACACACTCACACTGACTCACTGCCTGTGAGTCTTTCTGTCTCTGTCTCCCTTTCTCTGTCTGTCTCCCTCTGTCCCTCTGTCTCTGTCTCTTTCTGTGTGTTTGTTTCTTTGTCTGTCTCTCCCCCCCCTCCCCCCCAACACACACACACACACACACGCGCTCTCACACATGAACCCCCCCCCCCCTCTCCTTTCATTGTTTCAGTGTACTTCATTCACAATAAATACTTAAGTAAGTGTGAATGATAAGTGAGCACTCAGATCAATAATGGAAAAAAGCAGCTACAGATCCAGTCATTCTGGAATCCTACACCAGATACATTTTCAGATGAGACAGGTATTGATTTTGCCAGGGATGGTAGTCACAAGATCCCAAAATAGCATAGTTCAAATAACGAGCTTTTGTCAGCTGTCAGAAACTATTGTGAAACTGAAAGGATGTGGTTATAAATACTATTTAGTGGCTAGAAGACATTTTTGAGTAGAATCTGAGGTTCATTTTTGTCTGATAGCTAAAATCTGAAGTAAGCATTTGAAATGTCTATTTATTCCAAAGTGAGCTGTTATGATTAGATTGATCATCTAGGTCTGGTGTAGATAAATATATATATATTTTTAAATTTATTATCTATAGATAAAACACTATAGTTGTATTTATCTTTAATCTTCCCCCTAAGAGTGCAGAATTTATTTGACCGGTACATTATCACTGTTCCCTCCATCCCCCTCTGCTCCTCAGTACAAAGGAGAGGAGGGAGGGGGGGGGGGAGTGTTAAACTTATCGGTTAGAGCTTCAAACTTGTGAACCATCAGTAACTAAGGGTATGGGTTTGAATCTCCATTGGGAGGGTCTTTACTCAGTAATTTACAGTGGTACTTCATCCATTGCACAGAAAGCTCTTTAGGCAAGATAATAAACTGAGGTCTTTTGTGCAAATGCACACAGACAGCTTGCATACAGCATCATTAAATATCATCCACATTGTTTTTGTTTGTTTGTTTGTTTTTCTGAGAAGAGAAGGCCAGCTATGGCCAGTAGTTTGGATGACACACAGATGCCTGGCATGCATACTGAAAGTTGGAAAGGTATGGGTCTGATTCTGAATTGGCCCATGGCACACAGCTTGAAAAATGTCGTGCAGTGTTCCCTTGACTCCATAAGGAGTTAAATAGCAGTAACTTTGGTTTGGTATCATGTTGACTTTTAGGTCAGATTCTTGACCAAGAGAATCCCTCTTACCTTGTGGAAAATTGCTTCAAAAACAGAATTCTGTGAATTAAACTAAGCATTTGTTTGCAGGGTCGGCCAGGCACACATTTGTTAGTCGGTGCTTGAGCACAAGAGGTTCTGATAATATTAAATACATATATATATATATATATATATATATATATATATATATATATATATATATATATATATATATACATGATGTGTATACAACATTTTTTAAATGTTGTTTATGCCTGATGAAATAACAAAGTTTGTACCATAGAAACTTAGAAAATGACATGTTAAGCTTGAGGAAAATCAATATAGAGACTGGAGACTGATAACTTAACCAGGACTTTATTCTAGCCAATTAGAGTTATCCTGGGGAAGATAGATGATAATGCAGAGTGAACACAAGTTATGAATAGAATTCCTTGATGCATGTCTGAGTACGAGGTGTATTGTAAGGAAAAAACTTCAGTTTTGAAGAATCTGAAGCAAAGCAATTGCAAGTATTCATTCACCAGAGATCCTGTTGCCAGTGTTGGTTTGCTTTTGAAATATGTGTATTATATATAAGCTGTTACCCAGGAGGAGGGTTTAAAAAAAATAAATTTTTTTACCCTGGAGAAGTTATGTGGGCTCTACACTGTGGTGTTCAGGCAGTGTCTGCTGGGCAGGGGAACCTGGCGGAGCCCATTCAGGTATTCCTTTGCAGGGTGCATACTGAGTATTTTTTTCATCCATACCAAAGGCCTTAGCTGGTCTGTGGATGGGTTTTTAACATGTACTGTAGGCAAAAGAGGCTGCTTGAACTAGCTAACTAATGTAACTTTGACATGTATGCTAAAATGTCTTGAATCTACTTAGTGACACTTAATTTATCTCCATAAGGACTTTGCACTTAAAACATTTGTCATGAGACTGGATGATTTTAGAGTCACTTGCATTTAAAGCCACCTGATATGCTGATTTGACATGCATGTTTCACTGTACATAGTAAATTCAAAAGTTGGTGCGGAATCAGTGTATTGTTCATTGTTACACTGCAGATGCAGTCCAGATTAAGGCTATAAATAGTATAATACAGTTATGCTTACTGGATATATATATGACAAAAATATGTATCATACTGTGCTCAGTCATTTTTAGATAATGGTTTGATAATGTGTGCACACAGCTAACACAAGGGGGAAAATTGTCCATAATACTAAATAATACTAGGCCTACGGGTTAAAAAAAAGAAAAGGGGGGGGGGGGGGTGTAGGGGAGGAGAGAGAGGTTTACCACTTGTCTTATAGTGGGTAACATGCTTTCCCTGGCAAGTGCAGTGCAAATTTCTCACAGAGAAATCTACCATGATTGTAAGTGAAATGCGGCAGTACAATACAGTACAGTACAATACATGCAATACAATATAATACAGTACAATACAATACAATACAATACAATACAATACAATACAATACAGTACAAATTTAATACACGTCACAACAACACAGCACAACACAAAACCTCAACATAGCTCAATACCTTTTTAATACAAAACTACATATGACAAAGCAATATGGTATAGCACGTGGTATAATGGTTGTTGTCCTTCCCCAAGATACTTGCTTGATAAAGTGATCAAAACATAAATAGAAAACATTATGTGTTTGAATGTAACATTGTATACACACTTTTGTATACACTGGAGATGCATGGAATGAGGGAATGGGAGGGAGGGAGGGGAATCTGTCCACGGATTTATTTATCTATAGATAAATTAGGTGCCAACACCAGACAGTGGATGTTCAACAGCTGTTGTGCTGTAACAGTACAGTACTGCCCGGATTTAGATAATTGAAAATAGTGTGAAATAGAAAGTTGTGGAGCTATAATTAAAAATGCTTTTGAACAGTAAAACAGTCTGAAGTTCATAATGTAGAATTAGATTGAAGGGCAGAGTTTTGCACTGATTTGACTTTTCAGCTTGGTGCATGCGACTTGTTACAGTACGAAATACTTGTCCTGGTGTGACAGTATATATATCTTGGTATACTATGAAGTAGACCCTTACTACCCCCCCCCCCCCCCCCCCCCCCCCCCCCCCCCCCCCCACACACACACACACATAAGTGTACGTGCACACACGCGTGTCCGCAGGGGATGGGATAAGCTGGTGGTTAGAGCATTGTGCTCGCGATCTGACAGCCCAGTAAAGGGATTCTGTTGCTGGAGTTAACACCAGTGCTGACTCCACTTGCCTGAAAGTGAAAGTCCTTAAGATGAGACTGTAAATGGAGGCCTTGTGTACGAATGCACACAGAACATCTTGCACACATGTATATATTTTAAAACCTGTTCTGTCTGTCAGAAGAGCAGGCCATTTGTGCCTATGGGAATGGATGAAAAAATTCATAAAACAGCATGCACAGAGGGACTGGATGTAAAAAAGCCACCTACAAAAATAAGCAGAATTATAAATGATGAATAAATAGATAGATCATAGAGCCTAGTTTGGATGTTGAAATGTGCATGCTCTTTGTGACTTTGTTGTTGTAGAACAGTGCAGGTCTTGTTGGTTGTCCAGTTGTCCCTCAAGTGCCAGCTTCCTCTCTAGGCTCTCTGCACAACTTGTACACATCTTAGACAATAGAGGACAGAAGGGAAACAGGGAAACTTTTTGTGAGGAGTGAGAGAGAGTGGGGTTTTTGCTGAGCAACAGTGGTTGTGCTGATACTTACTTTGTTCTCATTGATGTTTGACTTGGAGGGACTTTGAGTGGGTTTTGTGGTGTGTGTGTGTGTGTGTGTGTGTGTGTGTGTGTGTGTGTGTGTGTGTGTGTGTGTGTGTGTGTGTGTGTGTGTGTCACTGTGCGTGTGTGTGTGAGTCATTGAGTGTGTGTGTGTGTGTGTGTGTGTGTGTGTGTGTGTGTGTGTGTGTGTGTGTGTGTGTGTGTGTGTGTGTGTAGCTGTGTGTAAATGACTAAATGTAATATATTTTGTAGCATTAAAAAAAAAACCCAATTGAAAAAACAGAACAATCAGAATATTTTATCAGACTATTACAGAACAGATGGGCCATAATTTGTCAAAGGAGGTAATAATAATAACAAAATTCATTGTCCTGGATGATGATATTTCAATTTCTTTTTTCATCAGAGTTTGATATGCAACTGACACAAGTTTTAAGATAGCATGTTAAACTTTGCACAGATTTTGTAAGTTTTGTAATTAAAGAGTGAAGCTGGACAGATGGATGAGAGACAACATCTAAGATGTGCAAGAACATTTTTAAAGAATAGATAATGAATATTATGTAAATCTATATCTAAAACAATCAGGGCTACCAATCCCCAAAGGAAATTTTCATCTGATCTGAAAGGCAGATCAGTTGAACAAGTGATGAAAAGACTGATGATTGGGACCAATGATAACAGAAAGAGATGAATGATGTCATAATTTATATAGTAATTCATTTTTCATTCGTTCATCTTTGAACAGTGCTAAAGGTAGCTGACAATATAAGTGACATGTTATATAAATTGTGGTATCCAGAACCACTATAAAGTATGTCTTTGATATCCCAATGTGACTTGCTTTGCCTTCAGTTTTAGATAGAGATTTACAGTACGGTTTAACTTGAAAAAAAAGATGTATTACAGTACAGTACTACAGTCTGTCTCACATGTACATGTATACAAGTATAATTTCTGTATGGTATTTTTAAGCAGGATTGTTTCAAAGTCATTTTTCATCCTATTCTATTGCTCCTCATTGTTGAGACTAGAACTACTCTAGTGCAGTGCTGATGCAAAGGAAGGGTAATTGAAAAGAGGTACTGGTCACTCACTGTGCAGCCAAGCTGACTTCTCTCCATCTGTGACTGGCCGGCCATGCAGCAGGGAATTTTGGATTCAGGCAGTGAGTTGTGGACAAGATGAAGGTGGCACAACCCACACTTTTCCATTTTAATTAAACTAGGGTGCATCTGGGTATATGCTGTCATCCATGCCACTGGCCATAGCTGGTATACTCTTTGAGCAATGAAGCATATGGGATTTTAGTGTATGCATGTATGCACAATACTGTTATCTGTTTGTGTTCAAGCTGGGGACATTGGTTTAGACTAGAGTCTCATCTGAAGCCAGAACTCCCCCATGGGGATACCAGGGTGCCTGTTTCTATAGAAAGCACCCCACCTTCCATAATTTCTGTGCTAGAAACTGCTTCTTTTCTATTCTGCTCTTTGTTTCTGCCTTGTTTCTTTTCTTTCTGTCACCCCCTTCTTGTCTATTTTCTGCCTTCTTAGTCCATTCTTCAGCCTTTTTTTCCAGAAAAACTTTGGAGATATACCAGTTATTTCCCATGCTGAAGTTCGATGTGCTGAGCCTGATTTGTCGGCAGCCGAAAACATTAGCTCATGAATAGGAGTTGTTTTTTTTTCCTTTTATTTTTAATGACAAACAACAGCTGATGTCAGTGGTGTTTTTTTATTTTTATTTTTTATTTTAATTTTAATGAAGAAGAAGATCTGTAGGACTTTAGAGGGAGTAGAGCTAGTACCACTGCCAGTGTTAATTTTGGGAAACAAGTCCTCTTCAAGGGATATTCAGTGAGGACTCAAGCACATGCTTTCATTCAATATTTGCCATCAGGTCTTGAGTTTTGTACTCAGAACTAAGTGCTGCACCCCTCCCCCCTGTTCCCGCTCCTATCATACCGTGAAGATGTTGGAGAGAAAAGCCAACAGTACAGTGGTGGTGTCAGTGCACCAGATGTTTCATCACTCCCCAGGTGAAATGATGCATGTGAGGCAGATGGCGATGAAGGCTGTCCAAACTATAATTTATCAGAGACCAGCTGACGCCACCAGGGATGAGGGCTGAGCTGTAGATAATGGGTAGGATATCATTCCCCTTACGCTCCATAACAATTACCATAGAATGATAATCATCTAGATAGAAGGAGGATAGTCTTCTTAGGCTCAGAAGCAAAGAATAGTTTGTCTTGGGGTGAGGATGATTCTTCTTATTCTCAGTAAAAGGGAGTGATAATTGATACAGAGCAAGGATATTTTACTTTTTTTTTTTTTTTTATTAATTGTTTTTTCCTTCTTTTTTTTTCATTCATTTATTATGTGTTTTTTAAAAATATTTTAAAATATATTTTTAAAGGATATTTTACTTATTCATGCATAGAATTAGAAACCTAGAATACTTATTATTATTATTTTTTTTTTTTACAAGCCCAATTATTTGTGCATCCACACACACTTGAGATAATGATATTAGCATTTGGTAACCACTACAGTTTGTTAAGTGTTGCATGCTGAGAATTAAATACAGAAAATAAGGTTGACTGGCATCTTAATGACTTTGTGGGTTAGATGTTCAGTAGATTAACTAAAGGCTATGGATTCATCATTTGATTCTTGCGGCTCCTATGTGGAAAGTGACTTTAAAAAGAGCCAACATTTATCCAGAATCCAGTCTCATTTCAATCCTTATATTAAACTTAAAAAAATTAAGGCCCCATACATAAACTCATGAGTCGTGCATGCATGCACTTGATTGAAATCCCATTCCTTCTATCAAAAAAGAATAATTGGTGTGCCAGTAAGAGATGGATGACAAACTAAAAACACATGCTCTGATGCAGACTGGTTGGATGTTTAGACATCGTCTTTGATGTTAGAGTAAAGTGACTTGGTGGAAAAATGGTTGCATTATATATAATGCAAAAATCTCACCATTGATGAACCTTGAAGTTGCTGAGAAATTATAAAAAGAGAAAGTTAGTGTTACTGCTATTAGAAAATGGAAGGAGAAGGGATCCAACAAGATCAAGTCAGAGACACTATGTTAGTAATTTATGCAGTCTGTGCCTGCTCATGCATAACTGATGTACATTATGCAAATAAGTTTACCTATAATTTGTAGCAGCTCAACAAGTGTCAGGTGTGTGGTACAAGTGTCTGCTGATCTCTTTAAACACCCTGTATTTTGTGCATGCTAGCTACTGCAGACCTGTTCTCCCCTCCACCATCACAAACATGCACACTCTCTCTCTCCCTCTCTCCCTCCCTCCCTCCCTCCCTCCTCTCTCTCTCTCCTCTCTCCCCCCTCTTTAATGTATTATGTACACATGTGCATATTATATGTGCATATTGTTGTAACAGAGTGCAGATATTTGATCTGCCGCAACTCTGTACAACTTCTCGGCAACGACAGCACGGTCAGACAGTGGGAATGTGGCCTCTAAAGAGAGGCTGCATAAATACTACATTTTACCGCTACGGCAAAATGCATGCAGAGGACGGTTTTCGACCAACCCCCAACGATACAGAACATCGCACAATTCACAGGTGTTGATCTAAATTTAGATCCACAACGCTGCGATTGGCTGTTCCCATCGCATGGGAAGTAATCTATTTACCGCCCCGCCACATCCACCACCGCTGACTTTGTGCCGCGTCCCGAGGCACAGTGGGTACTGACCAGCGTATTTGACGCTCAAATCAGTAGCCCTAAGTTCTTTCCATCCTGTCGACGACGCCACTTTGTAACAGAGTGCAGATATTTGATCTGCCGCAACTCTGTACAACTTCTCGGCAACGACAGCACGGTCAGACAGTGGGAATGTGGCCTCTAAAGAGAGGCTGCATAAATACTACATTTTACCGCTACGGGCAAAGTGCATGCAGAGGACGGTTTTCGACCAACCCCCAACGATACAGAACATCGCACAATTCACAGGTGTTGATCTAAATTTAGATCCACAACGCTGCGATTGGCTGTTCCCATCGCATGGGAAGTAATCTATTTACCGCCCCGCCACATTGTGATACTGACAGTGACACACTCACACTCACATTCTGTGGGAATGTGTGTGTGTGTGTGTGTGTGTGTGTGTGTGTGTGTGTGTGTGTGTGTGTGTGTGTCACTGTGTGTGTGTGTGTGTGTGTGTGTGTGTGTGTGTGTGTGTGTGTGTGTGTGTGTGTGGTGACTGTTAATAGTTTATTGATCAGTTCAATATTCATGACAACACTTGAATTGTCATGATAGCAAAACTGCTCAAATAGTTTTCTTGACCCTATTACCAACTTGAGCCAAGTTCAAGTGAAATGATATATAAAACATGAAGATAGCACTTGACTAATGTATCTAGTCAAGCTACACTGAAATTAAACTGATAGCTTTGACATGTGCACATGTACATTTTGTGGTTGTAATGTATGCATATTTGTGTGTGTGTGTGTGTGTGTGTGTGTGTGTGTGTGTGTGTGTGTGTGTGTGTTGTGTGTGTGTGTGTGTGTGTGTGAGTTTGCTATATATATTTATATATATATGCCATATATATATATATATATATATATATATATATATATATATATATATATATATATATATATATATGTATGTATACAGTATGTATGTATGTATGTATGTATGTATGTATGTATGTATGTATGTATGTATGTATGTATGTATGATGTATGTATGTATGTATACATACATGTATGTATGTATATATGTGTGTGTGTGTGTGTGTGTGTGTGTGTGTGTGTGTGTGTGTGTGTGTGTGTGTGTGTGTGTGTGTGTGTTCTCTTTGCTCTTTCCCCAACAATATGAGGTAATCTTGTACACTTTTTTGTCCTGTTCTAAGTGAATTTTGAACACTCTATACCTTTGAAATTTGCCAGATTACGACTAGTTTACTTAAGACTGTAAATAGTGTAATCACGGCGTGTTTGCAATTCATGAACAAAACATTTAAAATATGTCACTTTATTATTATCATTATTATTATTATTACTCACTGTGTTTAAATTATGTTCAGTTGTAATGTCTTTATATGCTTATGAATATATATTTCTTTTGCAAAATAAGGAGTCTTGTATGGCTGAGGCCCATACATGACTGAATGATCTTATTCAGAATCTTTGCTTCCTCCTCCTCACTGCATGGGAACATAGCATGCTGACTTGCTTCTTTTCTAATTTTTTTTTTTCTTTACTCAGCTTAATCTTTAAGTACTGATGAACTGGAGGAAACTGGTGGCAAAATTTTCTGTTGTACCCCAACAGATACAAGACTATGGGATAGGTGAACGTGAGCTGGAAAAAGTCTTTTGTGTTGCATTTTGTCAGGTCACCTTGCATGTTGGTAAGTTCCAAGGTGGGATGAAACTGAAGTTCACATCATGGATTATATCTTTTTGTATGAAACTGAAATTCACATCATGGATTATATCTTTTTGTTTGAAACTGAAATTCACATCATGGATTATATCTTTTTGTCTGAAACTGAAATTCACATCATGGATTATATCTTTTTGTCTGAAACTGAAATTCACATAATGGATGATATCTTTTTGTATACATGTTTGTTTGCAGGCCAAGTACATAGCAGAATGTATGGACGAGATCAAGCAGGAGTTGAAGCAGGAAAACCTGGCCATCAAAGCCAATGCTGTCAACAAACTGGCCTATGTAGGTGTCTGGAGCCTGTTCATTAAGGGGGGGGGGAGTCAGTCATGTGGCTGTTGTATGGGAGGAGAGAGAGAGAGAGAGAGAGAGAGAGAGAGAGAGAGAGAGAGAGGAGAGAGAGAGAGAGAGAGAGAGAGAGAGAGGGATGAAAGGGAGGGGGGGGGAAGTGTATACGTGTGCATGTGTTCATGTGTGTGCTCATGTGTGTGAGGGGGGGGGGGGGGGAGTTGTGAAATATATTTGCTGTAAAAAAAACACCCCAACAACCTGCCATCAAACTGTTCTCGGCTCCCTGTCTACATGTATTACAGTTGATTGCATGACTATGATTTGCTGCCAGCTAGTTCTGCAGTTGATATGGCCTATGTGGTCAGTAGGGCTATAAACAACAAGATTGGATTGGATTGGAACTGAAATCTTTGATCCCCTATTTTTTGGATAGATAGAGACTTTGTGTTTCTTTCTAATGGGATTGTCAGGTTCATCAGCCTTTCCTCTTGATTCATATTTTCTGTGTCTTAGTTTAGAACTCCATCTACTGCCCCATTGGCCTTTTATTTTACTTTCCCCTTTTTGGAATTTTGATCTATTGTTTTAAAAAAAGGAGTATTATTTATCGTTGTTCTGTTATCATTATTAGAATCATTATTATTGTTGTTGGTATCGTCATCATCGTCGTTGTCGTCGTCATCATGATTTGAATTTATTTGGGGGTGGTGGAGGGGTAGTTTTTCCCCATTTAGTTGTATGTGCTGTTTGTGCAGTTATTTGCTCTTACATCTGTGTTATGTCTTATATATCATTTATTGAATCACTATGTCTTGTGTTATATATTATCTATTGAATCACTTTTGAACAATTTCGCCATGAAGTGTAATTCAGTGTACCTTTAGTCATTCATTGCTGAGCTGTGTGATCAATGCTGTTCCAGTTGCAAATGCTGGGTTACGACATCAGCTGGGCTGCGTTCAACATCATCGAAGTCATGAGCTCCACCAAGTTCACCTTCAAGGTAAATCACTGCTGTAAAGTCATCTTTTTTTTCTTTTTTTTTAAATGTCATGAACAATATTCTTTTTTAAATGACAAACATTTGCTATTTATGTTACTTTCATATATACAGAGCAGTGTAAGAGTGTTTTTTTTTAAAAGAAATTTTTTAAACCATAACTTACTGTACGGTGCAGTTAACATGAAACGTTTTGTTTGTATGCACAGAAAGGGAGGTAAAAGATAACAGTTAGTCTACACGCTGTAATGTTGAATGAACACACCAAGTCAAAGGTTTGAATAGGGTTGGTAGTGGTGATGATGTAGACACATCATGAAACCTTTGTATGTACAGAAAGGGAGGCAAAAGATAACAGTTAGTCTACACGCTGTAATATTGAATGAACACACCAAGTCAAAGGTTTGAATAGGGTTGGTAGTGGTGATGATGTAGACACATCATAGCCAGCTTCTGTCATTGCTCTGGGCAGACCCAGCCACTTCCATGATTGTGTCTGGTATTTTAATTAATGGAATCAGTAGATCACTGGCTAAATACATGAACACATTTGTGGAACTTACAACTTGTTCATTCCTTGCTTATGCCATCTGCACTCATCTTCACCTTCATGTAGATTTAGGTGACTGTTTTTGTTTTGTGTTTAAACTGGTGTTCATAGTGCAAGCATGTGGACAGAGTGTGTGTGTGTGTGTGTGCGTGTGCGTGCGTGCGCGTGCGTGCGTGCGTGCGTGCGTGCGTGCATGTATGTGTGTGTGTACTGTGTGTAGATTTGCATGTGCATGCACACGTTTGAGTGTGTATGCATGCATGCTGTGTGTGTGGTGTGTGTGTGTGTGTTTTGTGTGTGTGTGTGTGTGTGTGTGTGTGTGTGTGTGTGTGTGTGAATAGAATTTTCATACCTGTGCAGTAAAGACAGACATTTGAATTTATTCATGAGATGAATGTGTGATGCACTGAGCGGAGTGAATGACTCAGGCATTTTCAATTGGGTTCATTGATTAAAAAAATCTTAATTATAATTGATTTGACACTGTATCATGTTGTTTCTTTATGGACCTTGAAAAGAAATGATCTTAACGTTGATGTGATGTGATTTCAGCGTTGATGTGATATGATTTCAGCGTTGATGTGATATGATCTCAGCGTTGATGTGATATGATTTCAGCGTTGGAAGTGATATGATTTCAGCGTTGATGTGATATGATCTCAGTGTTGATGTAATATGATTTCAGCATTGGAAGTGATATGATTTCAGCGTTGATGTGATTTGATTTCAGTGTTGGAAGTGATATGATTTCAGCGTTGATGTGATGTGATTTCAGCGTTGATGTGATATGATTTCAGCGTTGATGTGATATGATTTCAGCGTGTGGGCTACTTGGCAGCCTCACAATGTTTTCACGAGGGCACGGACGTTCTGATGTTAACCACCAACATGATCCGAAAGGTCAGTTTGGATTCAGCTGTCTGTGGCTGTTTGTACAGTTTTTGGTCATCTCCTCCTTCAGTTTTGAAGTAACGTGTTTCAGTCAGGCACACCCGTATTGTGTTTGCATGGCACTGTGTTCAGTGTGAGCTTTCAAGGGACATGTGTGTTGGTTGATAAAAACCCAGGAAAGAAAGAATCCCAGCCGAAAGTGTATTATTGTGAGTGTTAAGTTTCTTTGCTTATTCCCAGAACTTTTTGAATGGAATACCTGTACCGGGTGGAGTGAACAGGTATCTTGCTGGTGACTGAACATGTCAGCGAGGTCAGGGAACGTGTAGATGGTGGCTTGTGTTTTCATTGGTGCCAGCTTTCTGAGAAGAAAACGTTGACATAACTGCCAAGATGGTGCTTGCTTGACTGATTTTTTATAATTTTTGGGGGGTATATTTTGGCATTTGAAAAAGGATTTTATGAATATTTGAGTATATTTCATGTAAGTAGTCAAAAAGAGAAAGATAGGGTGAACAGACGACTGTTATGTAAAAAGTGGTGATGTACACAGCTGAGCCTGAAGTGGTGTTTGGTTGCACTGTCCCTGTTGTGGTGTTGTGTTGTTGCTGTGAACTTGATGTTGTGGATCAGCTTGTCAATGTTTGCTTCCTCCCCTCACACACACACACACACACACACACACACACACACACACACACACACACACACACACACACACACACACACACACACACACTTACACACACCAAAAATGCATCCCCCCTCTCTAAAAAAAAAAAAAAGACCAACAAAACAAACAAAAGATAAAGTTAATCAAGTAATAGTGAACATGTAAAACCAGGTAAAAACAAATCCAAAAGCCACCCCCCAAAAAAACAAACAAACAAACAAACAAAAAAAAAAAACTGAGAAAAGAAGCCATAAAAATATTAAAGGAGAAGATAAATATCTAATAAAGAAGTGAAGAATTTTCAAATGATTCACAAAAGAGCATTTATTTATGCTGCATTTACACACACACACACACACACACAACACACACACACACACACACAACACACACACACACACACACACACACACACGAAAACAGAAAACAGAAAAAAGCCCGTAAAAGTTTAAAAATCAATAGAAAGAAAGTTGAATCCAATGCCAAATCAAAGGACAGAGGAGGAACACCCCCCACCTTTGTTTAATCTTTTGTCTCCTTTTCAGTTGTAAATTAGGTCTCAGATGGGAAACAGCCACATCCGCAGAAATTTATATTTTACATATGCACACACACACACAAACACACACACACACACACACACACACACACACACACACACACACACACACACACACACACACACACACACACACACACTTGTATGCAGACATACACGCCCATATATGTGCACAGCGACTACTGTTTACATACATGCGTGCATGTGTATGTGCATGCATGCGTGCATTTTTGTGCCTGCATGTTTGTTCATTCACATGTGTGCATGCTGCACTTAGTTTCTTAATTTTCCAGTCTTGGTAGATCTGTTGCTTCCCTGATTTCCAATGTTGTGTTTTAAATTTTTTTTATCAGATAGGAGGAGGGGAGGAGGGGGTAGGGGGTGGGGGTGGACATGAGAACAGTTTTCAACGTTTATTTCTGATGAAATTATTGGGATGTTCTCATGCACCTCTATGTGTCAGCTGCACTTTCTGTGATTTTCAGAAATTGTATTTCAGTTTTTTTCCTTATGTAAAAAGGGTGTATGGGTTCTTTTCATGTGTACTTCAGAGCTTCTTTGTTTTGTATTTATAGTAGAAGCGTGCTATGAATTCTGTTTGAATTGAAGAACATACAGTATATGGTTTCGATTTTTAATTTTATACATCTTAAATCTAAAAACAACAACCCCTCATCCCAAAAAACCCCAGAAGAGATAGGAGTGATGCACGCTATCGAACTAAACTGTGGTGTGTGTGTGTGTGTGTGTGTGTGTGTGTGTGTGTGTGTGTGTGTGTGTGTGTGTGTGTATGAGAGAGAGAGAGAGAGAGAGAGAGAGAGAGAGAGAGAGAGAGAGAGAGAGAGAGAATAAATAGTGATGCATCATGCATGCATGGAGACATGGATTGAAAAATTGCAACACATAACACACATGCTGAATTTATACTCACAAATACTGTGTGAATTTATACCCACAAACACTGTGTGAATTTATACCACAAACACTGTGAATTTATACCCACAAACACTGTGTGAATTTATACCCACAAACACTGTGTGAATTTATACCCACAAACACTGTGTGAATTTATACCCACATACACTGTGTGAATTTATACCCACATACACTGTGTGAATTTATACCCACATACACTGTGTGAATTTATACCCACAAACACTGTGTGAATTTATACCCACATACACTGTGTGAATTTATACCCACATACACTGTGTGAATTTATACCCATAAACACTGTGTGAATTTATACCCATAAACACTGACACTCTTAATCACACAGGCACTCAGACACGCACATACTGACTTACACAGTATAGATTCATAGTATGCATAATTATATAGACATAAGGGGACACTCACACCACACACACACACATTCACACACACACACACACACACACACACACACACACACACGACACGCACACACACACAGAGTAGTAATAATGAAGGTGAGAATAGTCTCTTGTCTTACCATCAGTCTGCCCATGTATCACTAAAACTCCCTTTCACTTTATCTCATGTCAGGAAAGCACACATGTATTAGATTTTAGATTAACATTTTTTTTCAAACTCATCAAAGCAGATTATTTCATTGCTTTTTTTTTTTTTTTTTTTTTTTTATAAATGAAAAGGATGCACATAATCAATGTACAAAGATTGTCATGATGTGTGAGAAAATGATTGTGTTCTGTTGCCTGTTTTTGTCTTTCTGTCCCTAAAGGAGTTTGTCAATTCAGTAAGTTGGCCTGGCCTGTGGATGTGTATGTCGGTAGACTGTACGTTTGGGAGCTTGAAGACATGTGACTTGCAGGACTCCTGATTTATGTGCAATGCATGGCTGCAGGGGATTCAGATTTATGGCCGATACAGTGGGATTTTAATTTTTTTTTATTTATAAAGATTTGGTTATTCCCTGCTACACGGTCTCCCGTCTCATCTTGCCTATGATGCTTTGATAGTTTTTAGTGGAGAATGCAAACAGTGGTCCCCGTTTTTTTTGTTGTGGATAATCAGTTTTGCTTCCTTCTGTTTTGCCCATAATGCCTCACCTTGTATTCTTACATACTTCTTTTTTTTATATTCTTTAGTAAAATCTTATGCATTTCGTGGCAACAGGAAAACCTGCATTTTTTGTAGTATTTTGTTATTATAATACTATGTAAAAGCCACAATCTTTGAAAGGAAGAATGTGAGAACGATGTATGCAATGGCTTCTTTCTTGTGCTAACATTTTCTTTGTTTTGTGCCATGCTGTCTGAAGTTAACAACATGTTATTTTTTTTTAAACAGTAATGTGATAGCAGGATGTGCTTGATAATATGGTTTTTATGTTGTTCTGTTCATTTTGGTGCTGGTGTAGATTATTGCTGAAGAGTTGAGTTGGAATGTATGTTTAAGTAATCACTACATTGATGAATGATGATGAGAAAATGTGTGCCTGCATTTTGTAGGTTGGTTTGAACGTAGGATATATATGTGTATGCATGTGTGTGTGTGTGTGTGTGTTTGCATTTGTGTGTGTGTGTGTGTGTGTGTGCGCATATGTGTGCGCATATGTGTGGAACCACACGTGTGTGCATTTATGCGTGTGCAGATAAAAGTTGCATGTGTTTTGTGTGTGCATCCGTTAATGTAGACATGCAAGCATGTGTCATACATACATGCATATCATTGTTATAATATGTACGTGGAGTTCAGAGTTAGAGAGAATATGTATATATATATATTAGACCGTTTGACTTCAATCCCATGGGTCTATGAAGTCATAGGTTTGAATCTCAATGGCATCTAATGAATTAAGGGCAGGGATTTTTACAATCTTCCAGGTCAGCTTTAAGTATAGACCTGCCAGTGCCTTAATTTTAGCGCATATGTAATAATGTACATATGGAAAAGATGAAATATGCAGATTAAATATCCCGAAATGCATATCAGTGTTTGGTGGGTTATGGAAACATGAACATACCCAGCATGCAATCTCTGCTGTGAAATGAACTGCTCTGGAGTAGGAATGTGCTGGCTGATGCCAGCAGGCGGACTCATGAAAAAAATGATAAGCACCGGAGAGAAGAGAGAGAGAGAGAAGAGACAGAGACAGAGAGAGAGAGGATAGGGAGGAAGGGGGGGGGAGAGAGGAGAGAGGAGAAAAGAGAGAGAGAGAGGGGAGAGAGAGAGAGGAGGAGATAGGGGGAGGAGGAGGGAGGAGGAGAGAGAGAGAGAGAGAGAGAGAGAGAAAAGAGAGAGAGAGAAAGATAGGGGAGGGAAGAAGAGAGAGAGAGGGGAGGAGAGAGAGAGAGAGAGAGGAGAGAGAGAAGAGAGGGAGGGAGGAGGAGGGAGGAGGAGGGAGGAGGGAGGGGGAGAGAGAGAGAGAGAAGAGAGAGAGGAGGAGGGAGAGGAAGGGAGGAGGGGGGAGAGAGAGGAGAGAGGGGGAGGGGGAGGGAGGGAGGGAGGGGGGAAAGAGAGGGAGGGAGGGGGGGAGAGAGGAGAGGGGGGGTGTAGGGAGGGAGGTTGAGAGAGAGATTTTATTTTATTTATTTATTTTTTTTTTTATATCGAGGATAATGGGATAAGCACTCTTGTGCTTTTTTACATCCAGTTCCCCTGTGTATGCAGTTTTCTAAATGTCATCTGTTCCCACTGGCACACGATGGCCTACTCTTACGAAAAGCGGAACAGGATTTAACGTGTGCGCAAGATGTTCTGCATGCGTTCGCACACGGGGCCTCGGTTTAAAGTCTCATCCGAAGGACTTTTGGGGAGAGAGAGAGAGAGAGAGAGAGAGGAGAGAGAGAGAGAGAGAGAGAGAGAGAGAGAGAGAGAGAGAGAATCATGTATATTGGTAGAAGTTGTTTGTTAAAATAAAAATCTGCTACTTTTTAGAGGGAACCAGCATTTAAGCTATATTGTAATATATGATGTGATTCATGCTCTTGGTTTCTCTAAAAAAAGAAAGAGAAGACTTCATATCAGATACAGTGTATGAATTGATCTGTGATTCAACAGTTTAAAGCTTTCTTTGTGATATTGGCACTAGAGTACTTGATATGTGTGACATAATTCCTAATTTGTCGGGGTTGTTTCTTTTTTTGTGTGCACATTATTTGTGGGACTTTTTTTTATTTTGTTTTGGGCCTTTCCCCCTGTGTGTTTTCTTGTTTGTGAGTTTCATATTATGTATACTGTGGTGCTCTTAAAGTATACTATAGCTGGGTTTTCTTGTTTGTGAGTTTCATATTATGTATACTGTGGTGCTCTTAAAGTATACTATAGCTGGGTTTTCTTGTTTGTTGTTTTTCTTCTGTTTTTCTCTCTTTATCTATTTATTTATTTTCAGTGTTTATGTTTTTCCCCCATATTATTCATCCTTTACTTAGCTGTCCACTTTCATGTTGTTTTTAAAACAAAAACATGTAAGTATGTTTGTGTATACTGGGGATTAGTTGGGGGATGGTTAGAGTGTGTGTGTGTGTGTGTGTGTGTGCGTGCGTGTGTGTGCGTGTGCGTGCGTGCGTGCGCGCACACGCGCATACGCGAGAGAAAGAGAGAGACAGAGACACAGACAGACAGACAGACAGACAGACAGATGTGTATGTATACTCTGGAGCCTGCAGCTTGTGCGCATGCATGTGAATGTGCATTTGCATGTTCCTTCATTTTGATTATTTTGCTCCAGTCTTTAACTTAACAGCATCTGAAAAAGTTTTTTCTTTACAAGTAGTGAGTATTTTACTTCAGTCTTCATTTTAACAGCATCTGTAAAGGTTTCCCTTACAAGTAGTAAATAGGTGATGTTTCAAAGTTTTGAAAGAGGTTATAGAAAATATGAAAGAAAGCACTTTGATTCTGCTCATAGATAAGCTTTCCATGCATTCTAGAAAAGGATGACAAATTCATTTTTTGAGGGGTTCAGTCTGTTCATTTTATGGATGTGGGTTAGGACTTTTGATCCATCAATATAAAAGATATGGCTTTTTTGTTGTTGTACATTTACAGTTCTGGCAATGTTTGCCCAGTTTATGTAAGGCAAGGTTTGTAAATTTCATGAATTAAATTTTTATGTTTCTGTAATTATAATCTGTTGATTCAGTGCACACACAACTCTATTATTGTTAAGCTTTGGGTAAACCCAGTTGCAAGTGTTAATTCAGCACATTCTTGTTACTGCTTGGCTTTTCTGGTGAGGATTTTAAACAGTCAGTGATGCAGTTTTTTCTCAGTGGCCTGCGCTGTGCACTAGCAAAAGCAAGCAAATAGCTCAGTAGCTACAAAGAGTGAGCACAGATGTTGATGACTAGCCTGTAACAGAGGCTGGTGTAAAGTATGTAGTATCATGGGGTGTGGATGCTTATTGTTTACACACACACACACACACACACACACACACACACACACACACACACACACACACACACACACAACAAAGATAAATATAGATAATATATATATATCTATATATATACATGCCAATATAATTGTAATACATAATATATTATATGGCCATAATAGATATATTGAACAAGAGGGAAAAAAATATAGCCCGAATGATCGTCATAGCATGGATTCTATAGATCTACATCATGTTAAAAAGATGTATGTACTTGTGATGTTGTTCACCAAGACAGGAAAGACATGGATCCAGAGATCCAGAGTCAGATAGATTATTGCAAAGTGGTCAGTCAGTATGGGCCACTGGCTCGTGCTCTTTTATGAATGAATTAAAGTTAAAGTCTGTCCAGAGCCTAAGGCTCATCAGGCCGGTGCTTATCCCGGTTTCTGTGGCGTTAAGCGACTGAGAGTCATAGACTCTCCCCTGGATAGGACGCCAGTCTATCGCAGGGTTAACCCCCAACACAAAGTTTGTACCCCTTTTACACCTGGGTGGGTGAGTTTATGAATGAATGAATAGTCTTTATTTTTCAAGTGTAACAGAGTAAGTATTTACATACTTTTTTTGATCCGGCCCTTGCCCTGATTAGGGAATTAAAAAAAAAAAAGACCCTACCAAAACAGGAGAAAATACAAAAGCAAAGATAAAACAGAAAGCAACAAAAAGGAAAAACAAAATCACCATCACCAAGAATAAAAGTTCAATCTATGATTGTAAAAAGGAGATATTTATACATTCAATATATATGCATAATCCCCACTGGTACATGATACTTATTTAAGACAAAAGAGATAGATATGTATTCAACAAACACAAAATCCCTAACCAACCAGACATTCATGTCAGGAGATACACTGGTTATAATTAAATCAGATAGATTAAAATTGAGAAGTGACAGCAGAGAAGAGAGCAGCCAGAACAAAAAAAGATACATATTAAAACATGATGAACCTTTCTTTCTTTAAAACAATATTATGACCCCCCCCCCCCCCCCAAACAAAACAAACACCCCCAAAAACAGCAAACAAAAAACAAAACAACCCCCCCCCCCCCCAAACACCCCCATAAAAAAAGCCTGACCCCCCAAAAAAACAACAACAAACAAACAAACAGCAAACAAACATTTGTCAACAACATTATGATATTACCCCCAAAATGACATTTTCCAAGTCATGTTCAAGAACATTAGTTTAAAGTGTTCAAAAAGGTGTAACATTTCACAATCAAAAACTTTCCTATCTAATGATAAGTTTAGGATATAATATGTAAAAGTGGAAAATAGAGAGAACAAATGAACGAATGAACAAATTTTATTTGACAAAACTACAAGCCCATCAGTCAAAGGGGGCTAATTATAAATGTCATGTTAATAATGGATGGACAGAAAAGAAGACATGAATAATAACTTGAAATCCAGACAAATATCAACAAATATTTTTAGTTATTACTTATAGAATCTATTTGGTTCATAGTCTGCTTGTGTTTTTCTAGAGCCTGTGTTACATATATTGCTAAAGATATCATCTCGGACATTTTATTTGAAGTTAACACTTTTTGTACACGACTAGTGGACCTGTTGGTTGGGTTTGTCAAAAAAGTAACTTTTTGACAAATTTCTTGGTAAGTTCGACATGTAAACAAAAAGTGCAATTCGTCTTCTTCTTCTTCTCCACATTGCTGGACATGGATTGCGAGAGAGAGAGAGAGAGAGAGAGAGAGAGAGAGAGAGAGAGAGAGAGAGAGAGAGAGAGAGAGAGAGAGTATGGTTGTTGTTACAGGACATGAGCAGTGTCAACATTATGGTGACAGTATGGTTGTTACAGGACATGAGCAGTGTCAACATTATGGTGACAGTATGGTTGTTGTTACAGGACATGAGCAGTGTCAACATTATGGTGACAGTATGGTTGTTGTTACAGGACATGAGCAGTGTTAACATGTACGATGCTGGTGTGGCCCTGAGTGGTCTGTCCTGCTTCATCACCAGTGACCTTGCCCGTGACCTGGCCAATGACATCATGACCTTGGTCAGTGGTCAGCATGTTTTGTAAATCATGGGCTGAGATATAAGATAGATAGATATACAAAAATAAGCAGTTGTGTAGTTTTTTCACACGGGAAGGTACCTGTTGTCACACCATCTTTTCCTCATTATTTTTTGTCTTTGTCATCTTTTTCTTCTTCAACTACTACTACTACACCTACTTCTCTATGATGATGATGATGATGATGATGATGATGAATAATGAAAATGATCCTTCTCCCCCTCATCAATTGTATGGCCTCATGTGCATTTTTCTCATGCTCTGAAAATACTTTTTTGAAAATAAATGTGGCATTTTACTACTTTTTTCCCCCCCTAAAGGTTAAGACACATGCCAAAAAGTGTTGATCTGTGATTACGTCCATTGGTTTACTTTATTGAAAACACATAACCAGCCACTATGGAGCAGTGGTTAGTGCCTTGGATTTCGACTGAAGGTACGGGTCGATTCATAAGAGTCATAGGATTTTTCATCGGCCATCCTATTTATTTTGTATATCTTATGAGGATACGAATAGCAATCAGCTTTTTCATCCGTCCGTGTGTAGAGTGTAAAGTCATCTGTTCAAGGATGGCTACTTACGAAAAGCGGAACAGGATTAACGTGGCAAGAGTCGCGGCGTGCACAAGGCTCGTTAATCTCATTGAAGGTTGGAGAGTGTAGCACTGAGTAACTCCAGAAGAATTCCTCAGGACTCGAACCGGGCCAATGCACTGCTGGACCACACATCCCCCCCCACTCTAGGGCAAGCTCAGTGGTGACCACCATCACTTCATCACTTTACATATGCGAATTTGAGAGTGTTGCTCTAATTACCTGACCAACACTGCAGGTGTCTGTATCTCTCGGGGCCCGGTTGACGCCAGGATATACTAATGACAGTAAACGTAGAGTACACCCCTGTCAAGTAGTCTCAAAGCGGATGCACTTCCACAGCAGCATCATTACATCATCCTCATCACCATTGATTATTATGCAATAATAAAAATTGCCTCTGATTCGGTGGCCCCCATTGCTCTGGTCTCATGGTGACCTGAGATTCGGTTTCCCCATACACTTCTGTGCCTGTGGTCAGTTTGTGTCAAGGCCTTTGGGGTTGGGGTTCGCGGGAGACGGTGGTTGGAAGGACGCTGAGGCATGTGTCAGCTAGAACAATTGATGTAACACGTTTTACATGTGGACATTTTTACAGTTATTGTAGAAGGTAGATTTATGACAAATTCTATGAATTTAGAAAATTTCTCGATAACTATGGCTAATCATTGCGATTTTTTACTTTTTAAGCTTTGAATTTGTTTGAACCTACTTTGTCACTATAAAACAAACCAGTGATTAGAATTCTGAAAGAAAGACAAGATAGATGCATGAAGAGTTCAAATGACCTGCTGTCTAATGTCTCCAGCTGTGTGGTCGTGTAAAAGGCAGGGCATTATTTATTTTACCACCAGACACTAGTATAGTAAGAGCCCCTTTTCAGACATGATCATACTTTGTCTCTCTTGTTCATAGGCTGATATAATTGTTAGAAATGTTAACTATTTTATTTTGTGATTGTTGTTGTTGTTGTTCAGATGTCGTCTTCCAAGCCGTACCTGCGGAAGAAGGCGGTGCTGATCATGTACAAGGTGTTCCTGCAGTTCCCAGAGGCCCTGCGCCCCGCATTCCCTCGCCTCAAGGAGAAGCTGGAGGACCCCGATCCTGGTGTGTGGTGTGGTGGTGTGGTGTGGTGTGGTGTGGTGTGTGTGTGGTGTGTGTGTGTGGTGGGTGGTGTGTGTGTGGTGTGTGTGTGTGTGGTGTGTGTGTGGTGGGGTGTGTGTGGTGTGGTGTGGTGTGTGTGGTGTGTGTGGTGTGGTGTGTGTGGGTGTGGTGCGGTGTGTGTGTTGCGTGTGTGTGGTGTGTGTGGTGGTGTGTGTGTGGTGTGGTGTGTGTGTGGTGTGGTGCAGTGTGGTGTGTGGTGTGGTGTGTGTGTGTGGTGTGGTGTGGTGTGGTGGTGTGGTGTGTGGTGTGGTGTGGTGTGTGTGGTGTGGTGGTGGTGTGTGGTGGTGGTGTGTGTGTGTGTGTTGTGTGTGTGGTGTGTGGTGTGTGTGGTGTGGTGTGATGTGTGTGGTGTGGTGTGGTGTGTGTGGTGTGGTGGTGTGGTGGGTGTGTGTGGTGCGGTGTGTGTGGTGTGATGTGTGTGGTGTGTGTGGTGTGGTGTGGTGTGGTGTGGTGTGGTGTGTGTGTGATGTGTCTGGTGTGGTGTGGTGTGGTGTGGTGTGTGTGGTGTGGTGTAGTGTGGTAGTAGTGTGGTCATGGGAATAGTTCAGGCCTGTTGCAAGAAGTGGGGGGGGGGGTTGTTTGTTGTGTGCTCTGCTTTGAAGCAGATGTCCACTTGGTTGTTATTAGGTAGGACCACGGCTGCTAACGAGTAAAGCGTAGCAGAAAGTGGCAAATTCGATCCACTTTGCACCCCAAATTTCTCCATCCAAATCTAAAAGAAAGCTCGAAAAAAATATACTAGTACAGTGTTGATTCTAGGGTGCGCCCTTGTGGGATTCCCGCATTTTTTTCAACTTTGCTGCAAAATAATGTGACCAGTGCACCCTGACGGACGCAAAAAAACTGTGGATAGCGCATATTTGAACAAACAGTGCGTCCCCGCAACTGCCGTTTGTATAGTTTCAAAATAGCGCTACATGCGTGGGTCATTACGTTGATACCCCAGGGACAGCAGGATGCACTGATTAGCGCCCACAGTCATCAAAATCGTCACACAGCGGCTGGTCTGACGTCATTTTCTGACTCATTTACGTCATTACATCATTTTTCAAAGGAGCCGTGAACTCCTGAAACAAATGACGTCATTGTGACAGAGATCGTTAGTGGAAGAAGCCGCGTCCCGGCAGGCTTCAAAGCTGGCAGACCTAAGAGTTTTCAAGGCCGTTTTTCAGATCTGGCTAGACAAGTAGCCCGTGCTTGGCAACAATGATGGCATAGGGTAGACTATCGGCTGGAGATATCAAAAATGATTTTGACCCCCCCCCCCCCCCCCCTCTCCCTCTCTCTCTCTCTCTCTCTCTCTCCTCTCTCTCTCTCTCTCTCCTCTCTCTCTCTCTCTCTCTCTCTCTCTCCTTCTCTTCTCCTCCTCTCTCTCTCTCTCTCTCTGCATGGGAGGAAAAACAAGACTTTGATATTAGATTTCACCTCTTTTCTCATCTAGATCTAGATCTCTCTTTAACAGAAAATCTCTCTCTCTCTCTTCTCCTCTCTCTCTCTCTCTCTCTCTCTCTCTCTCTCCTCTCTCCTCTCTCTCCTCTCTCTCTCTCTCTCTTCCTCCCTCCTGGGGAGGGGGGAGGGGCAAGACTTTGATATTAATAATGTTAATATTAATACATGGAATTTGTATAGCGCTATTTCTTGTAAAGACAAATCAAAGCGCTTGCATTTGACCTACAGAGCCACAGATCATGCTGCCACCAGGCGCAAGATCCCCAACTCCAACTCCCCGATTTTTCTTCAGGGTGTGTCTAAACACGACACCTGTGTGCATGCTGGTTTGTTATAATTTTGTCATCCGCTCCTACCGGCACACGATGGCCTACTCTTCCGAAAGGTGGAACGGGTTTTAAACGTGTGCGCAAGATGTTTCTGCGTGCATTCGCACACGGGGCCTCGGTTTCGAGTCTCATCCGAATGACTTTGACATTCAGTTCGATTTTTCGTCAAACTGGGAAGAAAGGGCGAGGCTGGGTTCGAACCCAGAAACTCACGATTTACATATTGGCAGGCGAACGTCTTAACCATTCTGCCACCGTCCTTCCATAAGGACATATTGGCTTTCACCTCTCCTCATCTAGATCTCTCTAACTCTGAAAGTGGAAATACAAAATTGACTTTGACCCTCACCCCCCCCCCTCCCTTCTCTCTCTCTCTCTCTCTCTCTCTCTCTCTCTCTCTGCTTTATGGGACTGGAGGAAAAGATAAGACTTAGATATTGGCTTTAACCCCTTTTGTCATCTAGATCTAAATCTAGTTCACCCTCAACTCTGATTGGAAATACAAAATGGACTTTTGACATCCATTCCTCCCTCCCCAACCTTTCTCTCTCTCTCTCTCTCTCTCTCTCTCTCTCTCTCTCTCTCTCTCTCTCTCTCTCTCTCTCTCTCTCTCTCTCTCTCTCTCTCTCTCTCTCTTCATTTGGTAAAAGGGGAAGGGGGGGGGGGGGTGGTGGTAAGACTGATTTTGGCTCTTGCCTCTTTTTTCATCTAGATCTAGCTCTCTCTCCAACTCAAAATGTGGAAATACAAATTTGACTTTGACTCTCTCTCTCTCCTTCCCTCCCTCCCCCTCTCTCTTTTCTCCCCCCCCCCCCCCCCTCTCTCTCTCTTGTATACAAACAATGCATCTCCTCCTGTATCTATGTAGTATGTATCCCTCCACATCTAAATGTACCACAATCTTCCCCACCCTTTCTCTCTCCCCCCTCCCCCCCCCCTGTCTCTCTCTCTCTCTCTCTCTCTCTCTTTTCTCTCTCTCTCTCTTTTTCTTTCCTGTGTAAGAAAATCATTTTACAGACCAGCTGCAATAGATAAGGTGTATATTAAATCCTGTCTGCTAACATACCATCCTGTTTGTTTTGTTTCTCGTTCTTGAAAAATAGCAGAAATCAGAGTACTAATGGTATTATGAGCAAATACTACTTACTACTTGTCCCCTTTTTTATGAAGAGAAAAGGGGGGAGGGGGGCAAATGCCCCCCTTTTTCCATTTCAGGGGGCCCTTGGGCCCCCTTTTTTGAAATCCTAGAATCAACACTGCTAGTAAAAAGTTTAATGCATTAACTTAACGTTTTTAATATCATTTTGCAAGAATGATGACTGGATAAGTGCGAGCGATGCGTTTAATATCGGTAATAAACTTAAAAACTTGCCGCTACGGGAGCCTCTCTGGCTGAAAACGCGACTCGGTGAATTTTCGTGCTTCGTCTTCCAACACGATCTGTGACCCCTTCACTACACAAACCTATTCATAGCGCATACCATTGGAAAGAAGAAACTCTCCACTAACCGTTTATATGAGAGAAATGTTAGTGAAGTTTTTTTAAAATACAGTATAGTGCGTTTAAAAATTCCCTACATTTTTCGGAAGTCGTAGAAATTTCCCTATTAATCGTACAAAAAATCCCAACACAGCTTTAAAAAGCTCATTTTTTCAAGAACAAAAACCTTATTTCAGTTTAACTCTTTCATTCCCCAATTTACACTTGCTATTGCTTCCCTTTATTCCCTGCTTCCTCTTGTCTGTTTGTTCCCTTCATTCCCGGATTTTCAGACCAAAACACTTAGCATGATGGGGTACTTACTTTATAGACTTACAGCAGTAGCCCATATTATGTGAATCAAAGAATGTCATATATCATTGTGTAGGAAATTGATGTGAAATGGTGTTGGTGACCATGTTGACACTTCACAGTAACATGACAGATGACACAGGTGTAAAACAGGTAAATTGATAGTAAAAAAAACAGGTATGCCATCATGCACTCCATGCAGATCAGTATTTTTCTAGCCAGTTGTATGTTTCGTGCTTGTACTCACCAACTGATGCCTCATGTACATCCCCTTGCATTGTTTATGTGAATACTCCAGGAGAACTGTCTCCATTGTCACCATGATTGTCCCCAACACATCAACAGTTTATTCTCTTTTTTGTAGACTGTGTATGACTACCACACACCAATGAAGAGAGCAAGCCCCACACTGTTTTGCACACTTTTTATATACAGATAGTATTTACATGTTCTCTAATTACATATGTTTCAACTTCTGTCCAAGAATCACATGATATGTCACACACAGGTGACACATGTATAATACACCTTGATCAGAATCCAAATTCTCTCCACCTTCCATTTTCACAGCCAAGAAATAAGCCACATCTTCACACACACTCTTACACTCATTCTAAAACCAACTAATTTCTCAAGCGACTACTTTCTCACGAGTGGGGGGGAGGGGGTGTAGAGAGGGGGGGGGGGGGGGGGGGGGGGGTGAGAGCTGGAAGACCAATGCTGGAACTGCATTCCATTCACAGCTACTACTACATAGACTGGGTAGTGGCTGAAGGGGCAAGATGCTGACAGGTCAAGATTAATGAGGGGGGGGGGGGGAGGGGAGGAGGAAGGGAGGCTGCCCAGCCTGGAATTTCTTACATAAACAAAGACCCGTTAGTGGCTGACAACTGATAAGCAACTAACGGGAAGAACAGAGCCCTCCCTGCTGAGCCCGGTTTACCAGGATGTGGGAAGGAAGGGTGTTTGTTAGTGGAGACCGGTATACCGGGCGCTGGGATGCAAAGGAAGAAAAGTCTCCAGACCGGTAAACCGGGCTGTGGGAATGAAAGAATTAACGGTTAGTTCCGTTAAATGACGTCTGATTCTCATTTGCATCAAATGCTGTGCTTTTATTTTGTATGTAGTTACTATCGAATCTAGATGATTTTAGATTTAAAAACTTATCGTTGATCGCAAGTTTATCCCGGACTGGGATCGCAGGGAGCGAAGAACTAGGTCATCGAAGGGTGCTCTCAGAATTTATGAGCTCGCGTGAATTTTTTCTATTATAACAATAAATGAGGGTGATGATTCTGTTCAAAATAATTTCTAGTAGTGTTTGTTTTTTTCTTAGGATCTGTACTTTGTTATATCGTGCCGAAATGTTCGACGAAACATTGTGAAAACAAATGCAAGAATGATAACTCTTGCCTCGATCTAATTTCTAATAGAGATTTGGCCGATTTTGTTTACCGTTTGTTGTGTCTGTGTACATGTAAGACATGTAATATATATTATATATATATGTATGTATATATATATACACACACACATACACACACACATATAAGGTTCACACACACACACACACCCCATAACACACACACACACACAAAGTCACACACACACACACACACCACACTCATACCTCTACAATTCATACTTGCATGTATGCACACTTAAATAAAATGTACAGAAACTAAGAATACACACAGACAAGGCAACTCACAAAAATGTTCAAATTTGCATTTTTAATTGTACAAGAAAAATGTTAAAAAAATACAACACTAATAAGTTTATATCATACAGGCATTGCAACAGCATGTCACACAGTGAAAGATATATTTAGGAGGAAACTATGCAAAGGTTAAAATCACTGGGCACAAAAAAGATACATGCAACATCACAATGCAACATGTAAGCTCACCAGAAACCTAAAAAAAAATTAAAAAAAGAACACAGATGATCACATGAGTACACCTACGATATATTGATTATTGTACAGAACATGGTTGACGAGGGAAAGGGGGGGGGGGGGGGAAACAAACAGAATCACTTGGAATGGCCTTCTAAAGACACATCGTTTCAAGACAAACATTTTGACAGGTGTACCATTTTTGTCAGTCAATTAGAAACTTAGATATGATGTTAATGCCTACGGGCAAGTTGGGAGGAGAGGGGGGAGGGGGGCTGAGTGGGGGGGGGGGGGGGGGGGCAGAATAACTTGGAATGCTCTTTAAAAAGACTCACTGTTTAAAGACAAATATTTTGATAGGTGTACCATTTCTATCAGTCAATTAGAAGCTGAGATATGATGTTAATAATGCCTATGGGCGGGGGGGAGAAGTGGCCGGGGGGGGGGGGGGGGGGGGGGGGAACCAGAATCACTTGGAATGCCCTTTAAAAAGACTCATTGTTTAAAGACAAACATTCATTTCTGTCAGTCAATTAGAAGCTGAGATATGATGATATGCTTATGGGCTGGTTTTGTGTTATTATTTGGACAGGTTTTATGCTTCACAAATTGCTGTCATAGGGGTGTTTTGGATGATTGCAGTTTGCCTCTACATGATTTTTAGCTTCTAGAAAAAAATGCATAGCATCAGAGTAATAAGTATAAGCTGTAATGTAGATCTTAGACACTTTTAGGCATTCTTGAGATTTTTACAGGAGGGTAATGTACCCCTTTCAGCTCAATTCGCGAGCTATTTTTAGAATTTTTCTCTGATTTTGATGTAAAATTCCATTTGTTTCCTTTGACTCATTTTTCTGCTTTTTAGATATTTCTTTCTTCAAAGTAACATAAAACAATATAAAACTAGTTTCAGCACTGTCAGGTTTATAATAAGCATGAGGGAGATGTCCAAATAAGGTTTATATAACAAAATGGCATTTTTATCCCATCTGAAAAATTTTAAAGTGGTATATCTCAAAAACTGTCTAAGATAATCATATGAAATTTTGCATGCTTCTTGATCTTGTTACTATCTTTCATTTGAGATAACAAACATCAAATTCTATGATGTTTGAAAAAATGAGTGGTCCTACCTACTGTTATAGGATGTGTTAAAGAGAACTAGCAAAACAGCACTTCAGCTTTGAACAGTAGCTTATGAAGATGCAGCCGCCGCTGTGGCCTAGTGGTTAGGGCGTTGTACTCGTAATCTAAAGGTTGCGGGTTCGATCCCAGCTATTCCGCTATGGCGTTGTGCCCTTGGAAAAGGCACTTTACGGCTATTTTCTCACCCCACCCAGGTGTAAAAGGGGTACCAACCTTGTGTTGGGGGTTAACCCTGCGATAGACTGGCGTCCTATCCAGGGGGGAGTCTATGACTCTCAGTCGCTTAACGCCACAGAAACCGGGATAAGCACCGGCCTGATGAGCCTTATGGCTCGGGACAGACTTTAACTTTAACTTATGAAGATGCACGATCTCTCTATCTCTCTATCTCTCTATCTCTCTCTCTCTCTCTCTCTCTCTCTCTCTCTCTCTTCTCTATCTATCTATCTATCTATCTATCTATCTATCTATCTATATGTATCTATCTATCTATCTATTATCTATAATAATAATAAATAGAGTTTATATAGCACTATATCTTGCAAAAAACAAATCAAAGCACTATCTATCTATATCTATCTATCTGTCTGTCTGTCTATCTATCTACCGACCGACCGACCGACCGACTGACCGATCCATTCGCTGATGTTGTCCTTCCCTCTCTTCCTTGGTCTGCCTCTTTTTTCTTCCTCCTTGGAGGATGCACAAGGTAGTTCATGAAACGAGGTGAGAATAACTCCCACCTGTACATTTTTCACAACCCAAAGCTATGACGGTCTATGTCCACTGTACTGATGGTTTTGATGTTTTGTTTGTTGACTGTGTGCACAGTGAGGTATGTAGTACGGAGAAATTCTGTACTGAGGGCTGTGCTTGTGACCTGACAGGGGTTCTGCTAAGTTAGCAGTGAACGTGATCTGTGAGCCTGTGTGTGTGTGTGTTACCTGACAGGGGTTCAGTCAGCAGTCATCTGTGAGCCTGTGTGTGTGTGTGTTACCTGACAGGGGTTCAGTCAGCAGTCATCTGTGAGCCTGTGTGTGTGTGTGTTACCTGACAGGGGTTCAGTCAGCAGTGATCTGTGAGCCTGTGTGTGTGTGTGTTACCTGACAGGGGTTCAGTCAGCAGTCATCTGTGAGCCTGTGTGTGTGTGTGTTACCTGACAGGGGTTCAGTTAGCAGTGATCTGTGAGCCTGTGTGTGTGTGTGTTACCTGACAGGGGTTCAGTCAGCAGTCATCTGTGAGCCTGTGTGTGTGTGTGTTACCTGACAGGGGTTCAGTCAGCAGTCATCTGTGAGCCTGTTTATTTATTTATTTTTATTTATTTATTCTTTTATATCGAGGATAACAGAATAAGCAATCATGTGCTTTTTTTCATTCGGTCCCGTGTGTATGCAGTTTTGTAAATATTGTCATCTGTTCCCACCGGCACACGATGGCCTACTCTTACGAAAAGCGGAACAGGATTTAACGTGTGCGCAAGATGTTCTGCGTGCGTTCGCACACGGGGCCTTGGTTTAAAGTCTCATCCGAAGGACTTTTGGGGAGAGTGGAGTCAGCACTGGTGTTAACTCCAGGAAGAAAATTTCCTCGACCGGACTCAAACCTGGGTCTTCAATTGTGTGTGTGTGTGTTACCTGACAGGGGTTCAGTCAGCAGTGAATGTGATCTGTGTGTGTGTGTGTTACCTGACAGGGGTTCAGTCAGCAGCAGTGAACGTGATCTGTGTGTGTGTTACCTGACAGGGGTTCAGTCAGCAGCAGTGAACGTGATCTGTGTGTGTGTTACCTGACAGGGGTTCAGTCAGCAGTGAACGTGATCTGTGTGTGTGTTACCTGACAGGGGTTCAGTCAGCAGCAGTGAACGTGATCTTGTGTGTGTGTGTGTTACCTGACAGGGGTTCAGTCAGCAGCAGTGAACGTGATCTGTGTGTGTATTACCTGACAGGGGTTCAGTCAGCAGCAGTGAACGTGATCTTGTGTGTGTGTGTGTTTACCTGACAGGGGTTCAGTCAGCAGCAGTGAACGTGATCTGTGAGCTGGCGAGGAAGAACCCGAAGAATTACCTGTCCCTGGCCCCGCTGTTCTTCAAGCTGATGACCACCTCCACCAACAACTGGGTCCTCATCAAGATCATCAAGCTGGTCAGTGCTCCTCTGCCCATGTGTGTTTAGTTTTTTTCATCAAGCTGGTCAGTGCTCCTCTGCCCATGTTCATTTTTTATCATTAAGCTGGTCAGTGCTCCTCTGCCCATGTGTGTTTAGTTTTTTTTATCAAGCTGGTCAGTGCTCCTCTGCCCATGTGTGTTTAGTTTTTTTCATCAAGCTGGTCAGTGCTCCTCTGCCCATGTTCTTTTTTTATCATCAAGCTGGTCAGTGCTCCTCTGCCCATGTGTGTTTAGTTTTTTTCATCAAGCTGGTCAGTGCTCCTCTGCCCATGTTCATTTTTTATCATCAAGCTGGTCAGTGCTCCTCTGCCCATGTGTGTTTAGTTTTTTTCATCAAGCTGGTCAGTGCTCCTCTGCCCATGTTCATTTTTTATCATCAAGCTGGTCAGTGCTCCTCTGCCCATGTTCATTTTTTATTATCAAGCTGGTCAGTGCTCCTCTGCCCATGTTCATTTTTTATCATCAAGCTGGTCAGTGCTCCTCTGCCCATGTTCATTTTTTATCATCAAGCTGGTCAGTGCTCCTCTGCCCATGTGTGTTTAGTTTTTTTTATCAAGCTGGTCAGTGCTGCTCTGCCCATGTGTGTTTAGTTTTTTTTATCAAGCTGGTCAGTGCTGCTCTGCCCATGTTCATTTTTTTATCACCAAGCTGGTCAGTGCTGCTCTGCCCATGTGTGTTAAGTTTTTTTTATCAAGCTGGTCAGTGCTGCTCTGCCCATGTTCATTTTTTTATCATCAAACTGGTCAGTGCTCGTCTGCCCATGTTCATTTTTTTATCATCAAACTGGTCAGTGCTCCTCTGCCCATGTTCATTTTTTTATCATCAAACTGGTCAGTCCCAATCTGCCCATGTTCATTTTTTTATCATCAAACTGGTCAGTCCCGATCTGCCATGTTCATTTTTTTATCATCAAGCTGGTCAGTGCTCCTTGCCCATGTTCATTTTTTTTATCATCAAGCTGGTCAGTGCTCCTCTGCCCATGTTCATTTTTTTTATCATCAAGCTGGTCTGTGCTGATCTGTGGATGGAGCTTGTATGTGGGCCCTGGGAAACTGGGGACACATTTGTGCTAGTGTAGGAGTTTTGGATGTGTGTGTGTGTGTGTGAGTGTGTGTGGTGTGTGTGTGTGTGTGTGTGTGTGTGTGTGTGTGTGTGTGTGTGTGTGTGTGTGTGTTGCAGTTATGTGTGCATTTCAGTGCCTATGCACAGCTCTTCTCTTTGTGCCCCTGCCCTCTTCCCCTTCCACATCAGAGTTACAGCCTATTTCCAATGCCAGTGTTTGGACTGGTCGTCAGCAGCATGGCCCTTTTTGGGAGTGTCTTTTATGAGATCATGAAGTGATCTGGACTTTGACTCCTCACTGCAAGCTGTTTTTGTTGAAGACTGTATTGTACAAGGCCAGTGCAGCCCAGGCCTGCATATCTACTTTCTGTTTGTCATTGAGGTGGATGATGGTGACTGGTTTCTGTCTCCTGCACTGGGTAAGAAAGACAGTAATTTCCGATTGCTGCTGTCGGGTAATAGTGATAGTGATTTCTGTCATTGCTTGTGGCTGTTGTAACTGTCAAAAGTGTTGTGTTACAACATGTTGTCAGAAGTGTTGTTTTACAACATGTCTGGTTGGTGTGTGCAGTTTGGAGCGTTGACACCCCTGGAGCCTAGGCTGGGCAAAAAGTTGATTGAACCACTCACCAATCTTATACACAGGTGAGATTTTGTTAGAGAGAAGTTGTGTGTGTGTGTGTGTGTGTGTGTGTGTGTGTGTGTGTGTGTGTGTGTGTGTGTGTGAGATATTTTTGTTGTTTCTGTTTTGAAATATATATAATCCCTGGTGGGGATTATGGGGGCCTGTCAGCAAAAATAGCACCCACCTTGTGGAAATTATGTGCTAGGAATCCCCTCTTTTCTATCCCTCCCTCTGTTTTTGCCCTGTTCCTTTTCTTCCTGTCACCTTCTCGTCTATTTTTTGTGTTCAAAGTCCATTCTCCAGCCTTTTTTCCCCAGAAAAGCTTAAAATGTAGTCATTCTATCCTGTGCTGAAGTTGGATGCACTGGGCCTGACTTGTTGTGCGCTTAACGGCAGCACGATGCGATTTTGCTCATATGACAGACAACAATAGTTGCTGTCTGAAGGTTTGTCAAAGAAGAAGAAGAAAATGTATATTGATAAAAAAGAAGGGTAAGAGGTTCAAGGACGCACGCTCCTGCTGTGACACTGGCTAAAAAAACTCCCTTTCCTGTGATTCTGTCATAGGGCTTCAGTGAGCTGCCCTGTTGACTTTGAGGCTTTTTGTTGTTGGTTTTTGTTGTTGTTGTTTGTATATATATATAAAATGTGTGTGTGTGTGTGTGTGTGTGTGTGTGTGTGCGTGTGTGTTTTACATTCACTCTCAAGCTGCTTGCTTGCTGAAGTGATGGTTGGTGAGACACTTCTCCACTGTGTTGGATCTCACAGCTGTCCACAGTGAAGGGAATATAGATGCGCTTAGAATGTATCTATCTATCTAACAACCTCCCCAGACAGTGCAAAAGCTGTTGGCCATTTCTTAGCTCTGGGAGATGAAAGAGGAAAGAAAGGGAGCAGAGGTGGGGGACTGGGAGGGGGTGGGGGGGGGGGGGAAGGGGGAGAAGGGGGGTGGGTAATGGATAAGAGAAAAATAAGGAGGATGTTGGTAATGAATGCTGGAAGATGTTCATTCCCGCATCAGTAAAAAGAAGTGACAGCTGTGTTACATGAATGACTTGAGTTTTAGTGGTTTTGTGTGTGTGTGTGTGTGTGTGTGTGTGTGTGTGTGTGTGTGTGTGTGTGTGTGTGTGTGTGTGTGTGTGTGTGATTTGCAAGTGAGTGTATGTGGATGCACGTACACACCTGTGTATGCATACACTTTGATAAAGTGGGACTCCTAGGTGGACCTGTGTAGCTTTATTGTCTTAGTCATCATCGGTTCTCGTGCAATAAAGGAAAGCTAACTAAAAAGGGGATTATGAAATTAAAGCGTCCTGTAAATTTTTCTCTGTGTGTGTGTGTGTGTGTGTGTGTGTGTGTGTGTGTGTGTGTGTGTGTGTGTGTGTGTGTTGTATGCTTGCGCACACATGTGAATGTGTGCTTGCATGTATGTGTGTATTTGTGCATACACATGTGGGAGAGAGCTGTGTTAACATGGCTCTATCTTCATGACTGAAGTGTTACAACATTAAGAATTATTAATCAGCTGATATCAGATGCAACATATGCTGAATGTGTCGCTGTCTTGTATTTTACTGAAACAGAATGGAATGAACAAACCTGTTCATATGCCAGTGAAAAATCAAAATCATATATCACTGTAAAATATGATAAAATAAAGTATGGTAGTTACTAGTATTGCAGGTATGACAGTATTTCATTTTACTAAAATAGTGTGGTACTTACCAATACTGCAGGTATGACAGTATTTCATGTTACTAAAATAAAGTGTGGTAGTTACTAATACTGCAGGTATGACAGTATTTTATGGTACAGAAGTGTGGACCAGCTGTTGATAAGGGATGAAATGTTTGGATAAAAGTATGAGGATTTAAAAAAAAACACTATCCTTTAAAATTTTTAAAAAATACTTTTTAAATTTCCTTTTGGAAAATATTACATTAAAGTAGCTTAGTACCTGTTTGCTTTCTGTTATTTTTCACAGTGACAGCATATGTAGGGGTCTTCTCTGTTCTAGAAACCCATCTTTATCACTTCTCACTGTCCTATTTCCATTTTCTGATTTTTAAAAATGTAATCTGTTGGTTTAGTAGTTTTTTCATTCATTCCTCATCTTTTAGGTCTTTTCCCCCCCTTCTTCTTTGTTGAACATTTTGTGCAGCAACTATTGTCTGTGATACAAGTTAAAGTGTGGTGTGTGTGTGTGTGTGTGTGTGTGTGTGTGTGTGTGTGTGTGTGTGTGTGTGTGTGTGTGTGTGTGTACTTTCAAATTCGCTAAAACTATAAATTGTTATTGATTGCTTGTGTGATGTCTAGGTTGAATGCAAGTGGTTTGATTTGTGTTTACAAGATATAGCACTATATTCCATTTATTATTATTATTATTATTATTATTATTATTATTATTATTACTTTATTATTATTATTATTATTATTATTAAGCACCGGACATGTCATGCCCAGTGCATCCGACTTCAGTGTGGGATAGAATGTTTATCATGTCTGTCTGGTTGGAGAATGGACCAAGAATGCAGAAAATAGGCAAGAAGGTGGTGGTGATAAGAAAAAAAGGAACAAGGCAGAAACACAGAGAGGGGTAGAAAAGAGGGAATTCCTAGCAAAGAACTTCGAGAGGGTGGGGATGCTGTTTATACTGACAGGCCCCTGGGATCCCAGTGAAGAGAAATATGTACATACTTTTTGATCGGGTCATTTTCTTCCAGAAACTCAGTTCTGTTATGCTTCCTGACTGTTACATACTTTTTGATAGGGTCATTTTCTTCCACAAACTCAGTTTTGATACATACTTTTTGATGGGGTCTCTTTTCTTCCAGAAACTCATTTCTGTTACCTCTTCCTGCCGATTATCATTCGCTGCTGTTAGAATTTGTTGATTCATCAATTTATTTGTTTGTTCATTCGTTATTGTTTTTTCTTCTGTCGTCCTCTAAAAAATTATTGCAGATCAGAAGACATGATTTGAAATGGAATGAAACTTTCCTTTTGTAATAGATCTGTTTTTGTATGTCTACCTAACCTCTGTAGCAGTGCAAAAAAGGTTTGGGGAAGTAAAGAAAGGGCGTGTGTGTTTCAGCACATCGGCCATGTCTCTACTGTACGAGTGCATCAACACTGTGATTGCAGGTCAGTCTGTAGGGCCTGTGTTGGTTGATGTGTTATGCTCTGAGTGTGTGTGTGTGTGTGGTTGTGTTGTGTGTTGTGTGGTGTGTGTTGGTGTGTGCGCGCAAGGGTGTGTGTGCGCGCAAGGGTGTGTGCGTGTGTGTGTGTGTGTGGTGTGTGTGTGTGTGTGTGTGTGTGTGTGTGTGTGTGTGTGTGTGTGTGTGTGTGTGGTGTGTGTGGTGTGTGTGTGTGTGCAAGGGTGTGTGTGTGTGTGTGTGTGTGTGTGTGTGTGTGTGTGTGTGTGTGTGTGTGTGTGTGCAAGGGTGTGTGTGTGTGTGTGCAAGGGGTGTGTGTGTGTGTGCGTGTGCGTGTGCTGCACATGCCAGGGTGTGTATGCGCACGTGTATGTGTGTGTGTGTGTGTGTAGCGTGTGTGGTTTGTGTGTGTGTGTGTGTGTGTGTGGTGCGCGTGTGCGTGCATGCACGCGTGCATGCATGTGCATGCACATGTGTGTGCGTGTGCCTAAATATGTGTATGTGCCTAAATATGTGTACATGGTGCGTATACATGAAATGCGTGTGTTCATGTATGCTTGCAGATGTTTTCTTGTGTTAAGAATTAGTAGATTATTTGTGCTGTTTATTTATTTTAAGTTTGTAAAATGCTACATGTAAGTAAAGTGAAATAAGTTTTTAGCTACAATGTTAAGGGCTGCCTGTAGCAGCAAGAAGAAGAAGAAAAAGAATTCTTTGGTATACTTCAGGTTGTTATTAGAGTTCAGCAATAAACACTATGCTAGATAGGTGTCTTTGATTTTTATCAGGAATTTTATTTTAGTAGACAGAAGTAGTAATGATTGAAAGTAATGTGCAAAAGGGAAAAATAACCCTGTGAAAGAAAAAAACAGTTGATAAAGTTACACACTGCTAGCAGTTAGTTTAATGACATTGAAATTGTTCTCTTTAGAGAAAAAAAAACAACAGTGAAAACTGTGGCACTGGTGCTGCTGTAGTAGTTTATATAAACTTGAAATCACAGAATGTTTCCTCAGAATGACATATGGTATCAAAAAGAAAATGCAGATGATCTTCCTGTTGATGAATTTTGTCACATTATCTCCCCCCCCCCCCCCCCCCCCCCCCCTTTTTTTTTTTTAAACCTTCACAGCTGTTGTTGACTGATAACCTTAAAAGGAAAATGATAGGAATACAACCAATTAACCAACCCTCTACAATTAAAAGGAAAATGATAGGAATACAACCAATTAACCAACCCTCTACAATTAAAAGGAAAATGATAGGAATACAACCAATTAACCAACCCTCTACCCCCCAAAAAAAACCCCACAAAACCCCAAACCCCAACAGCATCATCATCAAAAAACCTAAAATACAACCTCCTCCCCAACCCCCCTCCCCCCAAACCCCCCCCCCCAAAACAAAAAACCAACAAGAAATGTACTACTAGTTTACTTACTGTGCCTCAGTTTTACTAGGATTCATTGTTGTTGACAATAAAGTTTTTTTTATAGTTTTGTGTGACATGTTTGCTAGTATTGATTATACTTGTTGAGAAATAGGTCACAGTGGTATGAGCATTAAGTGATTTATTAACAGTTTAGATGCAGTGTGATGACCATGTCTGAAGCTGCTCTTTTGTTCAGATGTTTATAAGATAACTGGTTTATAACATGTTTAAATTGTATTCTTTTAGATGTTTGGATTTCTTAGTGTTATTAATGAGTTTATAAGAGACTTTTGTCCATCAGCATAAGAAGCATTTTTGGCTTATTTATTTATATATATCTATGTTTTTATAATTAAAGGCCGTCTTTGTAAAATGATTTGTTTTCAGTGTGAGTTGTAAAGTTTAAAAGTTGTTGAAGTACTAAAAAAAAAGAAAAAAAAATTAACGCAAAAGAAAAAGAATAACAGAGCTGTTTTTATTTGGATGAAGTGATGATTTCATTCCTGATATATTTTGGTGATGGTTAATGATGCGATAATTGGATTTAGTGAACTGATAACTTCAAACCTGATGGTATTTTACTGATGATTGATGACGTGATTGGTTGATGTTTTGCACTAATTCATGCCTCAGTTGTGATTGCAGGGGAGATAAAGGATGATGTGATGTTTGCTGACTTGAATGTGTTTTTTCCTCTCACTTACAGTACTCGTTTCTATATCTTCAGGCATTCCCAACCACTCTGCCTCTATTCAGGTACATGTCCAGCGTGCTTACTTCCCTTGTCTGCTAGTTGCTCCCCTTAACGGTGAACTCCTCCATGATTATTTACTGTTCAACTTGGTGATAACAGGGTGTGGGGAATGTAGCTGTCCTTTTTCTTTAGTTTGTTATCATGATTATTATCCTTGGTTGCCTTTATTTATTATCTTTTTTTGTTTGTTTTGTTTTTGCTTTGGAAGCATATCGATAAGTTTTGTTCTTAAAAACATTTTATTTTAGGGGTCAATTTAGTTTTCTGAGTTATTTCCATTTTGGAATGGGATGTGGAAGCTTCCTTTATTTATCACTGTAATATCTCTTCCTTTTGTACTGAAGATTCTTTGTTCCTTTTCTTGCTCTCTCTCTCTTTCCTGTCTTTCATGCTATCATCCTCTCTTTCCTTCTTTTTTCTGCTGTTTCTTTCTTTCTGTCCTCCTCTTCTTTCTTTGTCTACTTTCATTCACCGTTTTCTGTGTATCCTTTTCTTTTAGAATACAACTTCGGTTATGCTGAGTTTTAATTTCCTTGGTTAAAAAAATAAATAAATAAAGGGAGTGGCCATGCTTATGTTACTTGAACTTTTTCTGGTTTTTTGTTTTGTTTAGTTATTATTTCTTTTTGTTTTATTTGATTATATTTTGTTGTCTCTGGAATGGAGTTCAGTTGGCTTTTGCAACATGGCATATTGATTTACAAACCAACATCACATATATTGGAAAATCGGATTTCTTCCTTGCTTCATTTTCAGAATCTGGGTTTTGAATTTTCTTTCTCTTTTTTTGTTGGTTTAAAGCAAAAAAAAAAAAATGTTTCCCATTATCAACCTTTGGTTCTTCCTTTTCATTTAAAAAAGTTTGTTTTACGTTGGAGTCTGTCAGGGAAAGTGGAAAGCATTGTAGTGAAGGAATGCGTACAAGTGTTGCACTCTTGTATTGGCTTGTGGATACTCCTGCCTTAGGCCTGTGTTCCTTGTGGCTGCTCTGATGGTGCATCATGCTCGTCACAGAAAGCATATGATGGATGGATGGATGGATGTGATAGTTTTGTTATCCATGACTCACACTCGGTCGTCTGCAAATGTTGCCAGTGTTCATGATTTTCATTTTTTTTGTTTTTTGTTTTTTTTGGGTTGTAGTTGGTTTGCTAAAAGAAAGTAGTTTTTGTAGGTTAATGAAGAGTAGTGGTGGATTGTTCTTTTTGGAAGAAGGATGATTCCTGTGGACAGTGAGGTGTCAGTGGGTTGGTTTTAAGATGAGTAGGTGATAGGTAAAAAAAGGTGGGATTTAGGGGTGGGGGGGGGGGATAAAAGAGAGAGAGGTGAGAGTGACGGAGGGAGAGGAGAGTAAGGGAGTGGGGGAGGAAGGGGGATAGTTACAGAGAGCATTTCAAGTAAAACAGCCCATGTGTATTGTGTATACTGTAGCTGATTTCTTGTCCCCCCTCCCCCCTCCCCAACCCTCACTGATCTGACCCATACTCTGTTCTCATCTTTATGTTTCTTTTGCACCATTGTAAATTATCAGTAATCATCATCAATCAAATTAACAGTGATATAGAAAACTCACTCCTTCTTCATAGTTTCATGTATTTTCTATTTTAATTTATCTTTTGTTGGATTTATTTTCAGTGTAGAACTACAGGAACATGACCATACTTTGCAATATAAACCTTCCATGTTTTGTTTTTTTCTTTATTGTTAACTTTGAGATAGTGTCAAAAGAAGTACAGTTTGTTAACAGTGGCTTATAGTTTAATTAACATCCTGAGAATCTTCTCCGTCCTTCTCACACCCCTAGAAATGCCATAGTTATGTAACATGGAAAAGGAAGGAGGAATTAACAATCTAGATGTTTGTATAAATGTGGCAATCTTTATGGCAAGTGTGTTTGAAATTGCTAGCTTTTACAACAATAGAATACTTTTATTGAAAACTTGTGATGGTGGCTGTATATAGAATATATATATATATATATATATATATATATATATATATATATATATATATATATATATATATATATATATATAGATAGATAGATATATATAGATATATCATAGTGATAATCTCAGTACCAATGCTTGTGTTGAATGTTTACATTGTGTTGATGATATTTTGTTTGTGTGTTCCAAGTTTTATTGAGGCATTTTACATTGATTTTTTTGTTGATTATTTGTTTTTGGCGTGTAAGGTTTAAAGAAGCTTTGTGGGTTGGGTTTTCTGTGCTTAGAGATCAGTAGTGCATTCATTTTGCTTTGCTGCATGCTTTGCTGCATGACTTTCAGTTAGAAATTGTTCTAGAGTGTTCAAACTTTATATGACTGTTGTTGTTTTTCTTTTTTGTTCTGATGAAGAGGAGAAAACTGATTATTAAAGCACAAAAATACCCCCCCCCCCCCCCCCCCCAAATAAAAAAAAGAGAACAAAATCAAAAATAGCCCCAAACAACAAAAAAAAGCAACAGCCCAATCCCCCCCTCCCTCTAAACAAACAAGAACACCCCTCCCCCCAAAAAAACCCCACAAAAACTATTAGTGCTCAACCTAGCCCTTTGTTTTTCTTAAGAAAGGTAAATATGGGGAAAAAACTGAAATTACCCAGATTGAAAGAAAATAAATACTTATCTTTGATTAGGTTTTAGCTTTATTTTCAGTTTATTGTGGGGGTCTGCTTGTTTAGATGTTTTTCCTATACACTACACCTCATCTCTGTCATGATGTTTTCGAGGAAGAGGTTGAAGAGTACAGGTGAGAGAAGGCAGCCCTGGCGGACTCCAACCGTGGTCTTGAAGAACTCGCCCACGTGATTGTTCATGAAAACTGCACTTCTTGCATTCTCATACAGAGCCTTGATGACTTCAATTAGGCAGTTGTCAATGTTGAAGTGCCTGAGTACTTGCCAGAGGCCGTCATGCCATACCCTGTCAAAGGCCTTTTTGAAGTCTATAAAATTGTGGTACAAGTCTTTTTGGTGTTGGAGATGCTTCTCTATCAGAATTCTCAGGTTGAAAATTTGTTCCATTGTGCTGTGTTTTGGTCTAAAGCCCGCTTGTTCTTCTGCCAGGAGTTTTTCTGCTTGGTTTTTCAGTCTGTTGAGGACTACCTGCAGCATGATCTTGCTAGGATGGCTTATGAGACTGATGGTTTTGTAGTTCTGACATTGCTTGAGGTTTCCTTTCTTTGGCAGGGGTATTACAAGAGACTGTCCATTCTTTTGGCCATTCTTTGGTGTCGTGGATCTTCTGACAAAGATCTGTGAATCGCCTTGCTGTTTCATTCCCTCCATTTTTTATGAGTTCAGCTGGGATGTTATCGATTCCAGGGGACTTCCCCTTCTTCAATTGTTTAATAGCTGTGTCTACTTCACACCTTAGTATTGGTGGGTCTTTATCTTGGTGTTCAGGGGGTTTGTTGGAAACTATGTTGGTATCTGGGCGTAGTGGGTAGTTATACAATCCCTCACAGTATTCTGTCCAGCGTTGGAGGATGGCATTGTTTTCCGTTAAAAGATTTCCTTCTTTGTCTTCAATAACAGAGGCTTTAGGCTGTGTGGTTTTAGTTAGTGCTTTCAGAGTGTTGTAAGCTGTTTTGTACTCTTCAACCTCTTCCTCGAAAACATCATGACAGAGACACTGCAAAACCACCACACTTCCATCTCCATTGGTGGAAGACCCCTTTGCAACCTCAGATTTGCAGATGACATTGACCTCATGGGCAGCAGCAAACAAGAACTGCAAATCCTCACAGACAGTCTAACAGATCGAGCGAGCGCATACGGCATGGAGGTCAGTACAGAGAAATCGAAGATCATGGTCAACAGCGCGAGTAATGACAGCACAGAAATAAAGATGAATGGAGAAATATTGGAAGAGGTGAGCCAATTCAAATACTTAGGCTCCATCCTAACAAAAGATGGCACATCAAACAATGAAGTGAAAGCTCGCATTGCAACAGCAACATCTGCTCTAGTCAGACTCCAGAGGATCATCAGAAGCAACAACATCAGCTTCTGCACCAAATACCACCTCTACAAATCCCTCGTGATATCTATCCTCCTATATGGCTGTGAATCATGGACTCTGACAGCAGAGTTAGAGAGAAGAATCCAAGCATTCGAGAACAAGTGCCACAGAAGACTCCTCAAAATATCATACAAAGAACACAAGACCAATAACTATGTGAAAGAAGAAATCAAAAAGCATGTGGGCCCCCAAGAGCCTTTGCTCTCCACCATAAAGAGGAGAAAGCTGATGTGGTTTGGTCACACCACAAGACACAACACCCTAGCAAAAACCATCTTGCGAGGAACAGTCGAGGGCAAGAGAAGAAGAGGCTGCCAAAAGAAATCATGGGTTGACAACATCAAAGACTGGACTGCCCAACCCCTGCAACGCCTCCTACTAGCCACACAGGATCGTGAAGCATGGAAAAAGATCTCCGTTGCGTCTTCTCTCATGTCCCCCCTACGTCCTTTGGGACATGGGACTGAGTGAGTGAGTGAGTGAGTGACACCTCATCAGCAGAGAGATGGAGGGGAGAGGGGGGAACAGTGAACATTGTGAATGGATGTATTCTCATCTGTTTCATTATTGTCTTTTCAGTTGTTTGTTTGTTTTTGTTTTTTTAGAAAGAAATATCAAGACATGTAAACTGTAGTTAGATTAATCGTTAGGCATATTTTGTCAGGCATGAAAATCAGCCTAGCTTGCATGCCATGATTTTGTCTGTTAGGATTGGGTAGTTGTTTGTTTGTAGTTTTTGTCATTGTTGGCATGTTTAGTGTTGTTATAGGCATTGGGGTTTAGTTGTATGCATGAGCCTTGATTTTCCAACAAAAAAAGTTGGTGTTTGCATGCTGGAGGAAAAAAGGTACAAATAATTTTTTTCCCCCTTTTTGTGTTGTTTTTATTGGTTTCATGTTTTTGTTGTTAGTATTTGTTGTTGTTATTTTTTGGGGGTGGGGGGTGGGGGAGTTAATTGTAGCTTTTACAGATTTTCAGGTGCCTGTTGAGGTGCCTGGGCACACAACACATGGTAATGTTAGTGCTGAGATGAAAAGATCAGATAGCTTGTGACAGTGTTATCAACATTTTTTTTGTGAAGACACTTGAGACATCTATGAAAGTCATGAGAAGTGATCTTGCCTTAAAACTTCAACAAAATAACAATCTTCGCAAAGTGTAGTTTTTCAACTTGAAGACTGATTTACAGGTGACCCCCAAAACCTTTTTTTTTTTTCTCTCCAATATTTATTAAAGAATTGACAGTTGTTCTGTTGAAGTATGCCTTAGAAAATCTTGCAGTCTGTAAGGTACGATTGCGAGGAAGATTGTAATCTTTGAACTGAAATGTTGTAGGAAAACTGGATTTTTCTCGGCTACAAAACTCACCAGGTAAAAAGGGGCTGAAACTTATGATGGCCATAGATGAAAAAAGATTTTGGTGAAAGAAGAAGACTTAAAAAAAATTTTAAATTTTAAACAGACAGACTGAAAGTATCAATCTTTGTGTGTGTGTGTGTGTGTGTGTGTGTGTGTGTGTGTGTGTGTGTGTGTGTGTGTGTGATAGTCTGACATTTTTTTCAGATATTTACCTAAATTCTGATATTTGTTTATCAGCATTTTAACAAAAACCCCAACGTATTTACTTATAAAGGAGATTCGTTTTTTTGTGCATAGAATTGTTTTGTCTGCATAGAATGTAGTAGTGGGAATTATTGTGTTGCTTTTGTGTTTTTGAAAGTTGCTTTGTTTTGCATGGAAAATTTTTTTTTTTGAAAGCTCAGATATCTTTCTAATGCTTGGTTTGCTACTTTGCAAGTTTCTAGTTATCATAGTGTTAGCTCAGATTGTTGAGAATTGCTTTGTTTGAAAATAGTTTTGCTGACTCTGTCGCTGGCTGACATCTTGGTGCGTCTTCTTAATCTTGGGTGTGTGTGTGGTGTGTGTGTGTGTGTGTGTTTGTGTGTTCTTGTCTTATTCTTTTGAGGATAATGGAAAAAGCACTCAGGTGCTTGTTTACATCCAGTACCTGTGTGTGCAGTTTGGTAAATCTTGTCATTGTTCCCACCGGCACACAACGGCCTACTCTTACAAAAAGTGGAACAGGATTTAATGTGTGCGCAAGATGTTCTCTGTGTGTTCGCACATGGGGCCTCAGTTTATAGTCTCATCCGAAGGACTTGTGGGGAAAGTAGAGTCAGCTGTGTGTGTGTGTGTGTGTGTGTGTGTGTGTGTGTGTGTGTGTGTGTGTGTGTGTGTGTGTGTGTGTGTTTTAAGTACCATTTTTTCCCCCAAAACCCTAACAAGTGTATGTAAAGGATAATTATGAGTAGAACATGTCATGAAAAAATAGTTGCTGAAAGATGTAGTTTCTTCATTGTATTTAAAAAGAAAGCAATCACTAATCATCTGTTGTTTGATCTCTATGCTAATACTAGTTTTTCTGAATATGATTCTTGATAACAATGCATAGTCTGTTTACTGCTCTCTCTCATGCACACAACTTGCGCACATGAGCAGGCATACACGTACATGCACTTGCATGCATACACGCAGGCATGCGCTCTTGATTTAAACGCAGAATTGCACTTACACACATGTATGTTCCTCCTCCCTGTGCTAGTTCTTCTCTGTTTTTATATATATAACATTTGTGGCAATGGAAGTTTGGAAATATTAACAATGTCTCCAACAAAAAGGTGAGAAAAAGAATATTTAAAAAGACTATAACGAAATGTATAGATATAAACAATATATATTTTTTACAGTTGTTTTTGTTGTGTATGTTGTGAATATTGTTGTAGTTTTTCAGTTTCTGATCTGGTTTTTAAAAATCTGTATTTTTAATATTTACGTATGTGTTTCTTTGTTTTTTAAAATCCTGTATGAAAAAAAAGATTCTGTTTAGGCAGCCACCATCACAGTCTTGTTTGTAAACCCTGAATAAATAACAGCATTGATCACATACATCAGTAGAGTTCAGGAGGGTTTTTGGGGGGTGGGGTGGGGAAGGAGGAGAGTGAGTTATTTTGCTTTGAAAACCGCTGCTTCTTCTGTCACAGCTGATTTAAAAGATATGTTTTATCCCTTGTCTAACTCTTTGTCTGAACATAGAATGATTAACAGTAATTTGCTTAACAGTAACTTTTTTTGTTGATCATCCATTCAAATTGACATCATTAACCCCCATGTTGTTTTTATGTTAGTAGATGTAAAAAAAATGTTATTGCTAATCTTAGCCCTTGTTGAAACACCAGTTTTTTTTTTAGGAGGATAAGAATGACATTTGTTGTGTTCATGAAATGTGTTCTTTAATTGATGTGGCTGTTGAATTGCAGGTGTTTGTTAATGTGCATGTGTGTGGCGTGTCCACACGTAAGTGCACACTCATATATGTACACACATAGTTTGCAGTCTGTCCCTGCACATAAAGCAGTTTATATATACACACACATACACACACACCCTTGCCTTCAATTTCACAAGTGTCAACCTCTTCCCTTCCCTCCTTTGTCTTTGTGCCACTGTCATTTCCCTCAGTATTATTACACATAGTATACGAGTATGTTTAAGTTCATATCAACAAGGTGGATTCTGTGTTTGCAAAACCCACACAGAAAAGTTGCTCAGAGCCAGTCTTGCATGTGTGTCCATACCCACGTGCTGATCTAGACTTTGTCGTTGTTAATCTCAGGCTTTTGGTTTCTGCATAAGGGCTTGTGCTTCACACAGAACTGATGGGGATGCATGCATGCACTACAAGACAAGCACTCATGCGCTTGCAGTCATGTATACACTACACACATGCAGTCATGTATACATACATGTACACATGCAGTCATGTATACACTACACACATGCAGTCATGTATACACTACACACATGCAGTCATGTATACACTACACACATGCAGTCATGTATACATACATGTACACACATGCAGGTCTGTACACACTACACACATGCAGTCATGTATACACTCACACATGCAGTCATGTATACTACATGTACACACATGTCAGTCTGCTATACACTACACACATGCAGTCCTGTATACATACATGTACACACTGCAGGTCTGTACCACTACACAGACACATTGACATACGATACTCATGCCCTGTCTTGCTTCCCTCCCTCTCCTCATCTCTCTCTCTCGTCTGTCTCTCTCTTCTTTCTCGTCCTCTCTCTCTCTCTCTCTCTCCTCTCTCTCTCTCTCTCTCTCTCTCTCTCTCTCTCTCTCTCTCTCTCTCTCTCTCTCTCTCTCTCCCTCCCTCCCTCCCTCTGTCTCCCTCCCTCTCTCTCTTTCTCTTGTGGCATCAGGGAGATATCTTTTTTCCAGGGATCCTGATCTGTATCTCAGTGTCTGTATCTGTCTTTGCATGTTTGTCTGTTTCTGTGTTCTGTGTTCTCTCTGCCTAAGCCAGTTTCCCCCTTCCTCTTATCTCCTTTTCATCTTTCATTCACAAGTATTGATTTTTCTAAAACAAGATCAGCTTCCCCCATCCTATAATAAGGGTGCTAGAAGTTTTCAGCCAGTCTCCCTGTCTACTTCTTTCTGCCAGTCTCCCTGTCTACTTCTTTCTGCCAGTCTCCCTGTCTACTTCTTTCTGCCAGTCTCCCTGTCTACTTCTTTCTACCAGTCTCCCTGTCTACTTCTTTCTGCCAGTCTCCCTGTCTACTTCTTTCTGCCAGTCTCTGTCTACTTCTTTCTGCCAGTCTGTGTCTACTTCTTTCTGCCAGTCTGTGTCTACTTCTTTCTGCCAGTCTGTGTCTACTTCTTTCTGCCAGTCTCTGTCTACTTCTTTCTGCTAGTCTGTGTCTACTTCTTTCTGCCAGTCTGTGTCTACTTCTTTCTGCCATCTGAGTCTACTTCTTTCTGCCAAGTCTGTGTCTATTCTTTCTGCAGTCTGTGTCAATCTTCTGCCAATCTCTGTGTCTAACGTTCTGCCAGTCTGTGTCTATCTTTCATGCCAATCTGTGTCTACTTCTTCTGCAGTCTCCCTGTCAACATCTGCCAGTTACCGTCTACTTCTTTGCCAATCTCTGTGTTACTTCATTCTGCTAGGGAATCTTTCTAATTTTTGATTGCCAGTACTAAACATCTGCTGTGAAGTTCAGCTGTTCTGAAACAATCTGCTATTGGACAAGGTTCAATGAAAAAACAATCTGCTGTTAGAGTTCAATGAAAAAACAATCTGCTGTTAGAGTTCAATGAAAACACAATCTGCTGTTAGAGTTCAATGAAAAAACAATCTGCTGTTAGAGTTCAATGAAAAAACAATCTACTGTTAGAGTTCAATGAAAAAATAATCTGCTGTTAAGAGTTCAATGAAAAAACAATCTGTTGGAGTTCAATGAAAAAACAAGCTGTTCTCTTGCTCCCTGTCTCCCACGTTTCTATCCTCTTCAGCACTGTTTCCTACTCTGCAGCTCACACTGTTTTCTCCCTTACTCTGGCTAGCTGGCTCAACACTGTTTTCTCCCTTACTCTGGCTAGGCTAGGCTCAACACTGTTTTCTCCCTTACTCTGGCTAGGCTAGCTCAACACTGTTTTCTCCCTTACTCTGGCTAGGCTAGCTCAACACTGTTTTCTCCCTTACTCTGGCTAGGCTAGCTCAAACTGTTTTCTCTTACCTGCTGCTGCTTGCTTTCTTCTCTGTCTCTGGTCTTCCTCCTGTCTGGAGTCTGAAGGCAGGCAGTCTGCCCATGTACAGACAGGGAGGGAGCCTGTTCTCTGTTCCTGGTGTGCTGCTTGGCAGTAGATGCTTTCATTATTGTCCCTGCATGAAGCTGGCTTGCCTGGAGCCTGGCTGTCTCTGTGTCTGATACATACATATACATACATACATATATATATACATATATACCATATCGCTGGTGTGTGGCTGGTAAGAACGGAATCTGAAGGGGTTTCGTTCACTGCCACTACATGCTTCTAAGACATGTAGTGAGTGTTTGTGATGAAGTGAAATTGTAATGTTTGATGATCTGTTGATAACTGGTTTTGAGATTAGTGCAAGGATTTGACTGTCTAGAGAAAGAGAGTTATTAGTTTTTAGACTAACTTATGCATGTTTATGAATAGCTGAATACTGTTTGTGAGTGTTAGCATTATTGTCTTTTGTTTGGATTTATTTAGGAAGGTGTAAGTTGTCAATAGAGATTTCAGGGTTGAAAGTTTAAGTTGTTTTATGTGTTTAGATATATTTCTAAATGTGTTTGATACTTGAATTCATACACATGTGCACACACACAAATACACACACACACACACAAATACACAAACACACACACAAATACACACACACACACACACACACACACACACACACACACACACACACACACACACACACACACACACACACACACACACACACACACACACACACACACACACACACACACACACATACACACACACTCACTCTCTCTCTCTCTCTCTCTCGCCCCCTCACACCACCCACACCCCACACCACACCCACACCCACACCCCCACCACCCACACACCACACACCACACACACACACACACACACACACACACACACACACACACACACACAACACACACACACACACACACACACACACACACATCTGCCTTGTCTGTATAGGGTTAATTGCTGTAGAAGTTCATAGTTCTGATGTTCTACAAGAAAATTGACTTTTTTAAGATGATTATGTGATGAAATCTTGAAGTTTGAACCCTTGTCAGTAATACTACTACTAGTTAAAAACTGCTTAATTAAATTAAGATTCTTTTCTACACAGTGTAAATTAGTGTTTTGTCACACAGATTGAAAATGATTAAGTAAGAAGAGGAGAGTACAAGAGTGAACATTGAGTACTGCACTGATCAGATGGCAGGCTTTTAGTTTTACTCCATGAAAATTTGGATTGGTGCTCTTTGATTGTTATCCCTTGACAGCCTGAGAAAGCTGTTAGTGGGCAAAGAGGCAGACTGCTCTCCTCTGTGAGGTTGTGTGGGTTGTGCATGGAAGAACGTTGATGTTGCAGGAACTTTGACATTGTAACATACTTAAAAAAACCCCAGTGAAGACTCTAAATGAACCCAGTCAAAACAAGGTTTTTCTCGGTCCCCAAATCCCAAACCTCTGCTGGGACATAATTATGACCACCACAACAGGATTTGCCTGGTCAAGAAAATATTTGCCCATCCAAAATGGATTCTGTTTGAATTTAAAGAAGATAGTTTTTTTTGCAGAATTGTAATCTTCAGTCCATGGTAGATATTTATCCTCCTGTGGCATTGTGAAGGATTTAGCCTTGCAGTCTCTTGATCGTAAGCATCTTCATTGTACTTGTTTTTACTTTTTTTTCCAGATTTAAAATAAAACTGAACACACCCATTTCCTCTGTTAATATGAACTGATAATAAAGATGATTGCAGCACAGGTCTGCATTCTGAAAGTAACTCTAGTCTGTGCCTTTCGTACTTCAGTTCAAAAGAAGAAAAGAGAATAAAGATGATTGCTAGCACAGGTCTGCACTCTGAAAGTAACACTACTCAGTGCCTCTTGTACTTCAGTTCAAAAGAAGAACCAAGAACCTGGCACCATATTTTTGTAAACACTTATAGAGCTGAAAGAAGAGAGGGTTGAATGTGAATGGGTTATTAAGTAATGGTAAAAGTAAAAGGGTAAAGGTGTCCCATAACCTAGGTGGTTGTAGGGGAGTGAGGTATCAGAAACCTCAGCTTCTCTAGGGGCCAGCATATTGAGGGCGGAGCCCATCTCCTCTCCCTTGCTGCCTTACCTTCCCTGACCCTAAAGAGGGCAGGTACCCATTTTACAGCTGGATGAACTGGGGGGACTGTACTGAAGCCAAGGCGCACAAACGGTCACCCATCCAACTGGTAACCATGCTCTATGCTGCTTAACTTGACTGGGGAAAGCAAGCGCTCTGACCACTGAGCTATCCTGCCCCCATCAAGTAATGGCTTGTGTGTTAGTGCCCTGGTAAGGAATTAGTACACAAATATATAGCCATGCTTGCTTGTAACAATGATAACAACAAAAAGAAATTTTCTATGAGCAATACTTGCTATTCATTCAAAATTTTGATGAAAAGCATTCTATGGTGTTAAAAAAATGCAGGAGATTTGAAGAGACAGCTCGTGTTAAGTGAAGAATGGATGAAGTTGTCAGTCATTGTGACCAGTTCTGATGGATGTCTTTGGTTGCTGAGTGCATTGTTCCATGTGTTTGCAGCTTTGTGTTCAGAAATTGAGGATCCTGATTGAAGACTCGGACCAAAACTGTAAGTTGTGTGTGTACATGTGTGTGTCTGTTGGAGTAGATACATTCATTACCTTGTCTAAGGCTGTCTGTCTGTCTGTCTGTCTGGCTGTCTCTCTGTCGGGCTGTCTCTCTCTGTCTCTCTGTCCTGTGTGTGTGTACATGTGTGTGTCAGTGTGGAGTAGGATACATTCATTACCTTGTCTCTGTCTGTCTGTCTGTCTGTCTGTCTGTTGTGTGTGTGTGTGTGTGTGTGTGTGTGTGTGTGTGTGTGTGTGTGTGTGTGTGTGTGTGTGTGTGTGTAATGTGTGTGTCAGTTGGAGTAGGATACATTCATTACCTTGTCTAGGTCTGTCTGTCTGTCTGTCTGTGGATTTTAAAGTTGACTTGCTTCTGGTTGAATTCTCTCCAAATGGTTATAGTGATTGATGGAGGTCTCTTGGTGCACAAGATTATTTAGAGGTGTCACTCAGGATTCATTTTCAGTGTCATTGCGTTTCATTCTTGTCCTGGTGGTCATGTATTTGGATGCAGCGATTGATTTAGACATGATTTGTAAGGTAAAGATGGTTTCTGTGTGAATGGTGCAAATGGAACAGGGGTGGAAAGGGCCTGTGAGGATGACTAGGCTTCACAGGAGATTGTAAACCGTGATTACAACCCATTTTGATGAACACGTTTCCTATTATTTTGTAAATACTTAAAAATTGTTGTTAACTTTTTGGGGGGGGGGGGGGGGGGGGGTGTAAAATCATATCTCAACTGTCTCACTGTGTGGCACTTATGTGTACGGACGGTTTTTTTTTGTTTTTTTTTTGTCTTTCCCGCTATCTAAAACTTAAAATTAGTCTATCAAGCAGAATTAGTACCCTGCATAGAAACTAACCACATTTTTCATGAAATTTGCCCATACTTCCTAGACAGTTGTTAGGATGTTTGAGTTATCATTGTAAACATAACATGAAATGAAACCTACTTTCCATGCAATTTTGTGGGTTTGCAAGTTGATGGAGATGGTAGCTAAGTTAAAGATCAGCAGAAGAAGGTGGGTGTGTACGCGGAGGAGAAGGGATGGAATCAGCTGAGGATCTAGGATTAAGGCTACAAGGTTATTTTCAGTACACAGGGGAAAGACACACTGCTGGTTGTTTCAGTACACAGGGGAAAGACATACTGTGTTGGTTGTTTTCAGTACACAGGGGAAAGACACACTGTGTTGGTTGTTTTCAGTACACAGGGGAAAGACATACTGTGTTGGTTGTTTTCAGTACACAGGGGAAAGACATACTGTGTTGGTTGTTTCAGTACACAGGGGAAGGACACACTGCTGGTTGTTTCAGTACACGGGGGAAAGACACACTGCTGGTTGTTTCAGTACACGGGGGAAAGACACACTGCTGGTTGTTTCAGTACACGGGGAAAGACACACTGCTGGTTGTTTCAGTACACGGGGAAAGACACACTGCTGGTTGTTTTCAGTACACGGGGAAAGACACACTGATGGTTGTTTCAGTACACGGGGAAAGACACACTGCTGGTTGTTTCAGTACACGGGGGAAAGACACACTGCTGGTTGTTTCAGTACACGGGGAAAGACATACTGTGTTGGTTGTTTCAGTACACGGGGGAAAGACATACTGTGTTGGTTGTTTCAGTACACAGGGGAAGGACATACTGTGTTGGTTGTTTCAGTACACGGGGAAAGGACATACTGTGTTGGTTGTTTCAGTACAGAAGTGAAAGACATACTGTGTTGGTTGTTTTCAGTACACAGGGGAAAGACATACTGTGTTGGTTGTTTCAGTACACAGGGGAAAGACATACTGTGTTGGTTGTTTCAGTACAGAAAAGACATACTGTGTTGGTTGTTTCAGTACGCAGGGGAAAGACATACTGTGTTGGTTGTTTCAGTACACAGGGGAAGGACATACTGTGTTGGTTGTTTCAGTACAGAAGTGAAAGACATACTGTGTTGGTTGTTTCAGTACGCAGGTGAAAGTCTGACATATTGTGCTGTGTTTCAGTACAAAGGTGAAAAGTCAGACATGTGCTGGTTGTTTCAGTACACAGGTGAAAAACATATTGCGCTGGTTGTTTCAGTGGAGAAATGAAGTGAGCCATGTTGTGGTGTGTGTTGTTGCAGTACAGAAGTGAAAGACACACTGTGGTGTGTGTTGTTGCAGTACAGAAGTGAAAGACATACCGTGTGTGTTGTTTCAGTACAGAAGTGAAGTGAGCCACACTGTGGTGTGTGTTGTTGCAGTGAAGTACCTGGGCCTGCTGGCCATGTCCCGCATCCTGGCCTCGCACCCCAAGTCGGTGCAGGGGCACAAGGACCTGGTGCTGCAGTGTCTGGACGACAAGGACGAGTCGATCCGCCTGCGCGCCCTGGACCTGCTGTACGGCATGGTGACCAAGAAAAACCTGATGGAGATCGTCAAGAAGCTGATGGTGCACATGGACAAGGCAGAGGGCTCCCACTACCGCGACGAGCTCCTCTCCAAGATCATCCTCATCTGCTCACAGTCCAACTACCAGTTCGTCACCAACTTTGAGTGGTAGGTGGTTTGGGGGTGGCTTTGGTGTGTGTGGTGTGTGTGTGTGTGTGTGTGTGTGTGTGTGTGTGTGTGTGTGTGTTTGTGTATGTGTGTGTGTGTGTGTGTGTTGTGTGTGTGTGTGTTGTGTGTGTGTGTGTGTGTGTGTGTGTGTGTGTGTGTGTGTGTGTTTTCAACCCTGATGACTATCTGATTTATTTTTTTAACCTCTTCTCTGCGCTGTTTACGAACAGAAACCATTACCAGCAATGCTCAGTTGACGATCGCTGTTTGTCATGATTCAATGCTCTCTGAGTTTCATCGAGCATGTGCCTGAGCAAAGTATGACAGCAGCAAAAGGGTTACGCAGTCTCCAGATAATTGACTTTTTTTTTTAAATCATAAAGATGAATGTCCGAAGTTGTAGAGAATAAATTACTTACAGAGAATAAATCACAATAAAAGAAAGAAAGGTTAGTGATTCAAAACTAAGTTACAATTGAAAATATCTGTGTGGAATAACTTCTTTCAAGAAAACTTGAGAGTTGACCTTCTGACCAATCAATGGAAGCTGAGAAAAGACGAGTATTCTTGAGTTGTTTTGAGAAATGTTGATCAGCCATTTTGTGAAAGAAAGTACATGTCAGAAAATTCAGTTTGCAGTACTAAAAATCTCAGCATGCTTGTAAACTGTTTCTGTTGCTGCATATGAAGATG
>CM060323.1:65115122-65172622 GCA_030674155.1 Stramonita haemastoma | reverse complement strand
CCCTAGAGAATCTGAAGTCTCTGACACCTCACTCCTGTACGACCGCCTAGGTTATGAGACACCTTTACCTTACCTTTTATACAGTAGTTGTTTTTTCTGTTTGTATACAATAGTTGTTTTTCTGTATGCATGCAGTAGTTGTTTTTCTGTATGTATATAGTATTTTTTTGTTTGTTTGTTTGTAATAGTTTTTCCCACCATGAAGGAATCTGTTTTTTAACTTTAGGGATTTGTTTCCTTGTTTTATATCCTTCCATGAGGAGAAAGTTTTATGTAGTGATGTGTGTGTGTGTGTGTGTGTGTGTGTGCGTGTGTGTGTGTGTGTGTGTGTGTGTGTGTGTGTGTGTGTGTGTGTGTGTGTGTGTGTGTGTGTGTGCATGCATGTGTGTGTGTGTGCGTGTGTGTGTGTGTGCATGCATGTGTGTGTGTGCGTGTGCGTGTGTGTGTGTGTGTTTGTGTTTGTGTTTGTGTGTGCATGTGTGTGTTTGTGTGTGCATGTGTGCATGTGTGTGTTGTGTGTGTGTGTGTGTGTGTGTGTGTGTGTGTGTGTGTGTGTGTGTGTGTGTGTGTGTGCATGTGTGTGTGTGTGTGTGTGTGTGATGTGTGTGTGTGTGTGTGTGTGGTGTGTGTGTGTGTGTGTGTGTGCAGTGTGTGTGTGTGTGTGTGCATGTGCCCCACAGGCGTGCAGCATGCTGGCGCTGGTGAAGTATGTGGTGAAGATCCGGGACAAGGGGGTGATGGTGGGGGATGAGCTGGCGGCCCTGTACGCTGGAGAGCTGAACCCTGTGGCCGCCAAGGCGCAGCGCAAAGTGCCCGTGCCTGAAGGGTCAGTCAGTCAGTCAGTCACCTGCGTGTGTGTGTGTGTGTGTGCGTGTGCGTGTGTGTGTGCGTGTTTGTGCGTGTGTGTGTGTGTTTGTGCGTGTGTGTGTGTTTGTGCGTGTGTGTGTGGTGTGTGTATGGTGTGTGTGTGCGTGCGTGCGCCCGCGCGCGTGAGCGAGCGTGCGTGCGTTTCATTCACCTGTGTCTTATGTTGTGTGTTATGTAGCAGAAGTTGATGTTCCTGCCTTTGTTGTACTTATGAACTGCAGATTTTGTAATGGACAATTTTTGGATAATGGAATGTGTTCAGTTTTTTTTGGGGGGGGGGGGTGGGGGGGGGAGAGACTTGAGTGCAGTATAGCTGATGATCACAGAAATGTTGGAATTGTGAACTTGCATGTGTTCTCTGTTATTATATATGCATACATATAGGCTGCATTCATCTTCACATCACATCCCCCCCCCCCCCAACACACACACAGAGGCAAATACTTGCAGACATATGCATAATACATACAGGGATGCACAACCCCATACCTGCCTTTCCCTCCCTCTCTCCCCCTGCCTCCCCATGCCCTGTGCATCCAACAGCAGACCAGCAGTGACTGAAGGGGGTGCTGTGTTGCAGGCTGGACCTGGATGCCTGGATCAACCAGCCCGAGTCAGACAGCAGCGATGAAGAGACCATGGGGGTCGGCTTCTTCTCCACTGTGGGCTCCGAGGAACACAGGTAAGGCTGAATCACCTGATCCCCTCCACAACAGCTTGGGGCGTGTGTGTGTGTGTGTGTGTGTGTGGATCCTTTTTGTGTGCAGTCTGGTTAAGAATTGGTTCAGGTTGGAAAGTCAGCACCTGATTGTAAAATATATGATTGATTGTGATTGAGAGAGAGCCTTCTTCAGAAGTGCAGGGTTGAATTGGCATTGTGCAGCAGGGTGAGGGTATTGTTGTGGGGTGTTGAGCCTTGTCTGGCTGAAAACCTAGGGAGTACCCACACAGTGATTGCACTCTGACTCTCTCACCCTACCTGGGAATCACTGTCAGATATAGGTACACGCTGGATGAACAGTTTGCTGGTATACCTGTTTACCTTGCCATGTAGGCTGCCCTACTCTGTCTTCTGAACATTGTGAAGGTATCTGGTGCTTGCTGCTTCCACAGTGGAGTCCTGTGATAGAAAAGGAAAAAAAAGTTCAAATTCACTTTGGTTTGTTGAATCCATCAACCTGTGATATATTTGGAGCTACTGTAAATTTTGAGATATGAATGAATGCTGATGATTAAGCTGTCATGCCAGATGTGTGTGTTGCAGGACAACGTATCAGCTGGAAACTTCCAAACCAGCGCCGGAACTCACACCAGAAGAGCTGGAAAAAGTAAGAACGAGCTGTGTCAGTTTATGTGTATTACCTACGTGACACTGTTGATGCTATGTTTCTGTGTTTTATTGTGAGTAGTTGACACATCAGCTGTAGCCATGCTGTAGTTGTAGGAGAAGAAAGATGGACTAGTGGCTGCTGCTGCCTTCCCTCATGTGGAGCCATGGTGGTGGGGACCAGTGTCTGGGGATGATGGCTGACGTGCAATCTGTCAGTCAGGAGATGTTGGCCTACATCGGTCTCCACTCTGTGGGCTGATGCTTGCTTCACCTCTTCACTGCCTTGTTATTTTATTTTATTCTTTTATATCGAGGATAATGGATTAAGCACTCATGTGTTTTTTTACATCCGGTCCCCATGTGTATGCAGTTTTTATAAATCATGTCATCTATTCATCCTTGTGTGTGTGTGTGTGTGTGTGTGTGTGTGTGTGTGTGTGTGTGGTGTGTGTGTGTGTTGTGTGTGTGTGTAAAAGTGCCCTTTGACAGGCTGGAAAAGAGGTCATGCATTACAGTATTTTTAGTTGACCTTGATTACGATTTTTCACTGCTGACAATCAGATGTCTGCATAGAGTGCCCAAGCTGCCAGATTCAGTCCTTTGCCCAGTGGAAAAGTTTGCTTTTCTTCATCATTACTCTGTTTTTCACCCCAGAAACTCTCTCTCCTCTTGGCAAATAGCAGTCTGGCCTATGAAATGGGTGTTGCAACAAAAGGGATATACTCAATAAAAAAAAAATCTGATTAGTTCAAGCTTGTTGCATAAAGAGACTTGAAATTTTTTTGTTTTATTATATGAAAAAAAAAAATTCTAGGATTATGGAATAAGTACTTATGTGCTTTTTTACTTCCAGTCCCTGTGTGTATGCAGTTTTGTAAATTTTGTCATCCGTTCCCACTGGCACACAATGGCCTACTCTTCTGAAAAGTTCTGTGTGCTTTGCACATGGGACCTCAGTTTATAGTTTCATCCAAAGGGCTTTTGGGGGGAGTGGAGTCAGCACTGATGTTAACTCCAGAGGAAAACTCCTCTTGAACAAGATTTGATCCCAGGTCAGCATATCATAAGCATATCACTCTGTTGAGAAAACATGTGTTTTGAAATGTAAAAAAATGTGAACAGTTTTGTTGAATTTTTCTGTGTGGTGAAGTTTTTAGTCCCCAGATAGAATCTCTGTGTCATGAGGAATAGTTAGTGCATGATGTTAACGTCACCTGTTTCACCACTGCTGTTCCTGCTGATGATTGTTCAGCGCCGTGAAGCCAGACGCACAGAACAAGAGCACAACCCACACTACCTGAAAGATGACGGGCGTGGCAAGAAATCGCGACGAGGGGACAACGATGTCAGCGGTATTCCAGTGGCAGCCATTGATCTGTCTGTGCCACTGCATGTGCCAGGTAGGTGGCTGTGAATAGGTCTCCTGCCTTAGTCACCTTTTTCTTTTTTTAAATATTTTTTATTTCATTTTTTTTTTACATAGGATTTCACTGCAATAAAGTATTGGAGAAAATGAACTTTTGGTTATATATTATAGTGTGTGTTTATTTTGTTTTATTTATTCATTGTTTTATTTATTTGTTTATTTTGAGGATGATGGAATAAGCACTCATGTGATATTTTTTTTACATCTTGTCCTTGAGTGTATGGTTTTGAACATTTTGTTGATCCGTTCCCAAGTGCACACAATAACCTACACTTCCAGAAAAATGCACACAACCGTCATATATATAGAGAGAGGATTTCTTGAACAACTCTTCCATTGAGATTTCTGAATGACTTGTTTCAGAGTCAGGATAAGGAGGAGGAGAGGAAAGATTGGTTCTAGAGAGTCATCATTTAAAAATTAGTGTATAAATTTGGTTTTAGACAGCCATCATTTAAAAATTATTGTATAGTTTTGGTTTTAGAAAGCCATCATTTTAAAAATATTGTATAATTTTGGTTTTAGAAAGCCATCATTTAAAGATTATTGTATAAATTTGGATTTAGACAGCCATTATTTAAAAACTATTATATAAATTTGGTTGTAGACAGCCATCATTTAAAAATTATTGTATAATTTTGGTTTTAGAAAGCCATCATTTAAAAGTTATTGTATAATTTCGGTTTTAGAAAGCCATCTTTTAAAAATCATTGTATAATTTTGGTTTTAAAAAGCCATCATTTAAAACATTTTTGTGTAATTGTAGATTTCTTCTTTGCTGTCTTAAGTACTTGTTGCTCTCTCTCTCTCTTCTCTCTCTCTCTCTCTCTCTCTCTCTCTCTCTCTCTCTCTCTCTCTCTCTCTCTCTCTCTCTCTCTCTCTCTCTCTCTCCTCTCTCTCCTCCTCCTCCTCCTCCTCCTCCTTCCCCCCTCCCTCCCTCTCCCGGTCTTTCTCCCTCCCTCTCCCTCTCTCCCCTTCCCTCCCTCTCTGTCTCCCTCTCCCACCCTCTGTCTCCCTCCCTCCCCCCTCTCCCTCTCCCTCCCTCATTCCTCTCCCTCTCTGTCTCCCTCCCTCCCTGTCTCCCTTCCTCTCCTCTCCTCTCCCTCCCTCCCTCTCTCTGTCTCCCTATTTCCCCCTCTCTCCCTCTCTCTCTCCCCCACTCTCTCTCTCTCTCTCTCTCTCTCTCTCTCTCTCTCTCTCTCTCTCTCTCTCTCTGTTTAGTGGAATCCATGCCATGCTGACCATCTGGGTTGTAGAAATGATAAGTTTTTTGGTTTCTGAAAATGTGTGTTTTGTGGCCAGTCCCCTTCCCGCTGTCCCCTTGTGAATGGGCTGAAAAAGCTGGACACAATAAAGTGTTGTCATTGTCATGGTTATTGTCATGGTGTCTGTGTGTAATAATAATAATAATAATAAAATGGAGGCTTATATAGCGCCAATTCCCAAACTGTGTGTGTGTGTGGTGACAGGGCTGTCCTCGTCGGACAAGTACATGCAGCTGGAGAGCCAGAAGGCGGCGGAGAGCAAGCGGCACAAGGAGGGCAAGAGCAAGAAGAAGGGGAAGAAGAAGCGCCGGAAGGAGAAGCACAGCGAGTCGGAGGAGGACCTGGAGCAGATGCACGCCGTCAGCACCGTGCTCGACGCTCCGGACGTGAGTACCGCAGCAACAACACTGTTCTAAAGCTAGCTGTCTGTCTGAACTCACAAACCCCATAGTGCTGTGCTCTTGTGCTTTGCTTTTTTTTTTTTTTTTTTTTTTTTTTTCCCAAGGTTTCATTTTGTCTGCAGAAAGTATTCAGGACAGACTTGATTTTTTTTGGTGGAAATTTTTGTGTCAGAAATATTTTGGGCTTCTGTGTGTGTGTGTGTGTGTGTGTGTGTGGGTGTGGGTGTGTGTGTGTGTTGTGTGTGTGTGTGTGTGTGTGTGTGTGTGTGTGTGTGTGTGTGTGTGTTGAGAGAGAGAGAGAGAGAGAGAGAGAGAGAGAGAGAGAGAGAGAGAGAGAGAGAGAGAGTGCTTAGATTATGAATGCTTATTATGTGGAATGGTTCAGTGGTGTGACCATCATTTTTAATCTGAAGAACTGGGTTTGAACCATCCTCATGAGGTTTTTGTCATAGTTTTGTCTTCTGTGCCCTGCTGGCCTTTTATGTGAGGCTTTACATGCAGGCTTTGGGAACTAGTTCACACATCACAGCTGCAGGGTTCACACAAGTCCTAAAAAAGCCCTAATTTTGGGAAAGCCAAAATAGGGCCCCTAAAAAGCCCTAAAAATGAGACATATTGCGCTGGAGGCCCTAAAAAGCCCAAAAAATGGAAGTCATGTGTGAGATTTTATTTTAAAAATTAAAAAAAATATATTCAAAATAAAACTTTGGAGAAATAAATGCGAGAAGCATGTCCGAAGTTCGTATTATCGCCTATAGAATATTTGTCGTCTGCTACTCGCGTTGGGCCACCTATTTTGTAAAGGGAAGTAATAGTAATTGCCTCCCTTGGAAATGTGATCGTTTTGCTCCGCAAAGGGTGGTGTGCAACCTTGTGCAGACCTGTGCACCTTCTGTATTTGTTCCAGAAAAAGTTGTAAAATAAGAAAATACAGTTTAATTCATGAAAATCCAATTTTTGTCCAAAAAAAAAATCTGAAAATCAAAGATATAGTCTTCTATTGTTAACCCTTTGCTGGGCACAACGCCCCAAAGCGCCCGACCCTGTCCTTGGGCAAAACGCCCCAAAGCGCCCGGCGACATGACCGTCACTTCAGAGCGATCATACAGTCGAAATTCCCGCCAATCTCGCTTCAAATCTCGTGAATATAGAAGCCACGAGACTGCCCGCGAGACTTCCGCATGTTTAATACAAATGGCGGCGATTGGAGTGAGTTTGTTGCAAGTTTTGGAGGAAAAAAATCGCAAATTTTTCCAAGATGGATGCTATCTTCGAACCCGACATTTACGATCGTTTTTACAGCTTCCATGCCGAAAATATGACGCTGTGAGATGTGTATCTAGGCTCAAATATCGATGTAATCGATCCTAGTAGTGTGTGCACTTCTGAGTTTGTTGACTGAAGTGAGAGAGACGACTTTGACTACGGCGAAGTTCGAGACGAAAATCGATCGTCAAATCTAACACGGCCGATACGCGTTTTGAATTCTACTCTTAGATTTGGGGAAATTATCGTGGATTTCAAGTTCGGCAATGGTTCAGAACTTGATATATTTTGTTATTTGGTTGCTATTTGGGATTTTGATACGGTAGCGGCTCAAACTTAAACGTTAAGCTGATCGCGATCATCGGTAAACAAAAATGGCGATCGTCGGAATGTTCGATGTGTTCGTGCACCATTTATCAAAAAAACTAAAAAACCAACAGTAGGTTGAAAATATCTTTTCTATAATTGTTTCTTAATGTTTTAGTTTTTATTTAATCAAAATCCATGCACGCATTCTAAAGTTATTGCAACGCTAACTGTAACACACACAAACCAATCAATGACTTTGTGTGTTTATGCATTATAATTCTAAAAGAAAATAAAAATAATGACAAAAATTGGGTATTAGCAATTTCTTTATTCATTTCTGCATCTTGCTGTTTTTATTTCATCAAAATCCATCTGACCATTGTAGAGTTATTGCATGTTAAATACATACACCCACTCACAAGCCATCCACCTCCATTTTCTCTGCCCGGCAGGAAGGTGACAAATGATTTTGCTGTGCCCAGCAAAGGGTTAAGCGATGCCATTCATCTCGCATTACGTCGTCTGCTAGGTCCTATCGTTCAGTTGTCTCCCCTTATAGCGCATGCGCACAGCATCTCTTTCAAAACAAAATTGCGGAAAGTAGTGTAGACTTTCGCGGAAAAACAGATCGAACTGACACACTTACAAGCAAAGAAAGACGCGGAATAAACGCAAAATGACGCTAACAGGCCATGATGGGGCTAGAAGAGGTACAGTTGCGGATATAGATGCACAAACAGAAAAATTGGTTGTTCGTTTTGCCGAGCAATGTTTAAAACTTGCGCTATGTCTCTCGATAGTGAAAGTTGAGCTTTCATTAGCAAGTGGTGTCGAAAATTGGAACATGGTCGGAAAATAACAAACCACGGCACTTAAGTTATAGAAGCGCTAATTTCTTGGCAAATCATGGAACAGTAACCCTTTCGCATCTTCGGGAAATCAGTTGATCGTTTAAAACAGCAGAGTGACTGTTCTAAAGTTACATCGCATGGAACACAGCCTCCGCTCTGCCGCTGTGGGCCTACCGGACAGCCGGAAAGTACACACATACACAGAACTTGTTTTTTGGCCACGCAAACTGTCATGGTGGATTCACTCCGAAATCAGATGAATTTTTAATCTGCTTTTGTACGGGGGCTTCAACTTGATTTTAAAATGATAAAGACAGGATCTTCTTCAGTCTTCAGAAGAGTGTATTGATCTCTCTCTCTCTCTCTCTCTCTCTCTCTCTCTCTCTCTCTCTCTCTCTCTCTCTCTCTCTCTCTCTCTCTCTCTCTCTCTCTCTCTCTCTCCACACACACACACACACACACACACACACACACACACACACACACACACACTGGAAGTAAATTACACACACACACACACACTCACACACACACACACACACACACACACACACACACACACACACACACACACACACACACACACACACACAGTTCTCTCTCTCTCTCTCTCTCTCTCTCTCTCTCTCTCTCTCTCTCTCTCTCTCTCTCTCTCTCTCTCTCTCTGCCTCTCTGCCTCTCTCATTTTCTCCACCTCTCACTGTCTTACACAGTCAGTCAGACACACACACACACACCTCTTCCCCCCCCTCTCTTTCTCTGTCTATGTGTGTCTGTCCTTTCTTTCTCTTTCTTCCTCTTGACCTCTATCTGCATTAGTGCACATTTGTCTAGAAACATACTCAGTTTTGCTATGTGATTACTTGGGTATAGAACCTCCTTTAGATTGAAGAAATGACAGAAAAAGTCATACTTGGAGAGCTTATTTTAGGGCAGAAATTGCTTAGTATCAAGAACTGAAACGAGTTCAAGGAGAGGCCGTTAAACAGGCTAGAATTGTTGAAAAACCTTCAGCTTCAGGGAGCAATATCCCCTGATCCCCACAACGGGCTCTGCCCCTTGACCCCGCCAGGGGGCAATGCCCCCTGGACCACCCCACTGTTCAGAGTTTTTGGACTCTGTCAATTCCCACCCCTGATATTAATATATATATATGTATGTGTGTGTGTGTGTGTGTGTGTGTGTGTGTGTGTGTGTGTGTGTGCGTGTGTGTGTGTGTGCGTGTGTGTGTGTAAGGAAAAGTGTATTTAGGTTGCTATTTATACATTTGTTACCCGCAGCTAGGCCCTGAATTTGGATTAAAAGGCCCTAAAAAAAGGCCCTAAAAAGCCCTAAATTTTGTTCCACCAAGTCTGTTATGAACCCTGCAGCTGGTGCACAGGTTGACAACCCATTCATCTTTTGTAATTAAAGTAACCCAGCCATAGCCAGTGGAATGGACATTACACAATAGCCCCTTATATGTGTAGAGCTACCAGCACTTTGGGTGATGTAGTTAGTGAAGCATCTGCCACATAGCCGATGTTATGTATTGGATAGGGAACATAGTGAAGCATCTGCCACATAGCCGATGTCATGTATTGGATAGGGAACATAGTGAAGCATCTGCCACATAGCTGATGTCATGTATTGGATAGGGAACATAGTGAAGCATCTGCCACATAGCCGATGTCATGTATTGGATAGGGAACATAGTGAAGCATCTGCCACATAGCTGATGTCATGTATTGGATAGGGAACATAGTGAAGCATCTGCCACATAGCCGATGTCATGTATTGGATAGGGAACATAGTGAAGCATCTGCCACATAGCTGATGTCATGTATTGGATAGGGAACATAGTGAAGCATCTGTCACATAGTCGATGTCATGTATCGGATAGGAAATATCCCAAAGTCAGAATGCGGCTACCTTCATGGTGGGCAAAAACAGCCGCATACACAAAACCCTACCATTGGTAAACCTTGGAACTCTAGCCGAGGAACCAATAAAAAAAATACCCATAGAAGAGTATAGGGAATATTTCACTTGTAAAAATAAGGATTTAACTCAATCAGGATGGCTAGTTCTCTCCCTTTCTTTTCCCCACAAACAGCCCATTTGTAATGGTTATTAAAAAAATCATAAAAAATACAAAACACACAGTAAGAGAATGAAATTTTCTGAACTTATGAATAACATGCTGGGTTAGTACATATCACAAGATTGAAGCTCTCACTTAAATATTTGAGCTTTGACTAGCATGAAGAAAATACTCTGAATTTTGTACTCCGTGTCGCTACTCCATGTTGGTTACTCTTTGAATCCGTGAACAAAGATTTTAGAACACAAGAAATCACCCAACAGTGCTCTGCATTCAACCTGGACAGGCTCAGGAAGCTATGTTAAGCTGTACTAGTCGTAGTATTATGCGGCCGCCACTTGAAAAATCTGCAAACAGCAAATCAGCTATAGCGGACGGCCGTCCAAAGCCGTTGCTTTACACTGATCCGCTACAGCAGACAGCCATCCTCTGAGAGTTAAAAAACGAAGCAAAACAAAACGAAATATTGTTTTTTAACTGTTTGTGAGCTCCGTGCATGTTTGAGGGATTTGATAGTTTAAGGAGGTGTCGTCGACTATTTAGCAGAAAATCATTCCTGACATTTTAACTGACCTGCATGGTTTGCCGGAAAATAGCATGTGGGATAGGAAATGATCTTGGCTTTGTTTTGATTTCCCGATTGATCAGCATTGTCCCCTTGGAAATGTATTGGGGGAAAAAGAGGGTTAATTAAGATGCCAAGAAGTTGGCCCATGAGTACAGGAGAATGTGCCTTGTATTGCATTGTATTGCATTGCATTGCCTTGCCTTGCCTTGTATTGCCTTGCATTGTATTGCATTGCCTTGTATTGCATTACCTTGCATTGCATTGCCTTGCATTGCATTGTATTGCCTTGCATTGTATTGCAGTGCCTTGTATTGCAGTGCCTTGTATTGCCTTACCTTGCATTGCCTTGTATTGTATTGCCTTGTATTGCATTGCCTTGTATTGCCTTGCCTTGTATTGCCTTGCCTTGTATTGCAGGGGGCAGAGGGCAACTCTGACAGGGAGGAGGATGGCGGCGACAAGAAGGACCCCTACAAGATGCTGGACATCAACCTGGATGCGTGAGTATCTCCGTGAGAGAGAGAGAGACAGAGAGAGAGAGAGTGAGAGAGAGAGACAGAGACAGAGTGTGTGTGTGAGAGAGAGAGAGAGTGTGTGAGAGAGAGAGAGAGAGAGAGAGAGAGAGAGAGAGAGGAGAGAGAGAGAGAGAGACAGAGAGAGAGTGTGAGAGAGAGTGAGAGAGTGACGGAGAGAGAGAAAGAGAGAGTGAATGATGAGGGAGAGAGAGAGAGAGAGAGAGAGAGAGAGAGAGAGTGAGAGAGAGAGAGACAGAGAGAGAGAGAGACAGAGAGAGAGAAGAAGAGAAGAGAAGAGAGAGAGTGTGTGTGTGAGAGAGAGAGAGAGAGAGAGAGAGAGAGAGAGAGTGAGTGAGTGAGTGAGTGAGTGAGTGAGTGAGAGAGAGACACAGAGAGAGAGAGAGAGTGTGAGTGAGAGAGAGACAGAGAGAGTGTGAGAGAGACAGAGACAAAAGAGAGACAGAGAGAGATACAGAGAGAGGGAGAGAGACAGAGAGACAGAGAGAGAGACAGAGAGAGGGAGAGACAGAGACAGACAGACAGAGAGACAGAAAGAGAGACAGACAGAGAGAGTGCCATTACTCTTGGCCTTGTCTTAGCGAATTTTGTTTGCTACTAACGTCTTTTATTGGTTGGTGGTCTGGTCAGATGTATTTCGAGCCCAACATTCAGTTAGTGCATTTTTGTGAACATTTTGAATTGAAAGGTGCATGCTTTTAAAAAAAAAAAAAAAAAAAAATGTACAGGATATATTGTGTGTGAATTTTAAAAGATTTCTAGTGTTATGATGTTTGTCCATGCTTAATGTCATTATTTCTGAAATGGCACTGATTTAATTTGGAATAAATCTGTTTACATACTTACGCAAATAGAACAGACATGCACACTCACTCACTGACACAGACATACAGACATACAGACATGCATGCACGCACGCACGCACGCACGCATACACACACACACACACACACACACACACACACACACACACACACACACACACACACACACACACACACACACACACACACCCTTCTCCCTTCTCTCTCTCTCTCTCTCTCTCTCTCTCTCTCTCTCTCTCTCTCTGTCTCTCTAACCCCACCTCACCCCCACCCCTTCCTCCCTACTCCTCAGCTTTAGTTTATAACAACCCCCACCCCCACCCACCCCCCAAAAAAAAAATCCCAGTAAAAGCAAAATGTGTATTTTGTCAACAGACCTTTGAGAGACGACGAAACTTTACCGGTGCGGACGCACCGTATCGTGGTGGATGAACCCAAAGCGGAAAATGCAGACGATGGTGCTGGGAGTGTGACTGTTGAGAAGCACAAGAAGAAACACAAGAAGGACAAAGAGAAGAAGGAGAAGAAGGAGAAGAAATCCAAGGTCAGTCAGTGTTCCAGGCTTCAGTATCGAGGTTCAGATTTTGTCCAGAAAAAAGACCCCCCCCTCCCAAATATTTAAAAAAGTAACCTTGGAAGAATGAGAAAAATGCTTAGCTCTGTAATGTGGTATCTTCTGTTTTGCTGCATGGAAATCATTATTTTCATGAACTTGAAACAGAAAGATTAAACATTATGTCCAAATTTTAAACTTTACTTCCAAGATGGTTTTGAAGTGAACGGAATGCTTGTTGTAAAGAGTACTTTGAATTTTACTGACTTTGTGTTGATGTGTATTTGGAGCATAAGTATTGAACAGAAATTGTATTGTATTAAAAAACACAAGATGACAGTAAAGGGGCCAAACGGTAGCATTCAGATACTCATGATGAAAAATACATTTTGGAATAGTATGAAGTCTGATGGATTTTTTCAATTGAATACAAGCCAGAACAAGCAAAACAGATAGAAAATAGGAAGCCATTGGTTATGTACATTGCTCTTTACACAGGAAACCATTGGCTATTTACATAGGAAACCATTGGCTATTTACATAGGAAACCATTGGCTATTTACATAGGAAACCATTGGCTATTTACATAGTAAACCATTGGCTATTTACACAGGAAACCATTGGCTATTTACATAGGAAACCATTGGCTATTTACACAGGAAACCATTGGCTATTTACATAGGAAACCATTGGCTATTTACACAGGAAACCATTGGCTATTTACATAGGAAACCATTGGCTATTTACATAGGAAACCATGGGCTATTTACATAGGAAACCATTGGCTATTTACATAGGAAACCATTGGCTATTTACATAGGAAACCATTGGCTATTTACATAGGAAACCATTGGCTATTTACATAGAAACCATTGGCTATTTACACAGGAAACCATTGGCTATTTACATAGGAAACCATGGGCTATTTACATAGGAAACCATTGGCTATTTACACAGGAAACCATTGGCTATTTACATAGGAAACCATTGGCTATTTACATAGGAAACCATGGGCTGTTTACATAGGAAACCATTGGCTATTTACATAGGAAACCATGGGCTATTTACATAGGAAACCATGGGCTGTTTACATAGGAAACCATTGGCTATTTACATAGGAAACCATGGGCTATTTACATAGGAAACCATGGGCTGTTTACGCGCTACTGATACATGCATGAGCAGCACTGATGACTTCTGTTGTTCTTTGTAAGAAGCAGTGTCATTCAGCTGTGTGTGTGTGTGTGTGTGTGTATGTGTGTGTGTGTGTGTGTGTGTGTGTGTGTGTGTGTGTGTGTGTGTGTGTGTGTGTGTGTGTGTGTGTGTGTGTGTTTCAGAAGAAAAAGCGTAGCAAATCGGAGTCCCATGAGGAAAACGGCCCCAGTCTTCTGCTGGCCACCGGGGGAGAGGAGAGGGTGGATGATGCTGCTGCTGCTGCTGTCAACAGTGCTGGGGACACCCTGCAGCAAAACGAAGTCCATGAAACCGCTGAAGCAGTAAGTTATTGGGTTAGTGTGTGACTGTAATCAAACGGTTAAAACCGTTCCAATTGACTCCATGGGTCCATGATGTCCTGGGTTTAAATCTAGGCGGTGTCTGGAGAATTGAGGGTGGGGATTTTTACGATCTCCCAGGTCACTTTCAAGTGCATACCTGCCAATGCCTTAATTCCCCTAGTGTATGTACACCTGCAGAAGATGAAATATGCACGTTAAAGATTGTGTCATTTATGTCGGCGTTTGATGGGTTGTGGAAACAGGAACATACCCAGCACACATCCCCGAAGTCAGAATGTGGCTACCTTCATGCTGGGAAAAAATGATTGCATGAAAAAAAATTCTGTATTGTTCCTGGGCAGGTTTCAAAGAAAAGAAATTTCTTGCATGTGTGGCAGTTATTGTTTTTTATATCTATCTTTTTTCTGTCTGTTTGTCTGCCTGCCTGTCTGTTTGTGTCTGATTTTTTTTAACACTTTGTACCCCAAGGGTGCAGCTGCACTGCAGTCTCTGTGGACCAGCCCTGCAGCAGCTGAGTGCAGTGTGCACTGGGTCATAGTAAAATCCTCATATCTTTTTTGTTTGAAACCCAATTCTTATTAAACTATGGCATTATGTGGGTAAATGACTGCATATTATGTGTGTGCATTAAAGTCTATATTGCATAAAAAATGATATGCTAATCATGGTGTCAAATTACATAATTACTCTGATTTTAAGTGGTAATCCCACTGATGGGCTTATGATTCTTACGCAATGCATGCAACAAATACAACACAATAACCAAAAAACTATACAAGAATCACAAATAAACAGAGACAAACATAGGTACTATACAAATTTTCTTCCAGCATAGCGTCCAATGTTATATAATCTAAGGGAACCAATGAACTGTACACGCAACACTGTCACAGTTACGGTCATGGAATATACAGATAACATTTCTTCCCATGTCGAGTAAGTCTCTGAACTTTTCTACACTACTTTACACATATGCACAGAATATCAGCCCTTCACCAGGTTGCTTGTAGTTAATTTTCATGTAAACACTTGGTGTTTATCGATAGGGGTACTCCAGTACCAAGGCCACGCCCCTCTCCAGTCACCCATCCCCCCCCCCCCCCCCCCCCCCCCTCCTGCCATCCCTTTCAGCTGGCCTATCTCGCTCCTCAAGCAGCACACAGTTAGTATCGCGAGACTCGAAGCTCTCACAATCTCTATCCAAAACACAATCTTTATCGGCAACGTAATAACTCGTTAAAAAGTTCTGTTTGTCAGCAGTAAAAGTCTGATGTACCAAAGCCATACTACAAGCATATGACAAGGTAAAACAATTAACACAATAAAAACACACTCAAATTATATGTAAATTAGCTGTGAACGATGTACGACCTACGTGGCAGCTAAAGCCAACAAGCTAAAACGATGAAGTGAGAATAGAACAGAATGGGAGAGCGAAAGTGAAAGTACCTGCTGTGGTATGGATATATCCGTACCCCGTCCACGGGAGATGATCGCGTGGTACGGATAAATCCGTACCCGGGGTAGAAAGTGTTAATTAATCATATAACTTCGTTATTTCTGTTAATGATAAAGGCAAAGAGTGTTTTCTTTATTAATTGATTGATTGATAATATGTACAGGACAAATCTCTCAGTAGGAGCTGTCTAATAAACACTCAGTTTTTAGTAATGTGACTTACTTGTTGCTTGTTTGCAGCAGTCAGCTATACAGCACATGCCTGTCATGTGTCAGTGCTGAAGCCTTGTATGTGTTGTTGACAGCGCATGACGCCGTGTGCCACGTATGTGTTGTTGACAGCGCATGACGCCTGTGCAGTATGTGTTGTTGACAGCGCATGACTGCCGCGTGCCACATATGTTGTTGACAGTGCACGACTGCCGTGTGCCACATATGTGTTGTTGACAGCGCACTGACTGTCCGCGTGCGATGTATGTGTTGTTGACAGCGCACGACTGTCGTGTAGCCATGTATGTGTTGTTGACAGCGCATGACTGCCGTGTGCACTAGTGTTGTGGAACGATGACTGCGTGTGCCACGTATGTGTTGTTGACAGCACACGACGCGTGTCGATGTAGTGTGATGCACGCACCGTCGTGTACGAGTATTGTTGTTGACAGCGCATGACTGCCGTGTGCCACGTATGTGTTGTTGACAGCGCATGACTGCCGTGTGCCACGTATGTGTTGTTGACAGCGCATGACTGCCGTGTGCCATGTATGTGTTGTTGACAGCGCACGACTGCCATGTGCTACGTATGTGTTGTTGACAGTGCACGACTGTCGTGTGCGATGTATGTGTTGTTGACAGCGCACGACTGTCGTGGGCCATGTCTGTGTTGTTGGCAGCACGTGACTGTCGTGTGCCATGTATGTTTGTTGACACGTGCCATGTCTGTGTTGTTGACAGCGCATGACTGTCATGTGCCATGTATGTGTTGTTGACAGTGCCATGTCTGTGTTTTAAGACAGTGCATGACTGACATGTGCCATGTCTGTGTTGTTGACATGTGCCATGTCTGTGTTGTGGACAGCACATGACTGCCATGTGCCATGTATGTGTTGTTGACTGTCGTGTGCCATGTCTGTGTTGTTGACAGCGCGACGACTTGGAGTTTTGGCTGGCGGACAATGCAGGGGGGAAGGGGGCGGTGGTCAGCGCCAACGGTGGAGTGGATGAAGGTGTGAGCGGTGTGGGTGCTGCTGCCCCCATCCCCACCATCACCACCACCAAGGTGTTGGCCACAGAGGTCGTGCTGACCTCAGAGGAGGAGGAGGACCACACGCCCAGAGACGCTGAGGAGGTCAGTTCTGCCCCCCTCCCCCCTCCCTTCCCTCTCTGGTTTGGCAATTGCCCTTAAAAAGACAAACCCAGACCATTATGACAATAAACATTGCTTTACTACATTGAAACTAAGTGATACATTTTTGCAAAGGAAGTTCTGATGTTTTTAGCCTTCTACTAAAAGGATTTTCTGTGAGTACAAAACAGAACATTGCAGTAATGGACTTATTTTAAAAAGAGGAATGGTAGTATAGAAAGAAGCATAGGTTGATATGTTCATAAGTTTTTTTTGTAGTTATTTTGAATAGATTTTATGGTTGATTATTTTTAACTGTCTTTAATCACTTTTTCTGCTTGGTGATTTTAAATGAATTTTTTCTGGAGGCGATTGAAAGAAAATGTTCAGGTGTAGCTTCACGCGTACATCCCTCAGTGTGACTGTTCACAGAAACAGCGGAAGAAGAAGAAGTCGAAGAAGGACAAGGAGAGGAAGGAGAAGAAGGAGAAGCAGAAGAAGAAGACGAAGGAGAAGCGCAGCGAGTACATAGAAGCGGAGGGCATCACCACCCCCTCCAAGGAAAACCTGCCCCCCTCACAGCAACCCACCCCCATGGAGGTCAAACTGCCGGTCAGTGGGGGCTGTGGAATACATCAGTGACACCAAAGTTGATAGCAGTGCCTTCAGTGTCTGTGTGGATTGGTGAAATCAAGACACAAAGGGAAATAGGAAGGGATCGAGAGTGGGGTGGTAACGAGACTGACAGACTGGTTTTGTGTGAATCTCTTTGATTGTCGTCCTATTTATTATGGTGTTAATTGTAGGTGGTGAAACAGAAGTTGAGAGTTTTATCTTATGGTGCATGTGTAGACATTGTAATGTAGAGCAGTGGTCATAGAGGGCTGTGCCCCAACATTGCTATGAGTGCAAGAAGTTAATTGACTGTATGTATGTATACACAAGCAGGCAGCAACAGCAACAACAGTGGTGGTTGAAGAGTAGTAGCAGTAGTTTACTTCAATGTAGGCACACACACACTTACTTACGCACACTTACACACACTTACACACACACACACAACACACACACACACACACACACACACACACACACACACACACACACACACACACACACACACACACACACACACGCAGCTTTTCTGTATCTTGTGATAAGAGGTTTGTTGATACTGTATGTTATTCTGCATGTTTTGTTTTGTTTTGCAGCCCATGTCCAGTTACAAGCTTCTTGCAGACAATGCCTCCATCAAACTGGTATGTAGGAGATCTGGCCAGACACCAGCTTTATGCTTGTATTCATTTTTTGTTTTGTTTTTAGTGTGGTTCCTGTTGGGCATTCCTATTTACTGGTAATACTGTTTTTTATTATTTTATTTTATTTTATTTTATTTTTATTTCAAGGATAACGGAATAAGCACTCGTGTGCTTTTTTGCTTCCAGTCCCCGTCTGTTTGCAGTTTTGTAAATTCTGTCATCTGTTCCCACTGGTACACAATGGCCTACTCCTCTGAAAGCAGAATGGGGTTTAACATTTGCGCAAGATCTGCACACAGGGCCTCAGTTCATAGTCTCACCCGAAAGACTTGTTTAGAAATGTAGGTGGCTGGATTCAGTACCATGTAAGATAGTGGGGAAAAATGTGACGAGGTGACTTGTACTGAGAAAGTGTATAGATAGGGTGAGCATAGTGCTGTATATTTCACAAGATAAGGGTGTAAAGTTAGAAGGAATCTAAGGTTGAACAATCCACTGAATTCACATTTAGAAATATAATTTGCATTTTTCAGGTTGGAATATGAGGACCTTGGAAATTGTTGCCAGTTTTTCTGCGTGACTGCTTCTTTCGATATCTAGTATTTATGGTGCTAAGCTGTAATAATATCTGTTGTAGATTTTTCTGATTCATTTATCTTTCATTTATGTATTTATTTTGAGTGTTCTGTGTCTTGGAACTGGTGTGGGTATATAGCAGACAGTAAAGTGTATGGTTCGTTGCTGGTTAAGATTTGACAGGTAAGCCGCTGCTGTAGTCTAGTGGTTAGGGCGTTGGACTTGTAATCTAAAGGTCGTGGGTTTGATCCCAGCTTTCGGCTATGGCGTTGTACCCTTGGAAAAGGCATTTTAACGGCTATTTTCTCACCCCACCCAGGTGTAAAAGGGTACCAACCTTGTGTTGGGGGTTAACCCTGCGATAGACTGGCGTCCTATCCAGGGGGAGTCTAGGACTCCCAGTCGCTTAAAAGCCACAGAAACCGGGATAAGCACCGGCCTGATGAGCCTTAGGCTTGGGACAGACTTTAACTTATTTGACAGTTAAGATTTGACCGTTAAGGTGTGACCGTTAAGATTTGACCGTTAAGGTGTGACCGTTAAGATTTGAGGGTTAAGATGTGAGGGTTAAGGTGTGAGGGTTAAGATGTGAGGGTTAAGGTGTGACCGTTAAGATTTGAGGGTTAAGATGTGAGGGTTGAGATTTGACCGTTAAGATGTGAGGGTTAAGATGTGAGGGTTAAGATGTGAGGGTTAAGATGTGAGGGTTAAGATGGAGGGTTTAAGATGTGAGGGTTAAGATGTGAGGGTTAAGATGTGAGGGTTAAGATGTGACTGTTAAGATTTGAGGTTAAGATGTTAGGTTAAATGTGAGGTTAAGATGTGAGGGTTAAGATGTGACTGTTAATATTTTGAGGGTTAAGATGTGAGGGTTAAGATGTGAGGGTTAAGATGTGAGGTTAAGATGTGACTGTTAAGATTTGAGGGTTAAGATGTGAGGGTTAAGATGTGAGGGTTAAGATGTGACTGTTAAGATGTGAGGGTTAAGATGTGAGGGTTAAGATGTGAGGGTTAAGATGTGAGGGTTAAGATGTGACTGTTAAGATGTGAGGGTTAAGATGTGAGGGTTAAGATGTGAGGGTTGAGGTGTGACTGTTAAGATGTGAGGGTTAAGATGTGAGGGTTAAGATGTGAGGGTTGAGGTGTGACTGTTAAGATGTGAGGGTTAAGATGTGACTGTTAAGATGTGAGGGTTAAGATGTGAGGGTTAAGGTGTGACCGTTAAGATTTGAGGGTTAAGATGTGAGGGTTGAGGTTGGCGTGTGCAGACGTACGAGGTTCGCATCAACCACCAGCGCAGCAACCAGGTGGTGGTGTCCATCGTCTTTGCCAACCTGAGCGCCCACACCCTGAAGGACCTGGAGTTCAACGTGCTCGACACCCTCAACACCAAGCTCCTCAGAGGGGTCCGCGTCTGTCCTTCTGTCTGTCCTCTGTCTCTGTCCTTCTGTCTGTCCTTCTGTCTGTCCTTCTGTCTGTCCTTCTGTCTGTCTGTCTGTCCATCTGTCTGTCTGTCCTTCTGTCTGTCCTTCTGTCTGTCTGTCTGTCCATCTGTCTGTCCTGCCTGTCCATCTGTCTGTCCGCCTGTCCACTTCTGTCTGTCTGTCTGTCTGTCCTTCTGTCTTCCTTCTGTCTGTCCTTCTGTCTGTCCTTCTGTCTGTCTGTCTGTCCATCTGTCTGTCTGTCCGTCTGTCTGTCTGTCTGTCTGTCCTCTGTCTGTCCTTCTGTCTGTCCTTTCCCGTCTGTCTTTCTGTCTGTCCTTCTGTCTGTCTGTCTGTCCTCCTTCTGTCTGTCTGTCTGTCTGTTCTGTTCTGTCTGTCTGTCTTCTGTCCTTCTGTCTGTCCTTCTGTCTGTCCTTCTGTCTGTCCTTCTGTCTGTCCTCGTCTGTCCTCCTGTCCTCCTGCCTGACTCAGTCTCTGCTCCCTCCTCTTGTTCTTAGTGAACAGTTTTGAATGTCTGTCCTGTCTGTCTGTCCTTCTGCCTGACTTCAGTCTCTGCTCCCCCCCCCCCCCCCTCCTCTTGTTCTTAGTGAACAGTTTTGAATGCTGTCCAGTTCAGCAAACCTAATGTGCATAGCTTCGATGTATGATAGGAGCTTGTTTGTGTCTTGTGATAGTCATTTGTTGATTCTTTGTATTATTCTGCTTTTTTTGGTTATTGTTGTTTGTTTTCTTTTTATTTGTGGATGTTTTTTGTTTTCTTTTTATTTGTGGATGTTGTTTGTTTTCTTTTTATTTGTGGATGTTGTTTGTTTTCTTTTTATTTGTGGATGTTGTTTGTTTTCTTTTTATTTGTGGATGTTGTTTGTTTTCTTTTTATTTGTGGATGCTTCATCTTCTGTCTGAATTCCAGAGCTGATATGGTGTATGTATTTTTATGTAGTTACGTCCTAGTTTCTGGAGGATTCTGAGCTGGAAAAACACTCTGTGGAAGAGAATGACTGGAGGACAGGTCTATTTCTGAGCTGGAAAAACTCTTGTGGAAGAGAATGACTGGAGGACAGGTCTATTTCTGAGCTGGAAAAACTCTCTGTGGAAGAGAATGACTGGAGGACAGGTCTATTTCTGAGCTGGAAAAACTCTCTGTGGAAGAGAATGACTGGAGGACAGGTCTATTTCTGAGCTGGAAAAACACTCTGTGGAAGAGAATGACTGGAGGACAGGTCTATTTCTGAGCTGGAAAAACTCTCTGTGGAAGAGAATGACTGGAGGACAGGTCTATTTCTGAGCTGGAAAAACTCTCTGTGGAAGAGAATGACTGGAGGACAGGTCTATTTCTGAGCTGGAAAAACTCTCTGTGGAAGAGAATGACTGGAGGACAGGTCTATTTCTGAGCTGGAAAAACTCTCTGTGGAAGAGAATGACTGGAGGACAGGTCTATTTCTGAGCTGGAAAAACTCTCTGTGGAAGAGAATGACTGGAGGACAGGTCTATTTCTGAGCTGGAAAAACTCTCTGTGGAAGAGAATGGTTGAAGGACAGGTCTAAGGCTGCCGGCCTTTAGTCATCTTCTGAAATTTTTTGTTTTGTTTTTAAAGACCTCATTTGAAAAGTGGGTTTTGCAGATTTTTTTATAGTTAAAGAGCCAAGAGCAGGAAAGCAGTGACTCTGTCAAATCTAAAGATGATTTGTGAAAGATTTGTCATGACCAAGTCTGCACTTTTCTTTCATGGAAAATGAAGTTTGCTTTTCAAATTTCACATAGCAAGGGTGTGTTCACGTGAAATCTAGGTGGCTGGATTCAGTACCATGTAAGATAGTGGGGAAAAATGTGACAGGGTGACTTGCACTGAGAAAGTGTATAGAGAGGGTGAGCATAGTGCTGTATATTTCACAAGCTAAGGGTGTAAAGTTAGACATGTAGTGTTATCTTGCTTTTTGAATGTCAACATGGACATACATGTTCCATGCAAACATAGTATATCATCTATCTGTCTATCTATCTATCTATCTATCTATCTATCTATCTATCTATCTATCTATCTATCTATCTATCTATCTATCTATCTCTTATATATATATGTGTGTGTATATATATATATATTTATATATTAGCTTGCAGTATACCTTCTAGGTATATGATATTTTTCATCAAAAAGCTCGTCTTTGTTGACCCTCAAGATGCATGATTTTTTTTCATGGAAAAGTTCGTCTTTTTGCTAAGATGACAGCAACACATCATATTCTCAAGTCTGGCCTTAAGACCTGTGTGATGGTATGAGAAAGATGTGAGAATGAAGTGTGCTGATGTGAGAAAGTTGTGAGAATGAAGTGTGCTGATGTGAGAAAGTTGTGAGAATGAAGTGTGGTGGTGTGAGAAAGTTGTGAGAATGAAGTGTGGTGGTGTGAGAAAGTTGTGAGAATGAAGTGTGCTGATGTGAGAAAGTTGTGAGAATGAAGTGTGGTGGTGTGAGAAAGTTGTGAGAATGAAGTGTGGTGATGTGAGAAAGTTGTGAGAATGAAGTGTGCATCATGTGAGAAAGTTGTGAGAATGAAGTGTGCTGATGTGAGAAAGTTGTGAGAATGAAGTGTGGTGATGTGAGAAAGTTGTGAGAATGAAGTGTGCTGATGTGAGAATGCAGTGTGATTGACGTGTGGTGATGTAAGAATGCAGTGTGATTGAAGTGTGGTGATGTGAGAATTGCAGTGTGATTGAAGTGTGGTGATGTGAGAATGCAGTGTGATTGACGTGTGGTGATGTGAGAATGCAGTGTGATTGAAGTGTGGTGATGTGAGAATGCAGTGTGATTGAAGTGTGGTGATGTGAGAATGCAGTGTGATTGACGTGTGTTGATGTGAGAAAGTTGTGAGAATGAAGTGTGCTGGTGTGAGAAAGTTGTGAGAATGAAGTGTGCGGGTGTGAGAATGCAGTGTGATTGAAGTGTGGTGGTGTGAGAAAGTTGTGAGAATGAAGTGTGTTGATGTGAGAAAGTTGTGAGAATGAAGTGTGGTGGTGTGAGAAAGTTGTGAGAATGAAGTGTGCTGATGTGAGAAAGTTGTGAGAATAAAGTGTGGTGGTGTGAGAAAGTTGTGAGAATGAAGTGTGGTGGTGTGAGAAAGTTGTGAGAATGAAGTGTGCATCATGTGAGAAAGTTGTGAGAATGAAGTGTGCTGATGTGAGAAAGTTGTGAGAATGAAGTGTGGTGATGTGAGAATGCAGTGTGATTGAAGTGTGGTGATGTGAGAATGCAGTGTGATTGAAGTGTGTTGATGTGAGGAAGTTGTGAGAATGAAGTGTGGTGATGTGAGAATGACGTGTGGTGATGTGAGAATGCAGTCAAAGTCAAAGTCAAACTTTTATTTTCAGATGGTACATTAAGCAGTGCAATTGCTTTTTTTCATCAAGCCATCCATCTAAGAAAGAAAAGAAAAAAAGAAAAATCATATATATACAGTGTTGATTCTAGGGTGCGCCCTTGCGGGATTCCCGCATTTTTTTCAACTTTGCCGCAAAATAATGTGACCAGTGCGCCCTAACGGACGCAAAAAAACTGTGGATAGCGCGTATTTGAACAAACAGTGCGCCCCCGCAACTGCCGTTTGTATAGTTTCAAAATAGCGCTACATGCGTTGGTCATTACGTTGATACCCCAGGGACAGCAGGATGCACTGATTAGCGCCCACAGTCATCACAATTGCTACAAAGCGGCTGGTCTGACTCATTTTCCTACTCATTTACGTCATTACGTCATTTTTCAAAGGAGCCGTGACTCCAGAAACAAGAGACGTTATTGTGACAGAGATCGTTAGTGGTGTTAGTGGAAGAGGCAGCGTCCCAGCAGGGTTCAAAGCTGATAGACCTAAGAGTTTTCAAGGCAGTTTTTTCAGATCTGGCTAGACAAGTAGCCTGTGCTTGGCAACAATAATGATGGCATAGGGTAGACTATCGGCTGGATATCAAAAATGACTTTGATCCCCCCCCCCCCCCCCCTCTCTCCTCTCTCCTCTCCCCCCCCCCCCCCCCCCCCTCCTCTCCTCCTCACTGCATGGGAGGAAAAAGACTGATTGGATTTCACCTCTTCTCATCTAGATCTAGATCTCTCTTTAACAGAAAATCTCTCTCTCTCCTCTCTCTCTCCTCTCTCTCTCTCTCTCTCTCTCTCTCTCTCTCTCTCTCTCTCTCTCTCTCTCTCTCTTCCTTCCTCCCTCCCTCCCTCCCTCATGGGGAGGGGGTAGGGGCAAGACTTTGATATTTGCTTTCACCTCTCTTCTCATCTAGATCTAGAGCTCTAACTCTGAAAGTGGAAATTAAAAAAATGACTTTGACCCCCCCCCCCCCCTCTCTCTCTCTCTCTCTCTCTCTCTCTCCTCTCTCTCTCTCTCTCTCTCTCTCTCTGCCATATGGGAGGAAAAGATAAGACTTAGACATTGGCTTTAACCCCCTTTCTCATCTAAATCTTAATCTAGTAGTTCTCCCTCCAACTCTGAATGGAAATACAAGATGGACTTTTGACATCTCTCTCTCTCTCTCTCCTCTCTCTCTCTCTCTCTCTCTCTCTCTCTCCTCTCTCTCTCTCTCTCTCTCTCTCTCTCTCACTCTCCTCTCTCTCATATGGTAAGGGGGGAGGGGGGGGGGGAACTGATTTTAGCTCTTGCCTCTTTTTTCATCTAGATCCAGCTCTCTCTCCAACTCAAAATGTGGAAATACAAATTTTACTTTGACTATCTCTCCTTCCCTACCCCCTTCTCTCTCTCTCTGTCTCTGTCTCTCTCTCTCATATACAAACAATGCATCTCCTCCTGTATCTATGTAGTTTGTATCCCTCCACATCTGAATGTACCACAATCTTCCCCCCCCCCCCTTTCTCCCCCCCATCTCCCCCAAATTCTCTCTCTCTTTCCTGTGTAAGAAAATCATTTTACAGACCAGCTGCAATACATAAGGTGTATATCAAATCCTGTCTGCCTATATACCATCTTGTTTGTTTTGTTTCTCATTCTTTGAAAAATAGCAGAAATCAGAGTACTAACGGTATTATGAGCAAAATATACTACTTATTACTTGTTCCCTTTTTTATGAAGAGAAAAGGGGGAGGGGGCAAATGCCCCCTTTTTTTCATTTCAGGGGGCCCTTGGGCCCCCTTTTTTGAAATCCTAGAATCAACACTGTGTAATATATATATATATATATATATATATATATATATATATATATATATAGTGATTGAAGTGTGGTGATGTGAGAATGCAGTGTGATTGACATGTGGTGATGTGAGAATGGCAGACGGTGGCAGAATGGTTAAGACGTTCGCCTGCCAATATGTAAATCGTGAGTTTCTGGGTTCGTACCCAGCCTCGCCCTTTCTTCCCAGTTTGACGAAAAAATCGAACTGAATGTCAAAGTCATTCGGATGAGACTCGAAACCGAGGCCCCGTGTGCGAATGCACGCAGAACATCTTGCGCACACGTTAAAACCCCGTTCCACCTTTCGGAAGAGTAGGCCATCGTGTGCCGGTAGGAGCGGATGACAAAATTATAACAAACCAGCATGCACACAGGTGTCGTGTTTAGACACCATCCCTGAGGAAAAATCGGGGAGTTGGAGTCCCAGAGCGGCTCGGGGCTGTAGGTATATGGCAAAGCCCAGGCTTTGCGCTCTAAAGTGTACAGCAGCAACAACAGTTGATCATCGTTGTTCGTCGTTGATCTTTGCGCCTGGTGGCAGCATGATCTGTGGCTCTGTAGGTCAAATGCAAGCGCTTTGATTTGTTCTTACAAGAGATAGCGCTATACAAATTCCATGTAATAATAATAAAGAATGCAGTGTGATTGAAGTGTGGTGATGTGAGAATGCAGTGTGATTGACATGTGTTGATGTGAGAAAGTTGTGAGAATGAAGTGTGCTGATGTGAGAAAGTTGTGAGAATGAAGTGTGGTGATGTGAGAATGCAGTGTGATTGAAGTGTGGTGATGTGAGGAAGTTGTGAGAATGAAGTGTGGTGATGTGAGAATGCAGTGTGATTGAAGTGTGGTGATGTGAGAATGCAGTGTGATTGAAGTGTGGTGATGTGAGGAAGTTGTGAGAATGAAGTGTGGTGATGTGAGAATGCAGTGTGATTGAAGTGTGGTGATGTGAGGAAGTTGTGAGAATGAAGTGTGGTGATGTGAGAATGCAGTGTGATTGAAGTGTGGTGATGTGAGAATGATAATAATAATAATAATAATAATAATAATAATAATAATAATACATGGAATTTATATAGCGCTGTATCTTGTAAAAACAAATCAAAGAGCTTGCACTCGACCCTCACAACAAACAAGCAACCAATGACAATGAATAATTCTAGCAAATTCGAAAGCACACTCACACGCACCCTCCCCCCCCCCCCCCCCCCACCCCCCCCCCCCCCACACACGCCTTTATAGAGGCTATAAATTTAGGCAGGGTGAAGGGAATTTCAAATGTTGAAGGCAGGGACAAATAGGAAATGAAAACAGAAGGCAAAAATCTCAGGTTTGAAACAAGTGTGTCTTGAGGTTGGATTTAAAAGTGTCATATGTAGGCTTTTGCCGAAGGGAGAGAGGGAGGTCATTCCAGATTGATGGACCAGAAATAGAGAAAGAGCGGCGGCCAACGGTTGATAGGTTGAATCTTGGTATTTTTAAGGATAAGGTATCTGCAGCCGAGCGGAGGGAACGAGAAGGTGTGTACACGTGAAGACATTCACAGAGGTAAGAGGGTGCTGTTTTGTGGAGACATTTATAACAGAGAGTACTGATCTTATTGTTTACTCTCTGTGGCACAGGCAGCCAGTGGAGAGATTGCAAGAGAGGAGAAATGTGCTCAGATTTTTTCTTTCTGAGGACCAGTCGAGCTGCAGAGTTTTGTATGCGTTGGAGGGAGTGGATAGATGATGCTGGCAGACCAGCCAAAAGAGAATTGCAATAGTCCAGACGTGAAAGAATAAGAGAAGTGACTAGTTTGGCTGTTGCATCAGTGGACAGGTACTTTCTAATTGCACTAATACGCCGTAGTTGATAGTAGCATGACTGACAGGTCTGGGTGATGAATTTTTGCATGGAGAGTGTGTTGTCAATAACGACTCCTAGATACTTTACAGTACTGGATAGAGGGACTGACGTATTGCCGAATTCTATTGAAGTTGTTGTGATAAAAGACAGTTTGTGTTTGGTGCCTACAAGCATGGCTTCGGTTTTATCTGCATTTAATTGTAATTTGTTCTGTATCATCCAGTTTTGGATATCTTGAAGGCAGTTGGACATGTTTGTCAAGAGAGAAGGCAGATTTTCAGGTGTATCACTGCTTAGAATCTGAGAGTCGTCTGCATAAAAGTGATGGTTGATCTGATGACGGTTAATAACATGTGACAGGGGAGCAGTATAGAGAGTAAAGAGAACAGGGCCTAGAACAGATCCTTGAGGGACTCCGCATTCTAGTTTGGTTGGTGTGGAATGAATCTTGTTTACTGCCACAGTTTGGAATCGGTTTGTCAGGTACGAACTAAACCAGGTGAGGGCAGTGCCTTTAATACCAAAAGTATTTTGGAGACGGGAGAGAAGAATTGAATGGTCAATAGTGTCAAATGCTGCAGATAAGTCGAGGAGAGTGAGAAGGGAGATTTTTCCCGAGTCAGAAGCGTGTAGAAGCGTGTTTAAGGTGTGGACTAGGGTGGTTTCGGTGCTATGGTTGATGCGGTAGGCAGACTGGAACGGGGGGAGGAGACTATTGGAATGGAGATGGCTGTTGAGTTGTTTCAGAACAACTTTTTCAAGGACTTTAGAGATAAAAGGCAGATTGGAAACAGGTCTATAGTTCTTTAGAGTGTTAGGGTCAAGGTTGTGCTTTTTGAGTAGAGGTGTAACTATTGCAGTTTTGAGAGCTGGTGGAAAAATCCCTGAAAGAAGAGATGAGTTTACAATTTTCGTGATGGTGGGTGTAAGCTGTGGAAGGCACTGGGTGAAAAGAGAAGCAGGTATTGGATCAAGATCACATGATTTTATCGTCATTTCTTTCAAGATTGTCATGATTTCACTCTCGCTTGCTGGATGAAGGGAAAGGAGAGGAGTGCCAGCGAATTGGGGATCAGGAGGCGCAGGTTGGAAAGAAGACTGATCCAGTCTGGAACGAATGTTGCGGACTTTGTCAGAGAAGAAGGAAGAAAAAATAGCAGGAAGTTCAGAATGGCTGTAGGCGGTAGGCAGAGGACTTGCCTTATCAGATCCAAGAAGAGTTGAGGTGAGGGAAAAAAGAGATTTCATTGATGTAGCATTAAGAATTTGAGCAGAATAGAAATTTGTCTTTGCTGAATGGATTAAAGATTTGACTTTGTTGGTTTGTTTTCGTAAAAGCTGTCTGTTAATTTCAGTTTTTATTTTGCGCCACTGCCACTCTAGCTGTCGGCGTTTACGCTTTGTAACCAAAATTTCGTGAGTGTACCATGGGGCACAGGGTCTATCGCGCAGGAAAAGGTCCGAAGAAGGTGCATGCTCATCGAGCAGTTGATTGAGAACATTACTGTAGTGTGTAGAAGGGTCAGTGTTATCAGGAGTTTGTGATAGGCGTTCATCAGCTCGGGAAGAAAAGGTTTGAATATTGATGGCCTTAAGGTTGCGACGGGTAATGTGCTTTTTCTTTTTGATAGGCTTTGCGATGTTGAGAAAGAAAAGGATAGCAGAATGATCAGAAAGCAGTTCATTAGTGACAGATACGGATGTGATGAGATTTAGTGAGGCATCAGTGATGAGCCAGTCTAAGATGTGGCCTGATCTATGTGTTGGTTCATTTACTAGCTGGGAAAGAGAGTGGTTAGACAAGGAAAGAGAAAGACGTTTGACATCGGGAGAAGACTGGTTGTCGAAGTGGAAGTTGAAGTCACCGAGAATGATAAGTTTCTTGGGAGACAAGCTGTAGTGATCAAGGAGGGACTGAAACTCTTGGTGGAAAACTGAAGATGTTAGATTGTTTTTACGGCTAGGAGGCGGACGGTACAGACAGCAGAAAGTAATAGAATGGCCTGATAAGTTGAGGTTGAGTTCAGAGACTTCAAAAGATTCAGGTGAGAAAGGGAGAGAGTTGCAGGAAGAAAGAGCTGGATGCAGTGTGTCTTTGTAGATGACAGCAATGCCACCTCCATGGGAGAGTCAGGGGAAAGAAAGAGTCGTGTAGCCAGGTGGTGTCAGCTGTTCAATTATTGGTTCGTGACCTTGTGGGTTGAGCCAGGTTTCTGTGAGGAAAGCAAGATCGATGTTCTGTTCGGATAGGAAGTCGGAAAGGAAGTCAGCTTTACCCTCTGGGCAGACGGATTGTGCATTTAGTAGACATAAGTGAAGATGGTTAGGTGGAGGCAAAGAGGTTGAAGATGGAGGTGGTGAGTGAGGGGGACTATCAGAGGAAGAGACAGGGATGAAGGAGGAGATGTGTGCAGTGGAAGAGCAGACCAGAGTTTGGATGGTGTGTCAGGTGTGGAGGATGGTGGAGGAACTGAATCGGTTAGGGAATTTGTTGTCCTATGCATATGGTCAGAACAAACATTGTCAGAGTCACACATAAACAAAGAGGCAGCTGAAGGACGAAGAAGCGAAGGGGTGTTGTCTCTGGATAGGGTGATTGTGGCAGTGACGTCAGAAGAGGTGGAGGAGGCAGATGGAAGGGGAGCACACCGCAGGCGATGACGTTTGCCTGCGCGTGTTCCACGTCTGGTTTTGCGGCGGTTGATGCCCAAGCTAGAAATGTGCTGTACAAGTTCGTTTTGTAAGGGGTAATGAGCACGTGAAAAAGTCTTTAAGTCTTGAGCAGTTTGTATCATGGCAGTGGAATGGTGGACGCTGGGTGGTGGTGGTGGTGGAAGTATTTTGAGATCGTGTATTTCGTGAAAAAGTTCAGGCTGCAGCAGGGTTACAGTGCACTGGGTCACAAAGACCAGCAATATCAAGTGAAAACAAATCATGAAATCAATTGAGCTTCGAAAAATGTATCAAAATATCAAAACAATAAATTGAAATATTTCATAAAGCAAATAATATACAAGAAAATCAGTCTGACCATAGAATACTTGTTGAAGAGACGAATGCAGAGATGTAACTTTTGTTATGGATAATGAAAGAAAAACACACGAACACGTCACACATAGACAGAGGCACACACCATGCTGCCATCCGGCGCAATGGTCAAAATTCACTTTTGAATGCAGTGTGATTGAAGTGTGGTGATGTGAGAATGCAGTGTGATTGATGTGTGGTGATGTGAGAATGCAGTGTGATTGAAGTGTGGTGATGTGAGAATGCAGTGTGATTGACATGTGGTGATGTGAGAATGCAGTGTGATTGACGTGTGGTGATGTGAGAATGCAGTGTGATTGAAGTGTGGTGATGTGAGGAAGTTGAGAGAATGAAGTGTGGTGATGTGAGAATGCAGTGTGATTGAAGTGTTGTGATGTGAGGAAGTTGAGAGAATGAAGTGTGGTGATGTGAGAATGCAGTGTGATTGAAGTGTTGTGATGTGAGGAAGTTGAGAGAATGAAGTGTGGTGATGTGAGAATGCAGTGTGATTGAAGTGTGGTGATGTGAGAATGCAGTGTGATTGAAGTGTGGTGATGTGTGAATGCAGTGTGATTGAAGTGATTTGATTTGTTTTTACAAGATATAGCGCTATATAAATTCCATGTATTATTATAATTATAATAATAGGTGTGCGGCGTTGTGCTGTGTGCAGCTGGGTCAGCATTATTATTATTATTATTATTATTATGATGATTGTTATTATTATTATCATCATCATGATCATTATTATTATTATCATTATTATCATCATCATCATTATCATCATTATTATTATTATAAGTGTGCGGCGTTGTGCTGTGTACAGCTGGGTCATTATTATTATTATTATTATTATTATTATTACTATTGTAAGTGTGGGGCATCGTGGTGTGTGCAGCTGGGTCAGCATTATTATTATTATTATTATTATTATTATTATCATCATCATCATCATCATCATCATCATCATCATCATCATCATCATCATTATCATTATTATTATTATAAGTGTGGGGCACTGTGGTGTGTGCAGCTGGGTCAGCATTATTATTATTATTATTATTATTATTATTATTATTATTATTATTATTATTATTATTATTATTATCATCATCATTATTATCATCATTATTATTATTCTAAGTGTGGGGCATCGTGCTGTGTGCAGCTGGGTCAGCATTATTATTATCATCATCATTATCATTATTATTATTATAAGTGTGCGGCGTTGTGCTGTGTGCAGCTGGGTCAGCATTATTATTATTATCATCATTATCATTATTATTATTCTAAGTGTGGGGCATCGTGGTGTGTGCAGCTGGGTCAGAACAACCAGGACGCGGTCAAGGTGCCCTTCACGCTGCCCCCTGGTGCCCAGAACGAGGGGCAGTTTGCCTTCACTGTGGACAACATCACCGCCCCCCAGAAGCTGCGGGGCACCCTGACCTACATCCTCAAGTCCTCGGATGGATCCACCCAGGAGAAGGCGGATTTCCGCATCCACCTGCCCTGCTGCTCCTACCTGCTGACCTCCCCCTGCAAAAGGTGGGTCAGGGTGACGGCCTGTGTGGACACTGGGGCTTTTACTTCAGGGGGATTGTGTGTGTGTGGTGTGTGTGTGTGTGCATGTAGGCTTGATTTCAGGTTTACTTTGGGGGTAAAACTAGTCTACTGGATAGGCAGAAATCCACCATTTCTCAAATTGTAAAAAAATTTAAAAGTATAAAAGAAAAACAACAACTTCAGACAAAGAATTATCCTGTTGATTTAAAAAAAAAAAAAATTTTTTTTTAGGTAGGGTAGGGGTGAGTTCAGTCGAGAAACCTACATATTGAAGTAAAATCAGCTACAAAACCCCCATATAATTTTGTTGTATAGCAGTAATAAATAAAACAGAACTGGACAAGAAAATATTCACAGTTCATTTTACAGATATGAATCCATGCTGTTAGAAGCAATGTGACATCTTATCTGAGCAGCAATGATGACTTGATAAGAATGATAATGATGAAATATGCAATGTTTATAGCACTGAATCTTGTAAAGCAAACAACTCAAAGCACTTGCATTCAAATAGTTCATGTGTTTGCGACTGTTCCCAAATACGATTAAAACAGCATTTTCTAGGTACATTGATACAGGTGATAGTAGAATGACACCTGATGTGTTGTGGTTTCAGCGAGGACTTTGCCTCGTTGCTAGCAGCGGGGACCTGACAGCCTAAATAGGATGAATTAACAGTGTTTTCTAGGTACACCTGTACAGGTGACGGGAATGACACCTGCTGTGTTGTGGTTTCAGCGAGGACTTTGCCTCGTTGCTAGGCAGCGGGGACTGACAGCCTAAATAGGATGAATTAACAGTGTTTTCTAGGTACACCTGTACAGGTGACGGGAATGACACCTGCTGTGTTGTGGTTTCAGCGGGGACTTTGCCTCGTTGCTAGGCAGCGGGGACCTGACAGCCAAGGCTTCCATCAGAGTGGAGGTGGAGGGGGCCTCCTTCCCTCACCTGCTGGCTCGCCTCTCCTTCTTCACCCACTTCAGAGGTGAGAGTGTCTGTCTGTCTGTGTCTGTCTGTCTGTGTCTGTCTGTCTCTGTGTCTGTCTGTCTGTCTATCTGTGTCTGTCTGTCTCTGTGTCTGTCTGTCTGTCTGTCTGTCTGTCTGTCTGCATGGGTAGATACTGATCCTAGTAGCAATTAACAGAATGGGCAATCAGTGGCATGTGACGTGCGCGTGCACACGCGCACACACACACACACACACACACACACACACACACACACACACACACACACACACACACACACACACACACACACACAGAGCAAGTTTCATCTTCTTACATACTTTTGTAGATGGAATGATGAAAAAAAGTATTTTGCTTAATGTACCATTTGCAAATAAAAATTTGACTTCGACTTTTACACACACACACACACACACATGCACGCAGACACACACAATCACACACACACACACACACACACACACACACACACACACACACACACACACACACACACACACACACATACTCACGCACATACTGACACACTCACTGACACACTCACACACATACTCACACACTCACTCACAGAGGCAGCACGCCATGCATGAATCCAAGCATGAAGGTTTCCAATGCTGTCATCTTTGTGCTGTGTTAAGGTGGCTGATGGAGGCCAGACTGACTGACTGACTGTGTTGTGTGTTGTAACTGTCTGACTGTGTTGTGTGTTGTAACTGTCTGACTGTGTTGTGTGTTGTAACTGTCTGTGTTGTGTGTTGTAACTGTCTGACTGACTGACTGTGTTGTGACTGACTGACTGTGTTGTGTGTTGTGACTGACTGACTGACTGTGTTGTGACTGACTGACTGTTTGTTGTTGTGACTGACTGACTGACTGTGTTGTGTGTTGTGACTGGCTGGCTGACTGTGTTGTGTGTTGTGACTGACTGTGTTGTGTGTTGTGACTGACTGTGTTGTGACTGACTGACTGACTGTGTTGTGTGTTGTGACTGACTGACTGACTGTGTTGTGTGTTGTGACTGGCTGGCTGACTGTGTTGTGTGTTGTGACTGACTGTGTTGTGTGTTGTGACTGACTGTGTGTGACTGACTGACTGACTGTGTTGTGTGTTGTGACTGTCTGACTGACTGTGTTGTGTGTTGTGACTGGCTGACTGACTGTGTTGTGTGTTGTGACTGACTGTGTTGTGTGTTGTGACTGACTGACTGACTGTGTTGTGTGTTGTGACTGACTGACTGACTGTTGTGTGTTGTGACTGTCTGACTGACTGTGTTTGTGTGTTGTGACTGTCTGACTGACTGTGTTGTGACTGACTGTGTTGTGTGTTGTGACTGTGTTGTGTGTTGTGACTGACTGACTGTGTTGTGTGTTGTGACTGACTGACTGACTGACTGTGTTGTGACTGACTGACTGACTGTGTTGTGACTGACTGTGTTGTGACTGTCTGACTGTGTTGTGTGTTGTGACTGTCTGACTGACTGTGTTGTGACTGACTGCTGACTGTGTTGTGACTGACTGACTATATTGTGACTGACTGTGTTGTGACTGACTGCCTGTGTTGTGTGTTGTGACTGCCTGCCTGTGTTGTGACTGACTGACTGTTGTGTGTTGTGACTGACTGATGACTGACTGTTGTGTGTTGTGGCTGACTGACTGGCTGTTGTGTGTTGTGACTGACTGACTGTTGTGTGTTGTGACTGACCGTGTTGTGTGTTGTGACTGACTGTTGTGTGTTGTGACTGACTGACTGTTGTGTGTTGTGACTGACTGACTGTTGTGTGTTGTGACTGACTGACTGTTGTGTGTTGTGACTGACTGACTGTGTTGTGTGTTGTGACTGACTGTGTTGTGTGTGTGTGGTGTGTGCAGTGGTGGAGCAGGTGGGGGAGAGTGCCTCGCTGTTCAGCCGCTCCATCCAGGATCACCCCGTCTGCCTGCTGGTCAAAATGGTCAGTGTCCACACCGCGCTTAGCTGTCAAACTACGCTTTGTCAGCAGGATTTATTTGTCAAACTACGCTTTGTCAGCAGGATTTATTTGTCAAACTACGCTTTGTCAGCAGGATTTATTTGTCAAACTACGCTTTGTCAGCAGGATTTATTTGTCAAACTACGCTTTGTCAGCAGGATTTATTTGTCAAACTACGCTTTGTCAGCAGGATTTATTTGTCAAACTATGCTTTGTTAGCAGGATTTATTTGTCAAACTACGCTTTGTCAGCAGGATTTATTTGTCAAACTATTTATTTATTTATTTATTTATTCTTTTATATCGAGGATAACAGAATAAGCAATTATATGCTTTTTTTCATCCGGTCCCCGTGTGTATGCAGTTTTGTAAATCATGTCATCTGTTCCCACCGGCACACGATGGCCTACTCTTACGAAAAGCGGAACAGGATTTAACGTGTGCGCAAGATGTTCTGCGTGCGTTCGCACACGGGGCCTCGGTTTAAAGTCTCATCCGAAGGACTTTTGGGGAGAGTGGAGTCAGCACTGATGTTAACACCAGGAAGAAAATTTCCTCGACCGGACTCGAACCCGGGTCTTCAAATTGCCAGCGCAATGTTTTGACCACTAGGCTATCCGCCCCCCTACCTTAAACTACGCTTTGTTAGCAGGATTTATTTGTTAAACTACGCTTTGTTAGCAGGATTTATTTGTCAAACTACACTTTGTCAGTAGGTCAGCGGGATTTATTTGTCAAACTACACTGTGGTGTAATCAGGATTTATTTGTCAAACAACACTTTATTAGCAGGATTTATTTGTCAAACTACGCTTTGTTAGCAGGATTTATTTGTCAAACTACACTTTGTTAGCAGGATTTATTTGTCAAACTACGCTTTGTTAGCAGGATTTATTTGTCACACTACACTTTGTTATCAGGATTTATTTGTCACTCTACACTGTGGTGTCATCAGGATTTATTTGTCACACTACACTGTGGTGTCATCAGGATTTATTTGTCACACTACACTGTGGTGTCATCAGGATTTATTTGTCACACTACACTGTGGTGTCATCAGGATTTATTTGTCACACTACACTGTGGTGTCATCAGGATTTATTTGTCACACTACACTTTGTTAGCAGGATTTATTTGTCACTCTACACTGTGGTGTCATCAGGATTTATTTGTCACACTATACTGTGGTGTCATCAGGATTTATTTGTCACACTACACTGTGGTGTCATCAGGATTTAGTCCATGCACACACACCATAACATAAGCAGACATGAATACCACAGGGACAGGCATCCAGCTACATACAGCAAGACACTGTGATCTCTTATAAGCATTTTTGTATGATGGTTTTACAAATGGTTTCTTTGTTAGGCTTTTGGCTGGAAGGGAAGAGGGAGAGAGCCAGTCAGTAATCTGATGTTGTAGGTTGAATCAGTTTAGGTATACATTTCAGTTTTTGGCTTCAATTTTTTTTTTTTAATCCAGAAGTTGTGAAAATCTGTGTGTTTTTACTTGGATATTTGTGTCGGATTTTACATCAGAATTATACATCACAGAAACAGAACTCCAACAGGAACTACAGCCTCTTACACAAAACAAATGTGTAACGCTGCAATGGATTCCTACCCACTATGGCCTACCTGGCAATGAACAAGCTGATGGACTTGCAAAACAGGGGGCACAGAAAGAACAGTGTGGAAGTAGCCTTACCTTCCATGAAAAGAAGACAATCATCAAATCTATGGCCCGACCTAGAGTAGAGAAGGATGACTACCACCACCTCAAAAGAGAAGATCAAGTCTTAATTCTAAGACTCCGCACTGGGCACAACGGGCTAAACCACCATATGTCCACAAAACTGAAACTTGCTCCTTCTCCCCTGTGTGCCTGTGGTAAAGAAAACCAGACAGGCGAGCACATCCTTCAAAGGTGTACGCTATTCAGCGACCTGAGGAAGAAAGTGTGGCCAACGGAGGTAACCCTACAGACCAAGCTGTATGGCCCATGAGAGGAGCTGGAAAGGACTTGCCATTATTTTTCTCAGACACATCTGACAGTGTAAAGCGAACGAGAGAAGAAGAAGAAGATACATCACAGATGGGTTTTTTGATCAAGCAAAACAGACTGACCTCCAGTTGAACCATCTGTTGATGCTACAGCTGGGTGTGTAAGACAGCATTTTACAGCGTGAAATTCTGAAGGTGGAGTAGTGCTGAAGACTGGACAGTTACTCTGATCAGCTTTAAGTGTGAAGTGGTCATGCTGCTGGGCAAAAGGCTGCTTAAAGTTGGACAGAAAGATCATACCTGTAGTTGGGGGACAGGATAGCCTAGGGCTGCACTGAGGACAGATAGCCTGATAGGGGCTGCACTGAGGACAGATAGCCTGATAGGGGCTGCACTGAGGACAGATAGCCTGATAGGGGCTGACTGAGGACAGATAGCCTAGGGGCTGTACTGAGGACAGATAGCCTAAGGGGCTGCACTGAGGACAGATAGCCTGATAGGGGCTGCACTGAGGACAGATAGCCTGATAGGGGCTGCACTGAGGACAGATAGCCTGATAGGGGCTGCACTGAGGACAGATAGCCTGATAGGGGCTGTACTGAGGACAGATAGCCTGATAGGGGCTGTACTGAGGACAGATAGCCTATGGGGCTGCACTGAGGACAGATAGCCTGATAGGGGCTGTATTTGAGGACAGATAGCCTAGGGGCTGTACTGAGGACAGAAGCCTAGGGGCTGTACTGAGGACAGATAGCCTGATAGGGGCTGTACTGAGGACAGATAGCCTAGGGGCTGTACTGAGGACAGATAGCCTAGGGGCTGCATTGAGGACAGAGCCTAGGGGCTGCACTGAGGACAGAGCCTAGGGGCTGCACTGAGGACAGATAGCCTAGGGGCTGCATTGAGGACAGAGCCTAGGGGCTGCATGAGGACAGAGCCTAGGGGCTGCACTGAGGACAGATAGCCTGATATGGGCTGTACTGAGGACAATGCCTGATGGTGCTGTACTGAGGACAGATAGCCTGATAGGGGCTGTACTGAGGACAGATAGCCTAGGGGCTGTACTGAGGACAGATAGCCTAGGGGCTGCTTTGAGGACAGAGCCTAGGGGCTGCACTGAGGACAGAGCCTAGGGGCTGCACTGAGGACAGATAGCCTGATAGGGGCTGCACTGAGGACAGATAGCCTGACAGGGGCTGTACTGAGGACAGATAGCCTGACAGGGGCTGCACTGAGGACAGATAGCCTGATAGGGGCTGCACTGAGGACAGATAGCCTGATAGGGGCTGTACTGAGGACAGATAGCCTGATAGGGGCTGCACTGAGGACAGATAGCCTGATAGGGGCTGCACTGAGGACAGATAGCCTGATAGGGGCTGCACTGAGGACAGATAGCCTGATAGGGGCTGCACTGAGGACAGATAGCCTGATAGGGGCTGCACTGAGGACAGATAGCCTAGGGGCCGTGCTTGTGATCTGATGGCCTGGGTTCAAGCCATGACTGAGACACCTGTCCAAGTAGATTTTTTCTATCATCAGTACTGGCTTCACTTCCCTGAATGTTCTTTAAAAGGTAAAGGTAAAGATGTCCCATAACCTAGGCGGTCGTAGGGGAGCGAGGCATCAGAGATCTCAGCTTCTCTAGGGGCCAGCATATTGAGGGTGGCGCCCATCTCCTCTCCCTCACTGCTTTACCTTCCCTGACCTTAAAGAGGGCAGGTACCCATTTACAGCTGGGTGAACTAAGGGGGGGAGGGGCGGGGGGCTGTACTGAAGCCAAGGTGTGCAAACGATTACCACAGTGTCAGTTCACTGCTCCAAGCTCTGTGTACACTTGCCTGAGGAATACAGTTTAGAAATACAAGATCATCAGAATTGTACTTGTGCATCACATTCAAGCTAGCTTGTCTGGAGTATTTTTGCCTTTTGGAGAAAAGCTTTGAAGAAATACTGGATGATTATCTCAACAAACAGCAGAAACACATGTCAGTCCACTTGGTTTAGAAATAATGGATGATTATCACAACAAAGCAGAAAAAACATGCATTCAAGTCCACTTGTTTTGAGCATTTTACTGGCAAGGAGACAGCATTTAATTTAAGAAATGGTTTTCCTCAATGCAAGTCCCAGTCAGGCATGTTTGCACAGAACATGTTTGTGTGTGCGTGTGTGTGTTGCAGTCGAGCGGTGCTCTGGCTGTGGAGGGCAAGAGCACGGACAGCACTTTCCTGGCCAACGTGGTGGAGGAGGTGAGGGCGGTGTGCCTGGACACTGCAGCAGCTGCTGCTGCAGCCCAGTCCTAGCACAGGGAGGCAGCTGGCGCCACAGGCAGATGGGAGGATCAGCAGACTGCTGCTGCTGCTGCTGCTGCTGTGCTGTGCTGTCACTCGCTGCAGACAGGCAGGCAGACAGACAGACAGACAGACACTACAGACAGACAGGCAGGCAGGCAGACACTACAGACAGACACTACAGGCAGACAGCAGGCAGGCAGACACTACAGACAGACAGGCAGGCAGGCAGACACTACAGACAGACACTACAGGCAGACAGGCAGGCAGGCAGACACTACAGACAGACACTACAGGCGGACACTACAGGCGGACACTACAGACACTACAGACATACAGACAGACACTACAGGCAGACACTACAGGCGGACACTACAGGCGGACACTACAGACACACAGACATACACACAGACAGACATACACACAGACAGACACACAGACATACACACAGACATACACACAGACATACACACAGACAGACACACAGACAGTTATGCTGTGCTGAGACCATCACCATCACCACTGCTACCACCACCACCATCTTTAACTGTGATATGCTGGGTCCTCGCATCTTACTGACTGTGGCATGAAGTTTAGCCAGTCCCCCCCTCCCCTCCCCTTCCCCTCTCTGTGTAGAAGAAGGTGATAAGAGAGAGGGAGGGAGGTATTCTCTGTGCAGTGTCAAATTCCTGAATGCATTGTACTGTTTCATGTGTGGATTGTAGTGTGGTTGTGCATTATTGATGAGGAATGTGTTTGTGGTGATTGAGTGAGGTCAGGTTGATGTGTGACGCTATGATATATATCTAGATGTAATGAGGTTATGAGGATGGTTGAGACTATGATATATACATGTACATTTCATTTTTGTGATTGGGCAGGTAGCCACTGGTCTGTGGTAGTTGTGTTGTTACTGTAAAGCAGATTACTTTGATTCAGAGTGTTCAGGATTTCAGAAAAAAAGGGAAAGATATCATGTTTCCAAATGCAGAACCCTGGGTACAGTTTAAACATGGAAATATTATGGTCCGTTTCACCTTGTTGTGTCAGTGTATTTCAATAGCTACAGTCACAATGTCAATTTTTTCATTGAATTTTTTCCATTTTACCGATTGTTGGTTTAGAAAATCCCAATTGTGAATCATTCAACGTTATTTTATCAAAATTTGAAATACCACTTGTATGTAAAGTGGCATGGTGTTTGGTCGGGATGTCAATTTCTTGGTGTGACTTGGAAATGTGTGTTCAGGACTTGTCTGTCACATATGTGTTAATGTTACCACATATAAACCAACAACATGTTTTTTGGGGTGTCTGTCTGTTTTGTTTTCTGTGATTGGCTATGTAATGATGATTATCTCTCTCTGTATAGAAAAAGTTATTAAAAAAAAAAAGTCATTGCTTGCATTTAGCATGCGAAGTACGCAGTAGTGAAAAAACGGAATTGAGTGTACTTTGTTGTGGAGATGTGCTTGTTTCTGGTGACCATGTTCAGTGTATCAGTGTGTGCAGCGGCCTGTTTGGTGCAGCTGTGTGTATGCAGTTGCCAGATTTGTGTGGATCGTGTCTCGAGTACTGTTTGTGACATATTGAATAATGTTCTTGACCTCAGTGCAATAAAGTGGGCCATATATATGTTTAAATAAACAAAAACAAATAGACCCGCCAAAATGGGGGAAAAAATGATAGGTCCAATCATTGTAGTCAAAACTAGGACTTAGAACATGTTGATCATAGCATATTTTCTGTATTTTTGTGGCAGTCAATACTGTCACTGTAAGTGCACTGATTGAGGAAGCTGTAATTGCAATGTTTTAGAAAGCGGAATGAGATTAATTTACCATTAACGTGAGATTTTCACCCATTAGGATTGGCAAGAAATGTTGACCTGAAATAAACCCTGAAGACAGAGAACCATTGCAGTGGTGCTCCTAAGAGGTAGTCAGTCACTAATGTGAAGTATTACTGCAGTCGTTTTGAACAGGAGCAGTATGGAGCACTGCCAAGAAAAGAAGAAAAACGGAGCTGAGGTGACTGAAGGACATGTTGACTGTAGACATGGGGGAGATTTCCGTGGGTCAGGTGGAGGCCACAGCTCTCCACACAGAAACAGCAAAGTTGTCAGTCGGACCAGTCGCTCTTCTGAAGTGTCCCCTGGTGCAAGTCACTGTGGGAATGACCGTGTTGAGTGCACAGGGCATCCCCACATGGGTCAGAAATGTCAGAGGTAGTTTCAGGCACTGCTGGGTAAGAGCTTTTTCACAGCCATGTGCAGTCTTTAGAGAACTACTGCCTAGGAAGCATTATTTAATTTTTTTCTCCATGAACAAACACAGTATGGTGCTTTCTTTGCTAATTCAGTAGAATACATTGACCGTTTTGTTTTTCTCCATTATTTTCTGTGCTGCTGCTGCTAGATGGCCTGAAGGGAGGTTGGCCACTATGGGAATGATAGAAATGAAAGAGTAGTTTAGGGTTTGTGCTAGCCAGTATGGGAATGATAGAAATGAAAGAGTAGGGTTTGTGCTAGCCAGTATGGGAATGATAGAAATGAAAGAGTAGGGTTTGTGCTAGCCAGTATGGGAATGATAGAAATGAAAGAGTAGGGTTTGTGCTAGCCAGTATGGGAATGATAGAAATGAAAGAGTAGGGTTTGTGCTAGCCAGTATGGGAATGATAGAAATGAAAGATAGGGTTTGTGCTAGCATATGGGAATGATAGAAATGAAAGATTGGGTTTGTGCTAGCCTATGGGAATGATAGAAATGAAAATAGGGTTTGTGCTACACTAGGATGAAGAAATGCATTGTTGGGTTTGTGCTAGCCTAGGAGATAGTAATAGGGTGCTAGCATAGAAATGAAACATAGTTGAGTTTGTGCTAGCCAGTTGGGAATGAGAAATGAAACTTTAGGGTTTGTGCTAGCCTAAACCATCTCTACAGGAGTAGAAGCGAAAGTCAGTTGTAGGGTTTGTGCTAGCCTAGACCGTCTCCAGAGGAGAAGAAATAAAAGGCTAGTTCAATGTTTTGTGCTAGCCCATCTTCAGCAGAGTAGAAATCAAAGGTTGAAGGGTTTGTGCTAGCCTAGACCGTCTATAGAGGATTAGAAATGAAAGGTTAGTTTAACCCTCTTACATTTGAATTCTCTGAACACAAACTGCCCCTAGATTTTGCATTCCATCACAAAATCAGGTCAGGCACACATGCTCGTTGACCTTTTCCTCCTCCTAAGTACATACCAGCAGCTATAATTACTTCCAGACTCTCAACAGGGTTTCTCCTTCTAGCCTGATAGAGCTTTTTACATGTGGTAGCAATTAGTGATGGTCACAGCGCGATGGAAATCTATGGTGTGTAAATCCCGGTTTGGGACTTAGGGGGGAGTAATTCTTCAATCCCGGATTGGGACTAGGAGGGTTAAGGGTTTGTGCTAGCATAGACCATCCAGATAGGAGGAGGGTAGCTGAATGGTTAGAACACCATCTTTGACATTTGGAGATATGGGTTTGAATTTTTGCTGTGTCCATTTTAAGGGATTTCTTCTATGGAGTTTATATCAAGTACTGACTCCACTGCTGTGGAAGTCCTTTGGATGGTTTTGTAAACAGGGCCCTGTGTGTGACTGCACATGTAACATCTTCTTCACATGGTAACCCCATTCTCCTTTTACAGTAGGTGCCAGCTGTGGCTGGTGGCCTGTATGACAAACATACCCAGCATGCACCCTGCCTGACAAATCCAGTGCTGTGCTGCCCCAGTGACTCTTAAAGAAGTGAAGGCAAAAGTCAAGTCAAACATCTGCAGGATGTATGTGTGTGTGTGTGTGTGTGTGTGTGTGTGTGTGTGTGTGTGTGTGTGTGTCGTTCTGGAGGGAAAGAGTAATAAAACAAACTAGTCATAGTAAATGTTCATCAGGCTTCCTTGGCTCATCCTGGAGAGCATGTTAGCTGACTGGCATCGTCACAGGACAGAAGATGCTGGGGATAATCAGTTTGCAAGGCTGTGCATGGCGTCAATGTGTCACGAAAGATTTCATGTCAGTGATGCCTGACTCGGGTCATATTTTGAGTCTGATGTAATGGGCCGAGTTCTGATTTGGTTGTAACACAAACTATTAGGCTGGGTTGTAGTGTGAATCTTCTGTGATTTTCTTCCACCGAGATTATGTGTTGTGAGGGCGACAGAGAAAAGAAAAAAAACAAAACCAACTGAACCAGCATTGTTCATCTTTTCTTGCATATTTCTCTGAATTAGATATTGGCAGTTGTGTGGTTCCCTGTGGACTAGGGCCGTGTACTGCTGGCTGTACAGGGGTGTGGAGTGTGCAGTCCTGAATGGCATGCTAAAGAGTTGGGACGAAATCAGCTCTCTGCCTCAGAACCTCTTCCATCTTTCCAGTTTGTCGGGTAACGCCCAGGATAATTCATTATTTTCTGTGGGGTTTGCAGTCCTTGCACCTTACTGCATACCTTTGCAAAAAGTGGACACTTAAAGTGAGTGAAAAACACAAAGTGGCTGACATCCTATGATGTGAAAAAGGTGAAGGAAAACCATTACTCTCAGTGAATGTTACAACAGAATGCAGTTAACAATTTGGTCAAGAGATAGGAAAATAGTGTTTTAGTGCTTGAATAACAGTTTTTTTTCTCCATGGTTTGAACAGAGAGCAGTGTTTGTGTATTGCCAAGGGGTTTTACTGTGAGAAAAATGTAAAAAAGAAGAAAAAAAGAGTGACATGTTTTAGAGAGAAAATATGATGTGATGGACATAGAAATATATCTCTGTCTTTCTCCTGTGCAAGATCAAATCTTGTATATAGAGTGAAACTGCTTGTTAATTACTGCATGTATGGGTGTGCACATCTGATACTTGGGACCAATCATGAGATACTTTTATGCAACTTGCTCTGAGGCACATTTTGCTTTCATTCTCTTCATATTTCCAGTGCAAAGAGTTGCATTGTATGCCTGTTTTGCACAGTGGTGTATGTCTGAGCAAGACTGAAGGGGTAAAAAGCCAAATGTCTCACGTCCATGGGTTAATCCTTATGTGTATCACTGAACGTTGAAACGTAGCTGTTGAGCTGATTTCTGGAGTTCAAAAGCAATATTTTGCTGGACGGTGTAGATCCTACAAGAGCTGTCGTTGTTGTGATGATGATGTGTAAGCTGAAATGGTCACATTTTTGGTTATCTGAATTGGCATTGTGTTGAGTTTTTTTGTGGATCATTATTGCTGTACTGTTTGATTCTGCACACATGTACAATTTTAAAATTGAAGCACTTGCATGGGCAGGCAAGGAAAACTGAATTTTTGGTGATTTTTGTTTGTGTTGTACAGTAGGCTGTGCTGTAAACAGTAAATTTTGTGTGTGTGTGTGTGTGTGTGTTACTGTACATCAGGGCAGAGTCAGGGGGTGTGAACTGATAGAATAATTGTTGTAAGTGACGTGTTGAAGTGGTCCCAGCCTTTTTTTTTTCTTTCTTTCTTTTTTTCAGCAGTGCATGCATATTCATTTCATAGGCCCTGTCCCTGTGTGAAGTAGTTTTAGCTTCTCTCCCCCACCTATCCCCGCATTGTCTCAACAGTAGGTTACATTTATTTCATCATGGATACTTGCCGTACAGTATTCAGTTTCTGTGATTAGAACCCCCCCAGCCTCTCAGTTTGGATGGTTTGCTGTTTATTGTTGATCCATGTTGACTGGAGTAGGCAGGTTGGTTCTGTACATTACATATATTGACCCTGTAACCAGGAAGTGGTACCACACTCCCCATCCCCAGTGCAAGAGAGTGGATGATGATAGACTGAAGTTATATGGACACTGGCATGACATAGTGGATGCTGTGGTCAGTCAATCCTGTTGCCATCACTTGCTGTCTGTGCTCTGTGACATTACCTGTGTCTGACTGCAAAAGCAGGCCGTGTTCACACCTGTACCTGCTCTGACCACAGGAATCAATACCCAGCAGTGACTCCAGCTGTTCTGTTGGCCTCTGTAGGCAGTAACTGTAGGCAGTAACTGTAGGCAGTAGTTGTGGCAGTAACTGAAGGCAGTAACTGTAGGCAGTAACTGAAGGCAGTAACTGGTATGGCAGTAACTGAAGGCTTGGTCTTCTCTTGTGCTCCGCTGTGCTCACACCATAGCTGTTCAGCTGTTGGGTTTGGTTGGTTGGTTTGTATTTTCTTTCTCTTTACGAAGTATCTGTGGAAATGATTGATGATGTAGCTAAAGAGATGGAGGTCAGGAATGAGGTTTAAAACACTACCCTGTCACTGGACCGGTTTGCAACTTCCAGGTAAAAGTTTTAGGATTTTTTTTTTTTTTTTTGACTTTCAGATCCAAAACCTCAAGGTAGCCCTTTTTTTTGCCCCAGAATAGCTCACCAACGCCATTTCTGGTTTTGAAGTCCTATCAAAGGCCTGTGTAATTAGCCTGTGTAATTAATGTCAAATTTGGGCCTATCTGTTCTTCCTATCAAAAGCCTGTGTCCTATCTAATGTGGGCCTATCTCTTCTTGGCCATGCTCTTCGCCCATGGCTGATATGGGCACTGAACCAGGGCACCCACACCACTGGGTTTTCTTTCATTCCTGTCACAAGCTGCCTCTGGGCAGTCTGCTGTCGTTTTTCTTTGCCACACTTGTAGAGGAGGGATGGGGCTCTTTGTGTCTGTGGCGTTGGGGGAATGCTGCAGTCCCTTTCTCAAAGCAAATTCATTGTTTCTCTGTTTTCACACTGCATATGCTTAGAGTAACAGTACTTCATGCATTATCTGTGATCATTCTCTCCAGCCGTTCTGATCAAGTCTTCTCTGTTAGTATCAGTTCAGGAGCGAACAGCAGGCCTTGTTGGTTTCTAAGAAAGACCCCCAGAATCACTCTGAGTCGCCTGTGCACATTCCTTCGGAAAGGAAGCCTGCAGCTTCACTCCTGCAGTCCAGCTGGCTGACAGGATTTGGAGACTGTTGAGGAATGGTGACAGTGACCACAGATGTTGGTGGACAAGTCATGTGACTGTATCATGTTCAGCCATACATCTCCCACTGGTTCATCTTGACACAGAGGAATGGCATATTTGACAATTGCCCTCACACCTGTCAGCATCTTACCTCATCGCTATACCTAGAACGGCAAAAAAAAAAAAAAAGGAAAAGAAAAAAGATGCAGTACCCTGGAAGAAAGTCTTTTTCTGTCATAGTGTTTACGTGAACAGTTCATTTCTTATGTGAACATTTCCGTTCAGTGAGGTGAATAGTAGATTTAAGAGTGGGTCATGCTCATTACTTCTGATCTCTCAAGCACTTGTATGGAAGCGATGCATTACAAACTATATCTTAGGGGCCAAAGTACTTTTTAACCAAACACATACATACTGTTATGAAGGAGAGCTGGGGTCTTGCTGGGTATTGCTCTAAATGTCAGTAAAACACACTGCCTACATCTTAAAAAGAACTGCTTTAATGTCGCAAATATTGTAGCTAGATTACTGTGTTCATGCATCAAAACCAATCATTTTTACATTCCTGCTCCCCAGAAACTGTGTCATCATTCCCTGTTGTGCTGGCTGGTTGGTGCTGTTATTGGCAGTGTGTCCTGTGAACTGTTGATCATTTCAGTGTCCTGTATCTTCACTGTGAACTGATGATCTTTACTGTGAACTGTTGATCATTTCAGTGTCCTGTGTCTATCTTCACTGTACGCACTGTGAACTGTTGATCATTTCAGTGTCCTGTGTCTATCTTCACTGTACGCACTGTGAACTGTTGATCATTTCAGTGTCCTGTATCTTCACTGTGAACTGATGATCTTTACTGTGAACTGTTGATTATTTCAGTGTCCTGTGTCTCTCTTCACTGTACGCACTGTGAACTGTTGCATCATTGCAGTGTCCTGTGTACTGTTGATCATTTCAGTGTCCTGTGTCTATCTTTACTGTGAACTGTTGATCATTGCAGTGTCCTGTGTCTTGTCTTCACTGTGAACTGATCATTTCAGTGTTCTGTGTCTATCTTTACTGTGAACTGATCAGTTCAGTGTCCTGTGTCTATCTTTACTGTGAACTGTTGATCATTTCAGTGTCCTGTGTCTATCTTCACCGTGAACTGTTGATCATTGCAGTGTCCTGTGTCTATCTTCACTGTGAACTGTTGATCATTGCAGTGTCCTGTCAGTGTTGGTGCCACCCTCTGTTGCTTGACGATGTCAAATGAAACGGGGATTTGAGGTTGTATGGGCTCAGCAAAATTGTGTAACTTTTCAGTGATTGGAAAGAATGAGCATGTGTAAAAAATATAAATTATTTTGAATAAAGATGTAAAAATGCCCACATTTTTCTGTCAAGAATTGTGTGTGGAAGGCTTTTTGATAATTTCATGCATAGACCAACCCCCCAGCTCAAGTCATTGTAGTGTAAAGGACACTGCTCTTCTGTGACAGCACATTTTTGGAAAAGAAACTGATGCTGCCCACACGTTTCAATTCTGTGCAAGCTTTGCCTTTATTTTATTTATTTATACCACTTTGTCACTGCAGATTTCTCTGCATGATATTTGGGCTGCTCTCCCCGGGGAGAGTGCATTGCCAAAGTGCAGTGCCTACCCATTATTATATATATATATATATATATATATATATATATATATATATACAGCCCCGAGCCGCCCTGGGGACTCCAACTCCCTGATTTTTCCTCAGGGTGTCTAAACACAACACCTGTGTGCATTTTTTAAATTTTATATCAAATTTTGTCATCCACTTGTACCGGCACACAATGGCCTGCTCTTCTGAAAAGCGGAACGGGGTTTTAACATGTATGCAAGATTTCTGCGTGCATTCGCACATGGGGCGTTGGGTTATAATCTCATCCAAATGACTGACATTCAGTTAGATTTTTTACTGTCAAACTTGGAAGAAAAGGCGAGGCTGGGAATTGAACCCAGAACCTCACAGTTTACTTGTTGGCAGGTGAATGTCGACCATCCTGCCACCTTCCTTCCCACCTGCCTTTGCTCATCGTGTTGAATGCAGAAGATTCGGCATAGGTCTTTCTCCAAAGCAATGTGGGAATAAACATTGTTCTCCTCCTTGCTGCAAGTCCCGGGAGAATTCATCATGTAAAAATGTTACTTCTATCAGATGCAATGGATTGGGTAAAATTTGTGGTTAAAAACTCCTCCCCTAGTGAAACTGTTCTAAACTTTTTGCAACAGATGTAAGTATACCGGACGTATGGATCTGCAATCTGTGAGGCTGGCCCTCATTCCACGGTCTTCTTCTATCACTATCACTGAGATTCTTAGTGTCACTTTCAGAAACACAAGTCATCATCCTCAACCACAGTATTCTTCTATCACTGAGATTCTTAGATTCCCTTCAGAAACACAAGTCAAACACCCTTTAAAACCTAATGCATGCAGATGTAGAGGTCTGCTTTTTCCCCCGTGTTCATAGTTGTTACTTTCAGAGCTTGTGCCACAAGTAACAATACATAATTCACACACACACACACATCAACTGACAATAAATTAATTTCATTTAATAGCATATCAGTCAAATGCATTTGTTCCAAGCCATTGAAATGTGACGAGCACATGCAGGCTATAACTCTTGCATACACACACACACACACTCTCACACACACATGCACGCACAACACACACACACGCACAAACACATGCACGCACAACACACACACACGACAAACACACAGCACACACACACATGCACCACACACACCATGCACCACACACACGCACACGCACACACATGCACGCACACATACACACTAACACAGACAGCTGTACAATCCCCCCCTCCCTTTCCCTTGCCCCCCATCACTGTTTGTTGTCCTTGAACTGGCCTGGAGTTGTCTCCATGTCTTCATACTCGGGGAATTTGCCTGAAACAGAAGCACACTCACTCTCTACTGCCTTTCTACCAATGGTGCACATTTTTCTGCTTCACTAAGTTTCAAATTATATGTGCATCTAGGATAAAATACATTCTCTTGTCATGTAGCAATCGAGTCACGAGGTCAGGAGCTTGTTGGCTGGGTGCGTATGTGATGGACAACGAGTGTATACTGCATGCAGGCCTGTGCACGTTTAATTTTGATGTTTTGATATTTAGATGCGAAACATTTGTTATGAGTAACACCCCCACCCCTCGTAAAAGCAATCCCCCTCCCCCCAACAATAACAAAAAAGTATAAAAGCAAGCCCCCCCCCCCCCCCCCCCCCCTCCCCCAAAGATAAGATGCAAACCTGTGAAATATTCCAGACATCAAAGGTATAGAAAAAAATCCGAAGGGCAATACCCCCCCCCCCCCCCCCCCCCCGGAAAAATCCCATACAAAAAAAAAAAAAACCCATAACAAAATAAACCAAAAAATACCCCCCCCCAACAACAAAAAACCCATATAAAACCCCAAACAAACAAAAAAAACCCCTTCAAAATCATCCAAACATAAACCAAACCAAACCAAACAGTTAACGCACTGCTAGTCTGAATCCAAACTACCAAAATGGATTTGATCTGACGAGGTAGACACCTTTTCTCTGAGCTCATGGCCTAGTCTGTTTCCTTGTAGTGTTGGCTGGTTCAGAAAAACTGATCATCCTGAACACTGGGCACTCCAACATGTCAGCTCTGCTGAAGCACTGTGAGAGTTGTAACTGAGAACTGGGGGCAGTCAGCAACTCCTTTCAGTTCTGGTGAAATCTTTTAACAGCCCCCCCCCCCCCCTCCCCCTTTGATCTGACATACTTTTGCCACAAGAAAACCAGCAAGTTGATAGGTGGATCTGTGCACACAAAGAAAGAAAGAAAGAAAAGGAAAACATGTATTTGCTTACTTTTGAATGAATTTGGGATCACACAGAGAAAGAAAGAAAGAAAGAAAAGGAAGACATATCTATTCTTACTTTTGAATGAATCTTGGGTCACTGTTTCTGTGTATGAGCGATCAGTTTCTCCATCTGGTCTGCTTGTCTGGAACAAGATTTGACAACACTTTTACATAACTGCAAAACATGAACAGCTAGGAACCTTCACCGTACACAGCTAACTGCCAAACAGAACAACTGCCAAACAGAACAACTGCCAAACAGAACAACTGCCAAACAGAACAACTGCCAAACAGAACAACAGCTGTCTCCCACAACATCAGCATTGCTCTGACTGCACACGACTTCTCCCCATGTCAACTTCTTCAGGAGTGGTGCTGGTACTCTGATGAATTTTTCAGACAGCGTGAAATGGACAAGTTGAACCTGTCAGGCCCATCCCTTTCCAGGAAACACAGTGCATGCTGGGTATGTTCATGCCACCAGCCATTGCTGGCCTGTTCTATGATGGGGTTTTGCGGGTTTAAATGCATTCGCAAGTAGTTATGCAAGCATTTGTAAACAGGACATTGATAGGACATCGGTATTTAGTCTCTTCCAAAGACTTTCTGGGGAGTGGAGTCAGTATGTTAATAACTCCAGGAGGAAACTCCACTGAACATACACGCAATGGAAACTGAAACATGGACCTTCAATGACCACCTGACAAAGTACGGTTCTTGAACATCTAGGCTGTTATAGTAAAGTCTAAAGGTGCCCCCATTTCCTTCTGGGTCGTTGAGAGCCAGATCTCAGAGGCCTCAGCTTCTCCAGAGGCCAGCATGTTGAGGACGGCACCCACATCCTCTCCATTGCTGCTTTACATTTCTTAAAGAGGGCAGGTACCTATTTACTGCTGGATGAACTGGGGGACTGTGCTGAAGCCAAGGCACAAGAATAGTTACCCATCCTCCATGGCAACCAAGCTCGACACTGCTTTAACCTTACCTGGAAAGAGCAAGAGTTCTGACCATTGGGCTATCCCACCCTCCATTCTTGTCCATATGAAGACTAGTCTCTTGTCAGTCCCTCTATTTTCAAAATATGTGCTGAACAAAAAAAGAAAGAAAGTGTAAAAAGAGAAAAAGAGCGGAAATTTGTCCTCAGTTTGTGGCCAGGCCTAACTCACCCCCAGCTCTTTCTGCTCCAGCTCCTTGGCCCTCTGCTGTGTGCGGACCATCAGCACGTAGTTCCTGTCCAGTTCCTGCAACACACACACACACCACCAGGCAATGAGAACCACACAAAGTATCCTGTCCAGTTCCTGCAACACACACACACACCACCAGGCAATGAGAACCACACAAAGTAGTTCCTGTCCAGTTCCTGCAACACACACACACCACCAGGCAATGAGAACCACACAAAGTATCCTGTCCACTTCCTGCAACACACACACACACACACCACCAGGCAATGAGAACCACACAAAGTAGTTCCTGTCCAGTTCCTGCAACACACACACACACCACCAGGCAATGAGAACCACACAAAGTAGTTCCTGTCCACTTCCTGCAACACACACACACCACCAGGCAATGAGAACCACACAAAGTATCCTGTCCACTTCCTTGACACCACCCAGGCAATGAGAACCACACAAAGTATCCTGTCCACTTCCTTGCAACACACACACACACACACACACCAGGCAATGAGAACCACACAAAGTATCCTGTCCACTTCCTTGCAACACACCACACACACCACCAGGCAATGAGAACCACACAAAGTATCCTGTCCAGTTCCTTGCAACACACACACACCACCAGGCAATGAGAACTTTAACAACTTTTGGTCCCTGAACTTATACACAGATTTTTGGGTCAGAGAGCTTTATTTATTTATTTTATTTTTATTTATTTATTCTTTTATATCGAGGATAACAGAATAAGCAATCATGTGCTTTTTTTCATCCGGTCCCCATGTGTATGCAGTTTTGTAAATATTGTCATCTGTTCCCACCGGAACACGATGGCCTACTCTTATGAAAAGCGGAACAGGATTTAATATGTGCGCAAGATGTTCTGCGTGCGTTCACACACGGGCCTCGGTTTAAAGTCTCATCCGAAGGACTTTTGGGGAGAGTGGAGTCAGCACTGATGTTAACTCCAGGAAGAAAATTTCCTCGACCGGACTCGAACCTGGGTCTTTGAAGTTGTTAGCAGCATAGTTTAACTTTATTTCAAGATTACAGGTTAGAATTGTGTCTTCTGAATTTCAAAAGCAGGTTTAATCTTTTTTTTTTGGGGGGGGGGGGGGGGGGGAGGGGAGGGGAGTGGGTGGGAGTTAAGGTGGGGTTAGGTGTGTGTGTGTGTGTGTGTGTGTGTGTGTGTGGTGTGTGTGTGTGAGTGTGTGTTTATGCACAATTATGTAAACTTACACACAGCAATCATGATATTCCTGTTAAAGCTTCCTAAAATTCTTTAATGAAATGATGCCTGTAAAATAACTTATCAGCAATAACTGTTGATTTTGAACTGCCAAGTGAAGTACCTATCACAACACTGTTCTTACATGAATAGTTCTTGATGGTGAATAACAAAACCCATTTCCATTAGAATTTAGTTTTCAGATCTGCTTTACTCTACAATACCGCTTGACAATTTTGAAATGGTCTTGAACAAATACACCCCAAATGCCGTATGAAATTTTTTAAACTGATAATTTCCCCCCCTTTCTTCAGAAAGGAATGATCACAAAAGGAACCCAAACCTCAAAACAGTCACACAAACACTCCCCAAACCAAACCAAGCAAACCAAACACACACACAGAGAAAAAAACGACCCCTTTCTTGGATACGCAGTATACTTATGTACCTCTTGACTTGGGGGAACATCCCGTCTTCTTCGAAGCCAAGCTGCAAAAAAAGAGCTGAACATTAATATGGAACATACTGTGTTAAAAACAGATGAACATTCATATGGAACAGCCGCACACACTGTGTTAAAAACAGATGAACATTCATATTCAACATAATAAGTTAAAACCAGATAAACATTATTCGTATTCAACACACTGTGTTAAAACCTGATGAACATTCATATTCAACACAGTGTTAAAAACAGATGAACATGCATATTCAACACTTGTGTTAAAAACAGATGAACATTCATATTCAACACACTGAGTTAAAAACAGATGAACATGCATATTCAACACTGTGTTAAAAACAGATGAACATTCATATTCAACACACTGTGTTAAAAACAGATGAACATGCATATTCAACACTGTGTTAAAAACAGATGAACATTCATATTCAACACTGTGTTAAAAACAGATGAACATGCATATTCAACACTGTGTTAAAAACATGAACATTCATATTCAACACTGTGTTAAAAACAGATGAACATTCATATTCAACACTGTGTTAAAAACAGATGAACATTCATATTCAACATAATAAGTTAAAACCAGATAAACATTATTCGTATTCAACACACTGTGTTAAAACCTGATGAACATGCATATTCAACACTGTGTTAAAAACAGATGAACATTCATATTTAAAAATTAAAAAAACTGATGAACACTCATATTCAGCACACTGTGTTAAAACCAGATGAGCATTCATATTCAACACTTTAAAGTCAACCTTAAATTTTAATGTGGATAATGGAAGACAATTATTGTCCCCAAAACATTTATTTATTTATTTTATTTTATTCTTTTATATCGAGGATAACAGAATAAGCAATCATGTGCTTTTTTTCATCCGGTCCCCGTGTGTATGCAGTTTTGTAAATATTGTCATCTGTTCCCACCAGCAACGATGGCCTACTCTTATGAAAAGTGGAACAGGATTTAACGTGTGCGCAAGATGTTCTGCGTGCGTTCGCACACGGGGCCTCGGTTTAAAGTCTCATCCGAAGGACTTTTGGGGAGAGTGGAGTCAGCACTGATGTTAACTCCAGGAGAAAAATCTCCTCGACCGGACTCGAACCCGGGTCGTCAAATTGCCAGCGCAATGTTCTGACCACTAGGCTATCCGTCCCCCATCAAACATCATCCAAAAATATGTTTTAAGATTATATGTAGTTGAGTAATTCAGATGGGGATGGGACAGCTCAGTGGTCAGAGCACTTGCTTTCCCCAAGCTAAGGTTAAGCAGCATTGAGCATGGCTACCAAGTGAATGGGTGACTGTTTGTGTGCCTTGGCTTCAGTATAGTTCCCCAGTTCACCCAGCTGTAAATGGGTACCTGACCTATTGAGGGTTTGGGTAGGTAAAGCAGTGAGGGAGAGGAGATGGGCGCCACCCTCAATATGCTGGTCCCTGGAGAAGCTGAGGTTTCTGATGCCTTGCTCCCCTACAACCACATAGGTTATGGGACACCTTTACCTTACCTAATTCAGATCAAGTAATGTTCCTCTTCTGCACACACACACTGAAACTAGAAAGAGTAGATGGCAAAAATTGATTCTGAGAGCAGATGATGATTGATTGTGACACATCAACTATACTATATCACATAGATAATAATGATGTAGGCCACACTCACTAAGAATGGTCACTTAACATCTCAATTTGTAGTGAATAACATCTGACTTTGTTTAATATTTCTGAGGAGATGGTTAACTTAACAAGACACACTCAGGCACTGCCTGAAAGTTACATGAAGTGGTGGTTTGTTATCAATGTTAGTCACTAAATCGGATAGCTCTGATGGGACTCTAATATTTATAACTAAACCAAAACTATGCCTGAAAGTTTCAGCACTGAGCCCCAACGACCCAAGGAGTTATGAGAAAAGTCAAAAACAGTTACTCCAGATATCGTCTGTTAAACATCTCACACACACACACATACACGCACACGCACACTCACACACACACACACACACACACACAGAGGCATCCTTCAATCTTGGAAGACAATGGAATTGCACTCTAGGCGTTTATTCTGGTTATGTTGGTTGTGGCTGGCCAGTCTGACATGGAAATGACAGTCCTTATGGCAGAGGGCACAGATGAAGTCTGACTGACGCTGGTCTGTGTGCCTGGTCTGCAGCCTTTCTCCTCATTTTCTTTGCCTCTTGCTGCTGAGCAAGTGTCTCCTTGAAGTTTGAATACAATGCCAGCAATATCTGCTTGCACCATTTTTATTTCTACAAAAATTAAAAAACGGTTAAATTACAATTTAACATAAAATCGACCATTCTTAACCCCCCCCCCCCCCAAAAAAAAAAAAAGAAAAGAAAAAAAGAAGAATCTGACTCATTCCTTTCCACTGTTTTTGTATGGGTCGCTATACATTAAGTGTACCAAAACAAATGAATTTTTGTCATTTAAAAAAACAACACACTTTGTAAAAAAAACAAATAAAAGGTCTTTTTCAGAAGGTCTGCACTAGAAGAGCCATAGACCAACTCACCAAGAGTGACATTCACAAGTGCTGACTGTTTTGACTACTGTTATCAAACAAAGCTTGGTATTAATTCCATGTAGTATCTGTTCCATTCCTGATCTTTGGACAAAAAGTTTGGTTGACTTACATTCCCATTCACTTGGCACTTCAGGAATAAAGGAAGGGTCTTCTTGGCCACGTGACTCCACCCAACGGGCACCTCTTCGACTGCTGCCCTCTGAAAGAAACACCACAAACCAACTGCTCTAACAAACTTCATTAAGAAAAAAACACACCTTCGAGAAGCAAGCAAAAACATTGCTTGTAACCTGGGAGAATGTTATACATGTTCTTTTTTCTCTTTGCTGTGGACTGTACAGCCGGCAGTCCAGTGCTCAAGAACGTTTTCTTGTGTTCGAGAAGTAATCCCTCCATTGGGAATTTCCGCTGGGTCTTTAATTAATATGACCTCAACTGTCAACAGCATCTGACCTAACACAACGACATAGATGACACAAGAATGTCAATAAGGGAGAAAACCAGTAATAAGTGCTAACATCCAGATTATAAACCACATTCAAAACAAACATTGGAAAGAGAATGCCGCTTAAATCCGAGTTCCTCAAATAAAAGCAAAAGTTGAACATTATCGTCTGTAAAAATGATCATTTACCTGATTCTTTTTCATAATATTTGTTTCCAAGATGGTCTTCTCCAACAAACTTTGCGTTTTTCGGACGAGCAGAAAAAATCCCTCGAAGGACCCTACTTACGAATCGTGACATTGTAAGAAAACCTTATAGGACAACCTAACAAAGTGTTAGAAGCAACAGAATGACTTTCACGAGCAACACGCCGAGTTCACCGGAAGTGTACCTGACAGGTCTTTCGGACTGAATGTTTCCTTAGCGTTGGTTGGTTCTTTAGAGTCGGAGGGCATATTCTCAACTTATAGTCCAATCAGATTTGCTAGATTTGTGAGCATGGCCACGCGTGTATCGTCTGCTCTCGCAACAGCAAACAGTGATGAGCACACGGAGGATGATTGCCATCGTCATTGTCCTCTGTTTGTGGCCGAAGTAAAAATAACTCCTCAGGCTTTACAACTGAAGTAACTTCATATCACAGATAGGATTCCCTTGCGATATGGACCACGACATCCAGGACCATTCAAGAGGGAAACGATCTTTTTTCAGTTCTTGCTCCTCTCCAAGTTGTTCTGAAAATTCTGCGAAGACAGACGTTAGTCGAATTTATACAGACAAACGTCGATCAACATCTCCAGAGTACAGTGAGGAATCTGCGAGAAAAACCCAAGAAAACTGCAAACTTGGTAGATGTATTCCAAGTGAAACTGATGACAAGGCTTCATCCCCCAAGCACAAGATGTCGAGTTCTAAGGGAGACAGTGGTTACGGCGATGAGCTGGAAAACCACGTAAGTTGGAAAAGGAAATGTCCAGACTATTGTTCAGTGTTGTCTGACTTGGTAGAATATATGAGACCAGTCGATTGTCCTCATGAAAATGATAAAAGAAAGTCGTTTATCTGACCGTTAGTTACACAGTATTTTAAAAACGACACCACACACACACACACACACACACACACACACACACACACACACACACACACACACACACACACACACACACACACTCTCTCTCTCTCTCTCTCTCTCTCTCTCTCTCTCTCACACACACACACACAACACACACACACACACACACACACACACACACACACACACACACACACACACACACACACACACAATGTACCATCTGGAAATAAAAATTTGATTGATTGATAAAACACACACACACACACACACACACACACACACACACACACACACACACACACACACACAACCAGTTACTCAACATGTAAATTTTCCAAGATGGTCGAGATGGAACTGATTGGGAACTGAGCAAACATTTCACACACACACACACACACACACACACACACACACACACACACACACACACACACACACACACACACAACACACACACACACACACAGAGGCACACACAGAGGCACACCATAGTTCTTCTGTTTTTGTTGGCTTATGGTATAATTTTCCATGACAGATTGTGGGTATAACAATTTTAGGCTGCAATTCCTTTGTTAGGGCTATTTACTGGTTCTTTTCTTTAAGAGATTTTCAAACCATATAATTATGAAGCTTGATCTTTCTATTTAGAAAGTCTCTTTTCCCCTTAAACTGAGAGAATTATGTGCAGCACCTGTGATACATTAGAGAAAAGTTAGGGTGAGAATAATTGTCTCTTATAAGCCATTTAAATAAAATAGGTGTTAACACTGAATTGTAGAACTGTAATGCAAGTCAGTCAGATGAGTGTGCCACTAAGGATAAAAGGGACAAATACTTTGGATTCTGTCACTCTAAACAGGACAAATACTTTGGATTCTGTCACTCTAAACAGGACAAATACTTTGGATTCTGTCACTCTAAACAGGACAAATACTTTGGATTCTGTCACTCTAAACAGGACAAATACTTTGGATTCTGTCACTCT
>CM060323.1:65100122-65110122 GCA_030674155.1 Stramonita haemastoma | reverse complement strand
ATCTTGTGTGTTAAAAAGTATCTAAAAGTATGTGTTTGTTATATTTTGACTTTTCATGCTTTTTTTTCATATCATAGATTCTGGTTGATAATGTTCCCGTTTTTTTTCATGTCATATATATTGCTTATGATGAATTTCATTACATTGTCAACATTGTACCATTGATAGTATATATCAATGTAGTGTTTGGAATTGTGTAATCCATTTTTCATTTAGATTTAGTATGTACAGTGAAAAATAAGTGATATTAAAAAAAGTTTTTTTAATTTAGAAAATAAAATAAAAATTCTGGAAAAATGAAGTGTAATAAAGGAATACAGTTTGATATATAAAGTGTGATAAACTTACTGGTTAATATATCATAATAGAAACAGTGTAAAGTATATATAAAAAAGGAAAAAAAGTATTGTCTCAGCTTTGAATTATTTCTCAAAGCCAGAAAAAGAAATTAATAATGAAAGTCAAATCTGTAATGAAATAGGAATACATTTTTTCCTTCTAGGTATGTTTTTGCTGAGGAAATTTTGATGATCTTTCTGCATGAAAACATATTCAATAAACATTTTTGTTTAGCATTTCTTGTGTCCATTGTTTTGGGACTGGTTTTGAGTGTGTGTGTGTGTGTGTGTGTGTGTGTGTGTGTGTGTGTGTTGTGTGTGTGTGTGTGTGTGTGTGTGTGTGATTTTCCCTGCAAAAGAATGTGAAAATGCGCATATGAACTATGCTGTTTCAACTCGCTCAGTGAAAGCTGGTGGTCAGAGTGATGTGCTCGTGATCTGCTGACCCGAGATCGCATCACGTTCAAGAGGATTTTTCCCCTGGAGTTAACATCAGTGCCGACCCCACTCCCCCCAAAAGTCCTTCGGATGAGACTATGAGACTAAAAATCGAGGCCCCATGTCTGAACGCATGCAGAACATCTTGGGTACATGTTAAAAAACCCTTTTCGGTCAGTGTGTACCAGTGGGATCGGTTGACAAACACATGGGGACTGATGTAAAAAGCACATCAGTGCTTATTCCATTATCCTCAAAATAGAAAAAAAGCAAAAGCATGAACACACACACACACACACACACACACACACACACACACACACACACACACACACACACACACACACACACTCTCTCTCTCTCTCTCTCACTCTCTCTCTCTCTCTCTCTCTCTCTCTCTCTCTCTCTCTCTCTCTCTCACTTTATGTAACCCAGACTGTCTATCCTTCCACTGGGTACATAAAAGAAATTTAGGTTCTGTCTGTCTGTCTGTCTGTCTGTCTGTCTGTCTGTCTGTCTGTCTGTCTGTCTGTCTGTCTGTCTGTCTCTCTCTCTCTCTCTCTCTCTCTCTCTCTCTCTCTCTCTCTCTCTCTCTCTCTCTCTCTCTCTCTCTCTCTCTCTCTCTCTCACTTTATGTAACCCAGACTGTCTATCCTTCCACTGGGTACATAAAAGAAATTTAGGTTCCGACTCTTCCATTCTAAAGAAAAATGACAAAATTAGAAAAGTCCTTCGGATGAGACTATAAATCGAGGCTCCGTGTGTGAACGCACGCAGAACATCTCGTGCACACGTTAAATCCTGTTCCGCTTTTCGCAATAGTAGGCCATCGTATGCCGGTGGGAACAGATGACATTTACTAAACTGCATACACACGGGGACTGGATGTAACAAAAGCATAAGAGTGCTTATTCCATTATCCTTGATAGAAAAGAATCTCTCTCTCTCTCTCTCTCTCTCTCTCTCTCTCTCTCTCTCTCTCTCTCTCTCTCTCTCTCTCTCTTCTCTCTCTCTCTCTCTTGTGCGCACACGCACTACGCACGCACACACACACAAACAGTCACTGATGTTAAAAAAATACAAAAGTACTCGTAGTCATGGAGGATTTGATTGATTGATTCTTTTATATCAAGATAATGGAATAAGCACTCGTGTGCTTTTTTTCATCCAGTCCCCGTGTGCATGCAGTTTTGTAAATTCATCTGTTCCCACCGGCACACGATGGCCTACTCTTACGAAAAGCGGAAGAGGATTTAACGTGTGCGCAAGATGTTCTGCGTGCGTTCGCGCACGGGGCCTCGGTTGAAAGTCTCATCCGAAGGACTTTGGGGGAGAGTGGAGTCAGCACTGATGTTAACTCCAGGGGAAAAATCTCGACCGGACTCGAACCTGGGTCGTCAGGAACCATTTTAAGCACATCTACTCTTTTTCGGCTTGGAATATAAAGCATCTAAATTGAGGGGGAGGGGGGGGGGGAAGCTATGTAAAAGGCATTCACAGAAGATAAAAAAAGAATTGAAGGAAAAAAGAAATGAAAAAAAAAAAGATGCTGTTGTCCCAACTTGCGCCGTTGTCTCCACGGCAAGGGAAAGCCCCCAACCTGACTTTAAAGTGATCGCTATAAACCGAGTTGCTTCCCTTACACTGCTGTACATCATCATGGCTTGGCTTCGCGAACGAAGATTAAGGGCACTGTCCACGTCTGGTGCAGGCTCGCTGGTGGCTGTTCAGTCCAATGCGTGACAAACAAACCCGGCCGCAGCGGCTGCAGGGGAAAGTCGATTCTGGGGTTGATGTAGAGGGGACGCGGTTCTTCCTCCTCATTCGCCTCTCCTCAAGGGCCGCTCTGCGATTGTCCTCAAAGGAGGAGACCGACTGATGCACAGTGTGTCGCCAGGCCTGCCGGTCAGCAGCAAGGACTGACCACTGGTTATGGTCTATGAGGCAGGCTGACAGAGATTTCTTCAGAGAGTCTTTAAATCTCTTCTTTGGTGCGCCTCTGTGGCGGTGTCCGGTGGAAAGTTCACCGTAGAGAACCATCTTCGGTAGGCGATGGTCCTCCATTCTAAAGACATGCCCTGCCCAGCGTAGCTGCGTTTTCAGCAACATGGCCTCAATGCTGGTGATCCCTGCTTGCTCCAGCACCTCAGCATTCGTGGTGAAGTCGCTCCAGTGGATGTCGAGGATGGAGCGGAGACAGCGTTGGTGGAAGCGTTCCAGAATTCGCAGGTGGTGTCTGTATGTGACCCATGACTCAGAGCCATACAGGAGGGAGGGTGGTCAGGAGGGTGGTCAGTACCACGGCTCTGTAGACACTGATCTTGGTGTCTTTCTTCAGGTGGGGGGTGGGGGTATGGGTATTTGATACTGTACCCCCTGTGGCAGGGTTGAGGTCTGGTGCTACAACGTCCCGCTCTCCCTAAGGAAAGTGAATGCGCAAAACATAGCCTCTCCTTTCCAGGTGTAGTGATCGCCGAGGGGGCCCCTGCCTGCAGGTGGTCACTTGCAATGGCCTCTCCTACATTACTGTGCCCGTAGCAACACCTTCCCGTGGTGCCCCCTGTTCTCACTGAGCTTGCTATGTCATGGCGCGACCGAGTACTGCTGTACATACGCGCTGTTGTTTGCACTTTGTCAAGGTTGTGAAATCAAGTCAAGTCAAGTCAAGTCAACAGCACTTTCATCATCCCATGAAGGGCAGTTACAAAGGTGATACAGCCCCTAAATGGGATAAATCCACTGAGACTCTAAGAAATCAAAGGGAACCAGCTTGTCTGCAGTTTCTTTTCGGCCTATATCTTACATACGTTGACATTAAACTCTACTGGGGTGGACTGCACCGATCACACTTGCTTTTTATCTAAGAAAAGAAAAGTTACACACACACACACACACACACACAGAGGAAGGATATCCATTTGATTACCATATCGTCCTTTCATGCAAGGAAATATTGTCTGGTGTCAATCATGAATGACAAGAAAACAACACCATTTTTTGATGAACTTTCTATAGCAGTTTCCAGTGGTTGTCTATCTGCCCTTGAAAACGGCAGAGCATGTACTGTCAATAGGATTCACCCTGTTCATGCACTGTCAATAGGATCCTGTTCATGCACTGTCAATAGGATTCATTCTGTTCATGCACTATCAATAGGATACATTCTGTCCGTGCACTGTCAATAGGATTCATTCTGTTCATGCACAATCAATATGTATTCTGTTTATGCACAATCAATATGTATTCTGTTTATGCACAATCAATATGTATTCTGTTCATGCACTATCAATATGTATTCTGTTTATGCACAATCAATATGTATTCTGTTCATGCACTATCAATATGTATTCTGTTCATGCACTATCAATATGTATTCTGTTTATGTACAATCAATATGTATTCTGTTCATGCACTATCAATAGGATACATTATGTCCATGCACTATCAATAGGATACATTATGTTCATGCACAATCAATAGGATTCATTCTGTTCATGCACTATCAATAGGATACATTCTGTTCATGCACTATCAATATGTATTCTGTTCATGCACTATCAATAGGATACATTCTGTTCATGCACAATCAATATGTACTCTGTTCATGCACTATCAATATGTATTCTGTTCATGTACGATCAAAATGTATTCTATTTATGCACAATCAATATGCATTCTGGGGGGCTGTACTGAAGCCAAGATGTGCAAACGATTACCCATCCACTCCCCCCCCCCCCCTAACTAGCCTAACTAGTTCTAGCATGTAACAGACATGGACAGTGACTACTGTGCCATAAGAATCTGACTGCTTTTGTATCCACTTTGTAAGAAAGAAGGTGGCAGGACGGTTAGAAGTTCACCAGCCCAACAAGTAAACCATCAGGTTCTGCTTCCGATTCCCAGCGTTGCCATTTCTTCCCAGTTTGACAAAGTCAAGATTAAAAATGTGCAAGTATTATACAGATGAAATCAGGTATAAAACCAACTCTACTGTCCTCCTTGACTGAACCAGTCAGCCATGTGTGCTTACAGACTTGTGCATGTCAAAAGAACCCACGACAGTTGAAAGAAGGAAAGAGCAGGGAGATACCTCCAGCCTCGCTCAGCAGACTTGGTAGGTTCTTTTCCAAAGCCGAAATACAGCCGCCTAAAGGGTAAAAATAAAAATACCCCAAACAAAGCCGGCCACATACGCAAAAATCTCTCCTTTGATGAATCTCGAGCTTTAGCCATGAATTGGAAATCCACTTTATCTATACCACCCTAGATTTGACAGGAGTACGAAAATAGTTTGCACAAGAGTGTAAATCCCATTTCACTGATTTTAATGTACCACTGTATAGTTACTGCGCTGCTGAAACTATGTGAAAAGCCTTGAGAAAAAATCCTATAGTCATATAAAAAGTAGTCTGTGCTCACATGACACCAGTTAAACCATTTCATATTTTATGAACCTACAACGATTGTCATTTCAAGGTAGTGTGTGTTACGTGACACCAGTTAAACCGTTTGTAAGTCACACACTCCACAGTAAAACACACAGGTCGCAAAATTTTACAGCTAAAACTGACACACACACACACACACACACACACACACACACACACACACACACACACACACACACACAAACACACACACACAAACACACACACACACACACACACACACACACACACACACACACAACACACACACACACACACACACACACACACATATAATTCAGTCAATTCAAGGAAGCCTGGAGATATATCTGTGACAGCAGTCAGCCCAGCTGTCAGGTGAGGCCACTGATTTCTTCCCCGGGTAGGCCTATGTGCAGTTCCCTCAGCCAGCCCCATCAGCTGTGGGTGTCCGGGCTGTGTGGCTGTGACGGTGAAGGCACGAGGACACAGGCTGCTGATCTTGAAGTTGCATCATATTCCTACTGCAGTCTGTCACCCATAGAGAGGAGACTCCCCACTTTCCACCTGCACACATTTCTTTATGCAGACAACAGAATTTTGATAAACCTTTTACTTTCACCAGGGAATACTGAAGAGGAAAATGAAATTGCAGAAAGAAAAAATAAGAAAGAAAGAGGCATTGAAGTGACCTTACTTGCTCCCTTGCACTTCATTCGATACACACGAACAAAGGATACTCCTCCCCTTAAAAAAGTCCCTCCCCACCCGCCCAGCAAATAAAGAAAAAAATCCCATCAAAACCCTCTCCAAAACAACAACAACAACAAATATACAGTTGTAGCTAGTCTAAAGATGAGTTTTTGACCAGGAAGAAAAAAATAGTGTGAAGGTAGAGAGTATATATCTATCTATCTATCTATCTATCTATCTATCTATCTATCTATCTATCTATCTATCTATCTATCTATCTATCTATCTATCTATCTATCTATCTATCTATCTATCTATATTAGTGTTATGACGAAGTCGAATCTGAAATACTGCATCATTGTGTTAAAGTCAAAAATGTTTCCAAAGTTTAATGTTCCAAGGTGTAGACTGGGTTGTTCTTAACTTCGTGATGAGCTGCGTGAGGGATGAGCTGCATCTTTCATGAAATGTGTCATAGATAAATTGAACCTGGCGGAGTCCATCCCTCAGGGCGCATGCTGGGTATGTTGAGGTCATGCACGCTACCGGCCACAGCTGGCCTACTCTTCGACGAAAAAGGGGATTGAATTTTAGCATGTTCACAAGATGTTCTGCGTGCGTTCACACAAAAGATCTAAGTCTATAGTCTCATTCAAAGGACTGTCAAGGAGAACAGTTAAAGCCATCATCAACCATTGGAAAAGTACACTCACACTGGCACCTCAGAAACAAAAATTACAAAAAGACTGGACCTTGCACTCTCTCATACCCCCAGACCACGACTACAACACTCTTAACCACTAAACCACTCACCCCCCTTCCTCCTACCCCCACTATATATAATCATATTCCGCTCTGTTGTTGTCTCCCCTTCCTTTTAGCGCCATATTCTTCGCCACATTCCTGCGCCACCGTCACATTCCATGTCACATCGTGTATACATGTACAACGTTGTAGGTATCCCCCCCCCCCCCCCCCCCCCCCACACACACACACAATGGGCATTGTGGAAAGCCAGCAAAGCGTGCTATCTCTGAAAGCCTGTCTCTCGCCCAGACTGACTGGCCGATGTGCCGATAGCTTGATCAGTGTCTCTGCAGCCACTGACTTCGTAATTGGCCCCCTCCCCTCTCTTCTCACTTTAACGTTTTGTAACTGTAGAAGAAGTAGTAGGTCTAGTAGTAGTGGTAAGTAAGAGTAGTGGGGATGGGGGTGGTGGAAGTAAAGTAGTAGTAGTGGTGATGGTAATAGTGGATAGTAACAGTAGTAGTACTAGCAGCAGCACTATAGTAGTAGCAGCAGTAGTGATAGTGGTAGTAGTGGTGGTAATAGTGGATAGTAGTAGTAGTAGTAGTTAGTTAGCACTAATGGTAGTAGCAGCAGAAGTGGTAGTATTAGTTAGCAGTGTAGGACGAAGTGTGTGTGATACAGAAATTTCAGTTCCCATCCAAGAAACAGTGTCGCACAATCCCACAATTAACCTGTGTGCCCCGATTTAGAAACACAGGCTACAACACGACTCTGATCGCAGGGGAGGTAACCTACTTACCGCCCCAGGACATCTCCCCCTCTAACATAGGCTTGCCAGGAGGGGGGGGGGTAGGCTGCCCAAAAGGCGGTTTGATGCTTCCACCCAGCACTCCACCCCTATCCACTGCCGCCCGCCCCTTGCCTTCCATCGCAGCCCTACAGGGGCTAATCCCCTACGATCCCACTTGGAAATGAAAATCCCACTTCTGACACCATGTGGGCATGAAATCCAATTTTTGACACCACTTAGATATGAAATCCCACTTTTGATATCTCTTCTGACACCTCTTGGGTATGAAATCCCACTTATGACACAACTTGGATATGATATCCCACTTCTGAAACCACTTGTGACACCACTTGTGACACCACTTGTGACCCCGCTTCTGACACCCTTCCTAACAGAGTGGAGATCTTCCATCTCCCATGTCTGCACAGGCTGCAGGAATACGGAGGGGGGGACGGATAGCTAGTGGTCAGAAGTGGTCAGAACATTGCGCTGGCAATTTGACGACCCGGGTTCGAGTCCGGTCGAGGAAATTTTCTTCCTGGAGTTAACATCAGTGCTGACTCCACTCTCCCCAAAAGTCCTTCGGATGAGACTTTAAACCGAGGCCCCGTGTGCGAACGCACGCAGAACATCTTGCGCACACGTTAAATCCTGTTCCGCTTTTCGTAAGAGTAGGCCATCGTGTGCCGGTGGGAACAGATGACAAGATTTACAAAACTGCATACACACGGGGACGGATGAAAAAAGCACATGATTGCTTATTCTGTTATCCTCGATATAAAAGAATAAATAAATAAATAAATAAATACCACACACACAACAGAGGAGAGAGAGAGAGAGAGAGAGAGAGAGAGAGAGAGTGAGAGAGAGAGAGGAGAGAGAGAGAGAGAGAGAGAGAGAGAAGAGAGAGAGAGAGAGAGAGAGAGAGAGAGTTGAACACATTTTCACTTCCTCATGTGCGAGGTCTCTTAATTGGGTGGAATGCATGGCGCCAGGTCTTCTCCTGTCTGTAGTGCTCACTCTGCAGGAGGTCTGCCTGCTGGCCTCAGCCCACACACTCCAACTTCAGTGCAATTCACTGAAAAACATCTCCCCTCATTTATACACATTTGTTTGGAAAAAGCATTTGAGACCAAGGTCATTTTCTAATATATACATGTTTTGTATGTTCTCTCCTAGTTCACCAGATGGAAATTGGAAACTTCACGACTTCATGGACTCGTGAATTGAAGTGGAACTGTCTCAACCACTGGGCTAAAGGGGATCGGTGGTCTAGAGGTAATGCGCCTGCCTAGAAAGCGAAAAGTACGGGTCGGAGTGTACGGTGGTTTGAATCCCGTTTGGGCCCCAAACTTTTTTCCCATCCATTAAACCACGAGTGGTGGTCTGGGTGCTAGTCTTTCGGATGAGACGATAGACCGAGGTCCCATGTGTTACACATCATTATTTAGCGCACGTGAAAGAACCCACGGCAACAGGAAAAAGACAGGAAAACAAATAGGGGGGGGGGGGGGGGGGGGGGGGGGGGGGGGGGCGTTGCACTTGTGGTCACGTGCTCTCTCCGGGAGAGCAGTCCCGCAGAGAAATCTGCTGTGACATAAAGTGGTATACAGTAAAAAAAAAAAAGTATGTGTTCGTCGTCAACTTTGTGACTGATGGTTGCAGGTGAATTTCAGCGTACTGACACTGGCTTTGCTCCTGACCTGTGCACAGCCTACACCTCAGCTCCCCCAGCACTGAATTCCCACAGTCTTGCTTCTTGTTGCCATGTGAACAGACACAACAGCAGCCTGGCTTCTACTGCAGTGCTAAACCCGCTGTCTTGGGCAGGAAGCTAGTCATCGACAATTTTCCAAAATTAAAAGTTCAACCAAGGACACACCGATAATGACAGACAGACAGACGGAAAGACAGACAAGACGGATTGACAGACGGAAAGAAAGACAGACGGAGAGACACATTGACAGACGAAACAAACATACAGATAGACGGACGAAACAGACATACAGACAGTCAGACAGATAGACAAACGGGAAGACAGACATACAGACAGACAGACAGACCGACCGAAAGACAATCCAACTATCAAGGTGGGAATGTAGTCTCTGTGGACTGTTTTTATTTACGTAGGCCTTTGTTTTTATTTACGTAGGTGAAACACTAAAACTGATAGTCGGTCAGTGAAGAGAGAGCGAGAGAGAGAGAGAGAGAGAGAGAGAGAGAGAGAGAGAGAGAGAGAGAGAGTTATGCATTCCTTCTCTATTTCTTTGCCTGACCAGGTGTTCGTCTGAACCTCTCTCCTCTCTATTTCTTCCTCTCTCTCCATCTCCCCTGTACACCTTCTGCTACGCTTTTATGTGCACGTGTGTGTGTGTGTGTGTGTGTGTAAACAATATACGAAATGAGTCGGGGTCAAGGCCACGCTGCAAAACGTGTACAATGTCAGGTTTAGGTAGATAGGCTTACTCACACAGGACTCGTATATCCCGGCTAAATGCTGCAGGTATTGCTCTGTCTCTGATCAACGTGTGCGAACGCACGCAGAACATCTTGCGCACACGTTAAGTCCTGTTCCGCTTTTCGTA
>CM060323.1:65092622-65095122 GCA_030674155.1 Stramonita haemastoma | reverse complement strand
TTTGCCATCCACACCTTGCTGAATGGTAAATTTCTTGATCTATGACTTCTCCCCTCTCCCTCTCCTAAGTACCCACTACCCCCCTCTCTCTATGAAGATGTTTTTTTTTTGTTCCGCGACTACAGGTCTGAGGTTCACCAGTGTCCTGTTTTGCGTATGTCCCCGTTTTTGCTCACCATTAAGGCACCTGCATTCCAGCTTCGGGGAGGATGTTCGAACCCGACTCCTGTGTCCACACGTCTTTTAAAACAGTCCTCTGATCTTACCAGTACTCAGTGACCTCTTCTTCCTCAGTTTTTAACGTGGGCACAAGATGGTCTGTACAGTCACACGCGGGGCTTCCATTTATAGTCGCATGCAAAGAACTGGGACATTCAGTTCGATTGTTTTCGTCAAACTGGCAAGGGTGGGGATTGAACCCAGAACCTTACAGTTCGCTTGTTGGACGAGCGAATGTCTTAACCGCCCTGTCATCCCCCTTCTTAGCATATTTTATATTTTTTAAATACATTTCAGAACTTTAAAAATGTCTGACGAGCAGAGATGGCAAGAGAGGTTAAAGTTGATAACGGCGATAGAGTCTTCTCTTTTCTTATCTTCTCCTTTCTTCTCTTCTCTTGTCTTCTCTTCTCTGTCTTCCCTCATTGGGAGGGTGTATAGTACCGGGTCTTCTCACTGCTTGTTACCTAGCACCAGGTCTGCCCTCTGACCTCAGCAGACACAGTCCTCAGCATATATATATATATATATATATATATATATATATATATATATATATATATATATATATATATATATATATATATATATATATTATATGCCGGGGGGGGGGGGGGGGGGGGGGGGGGGAGACAGTATTTCTTTTTATTTATTTATTCATTCTTTTATATCGAGGATAATGGAATAAGCACCCATGGTTTTTTTTTACATCCAGTCCCCGTGTGTGCAGTTTTGTAAATTTTAATCTGTTCCCAGCGGCACACAATGGCCTACTCTTACGAAAAGTGGAATAGGATTTAACGTGTGCGCAAGATGTTCTGCATGCGTTCGCACACAGGACCTCGGTTTATGTCTCATCCTAACGACTTTTAGGGGGAGTGGAGTCAGCACTGATGTTAACTCCAGAGGAAAAATCCCATCGAACGGGAATCGAACCTGGGTCGTCAAATTGCGAGCACAATGATCTGACCACTAGGCTATCCCGTCCCCAGTCTACATACATGCTGGGTATGCTCATGCTTCTCTGACACGAATGACACGACCTGTCTCTGCATGTGTATATATGCACACCAAAGTGGATTTCAGGCACTGGCATGTCTGCACTTGAAGTGGACCTGGGAGATCGTCAAAATACCTATTCTTTATTTATTAGACACCGCCGCCGAGATTCGAACCCAGGAATTCATGGAGCCACAGGATTGAAGTCAAAGGGTGTTAACCACTGAGCCACAACGTGTGTCTCTTGGCTGTGGACATCACTGATGACAGGCAGATCTCCAACAGGCAGCTCACGTGTGGCTTGCTGAGGCTGTAGAGCAGGGTCACCTGGGCAGATGTTCCCTCACTGCACACAGCACAGACTGCACTGCAGCCTCGCCCTCACTGCCACACAGCACAGAGCGACTGCACTGTAGCCTGGCCCTCACTGCACACAGCACAGACTGCACTGTAGCCTGGCCCTCACTGCACACAGCACAGACTGCACTGTAGCCTGGCCCTCACTGCACACAGCACAGACTGCACTGCAGCCTCGCCATGCCGCTCCCCGCCATCTGGCATGAAGGGCCAGAAGAAAGTGCGAAGAAGTGCGAAGAAGAATGCGAAGAAGATGAGAAGAATGTGAAGAAGAATGTGAGAAGAATGCGAAGAAGAATGCAAGATGCGAAGAAGAATGTGAAGAGAATGCGAAGAAGAATGCGAAGAATGCGAAGAAGAAGAATGCGAAGAAGAATGCGAAGAAAAGCGAAGAAGAATGCAAAGAAGAATGCGAAGAGAATGCAAGAATGCGAAGAAGAATGCGAAGAATGCAAAGAAGTATGCGGAGAATGTGAAAAGAATGCAAGAATGCGAAGAAGAATGCGAAGAAGAAGAATGCGAAAGAAGAATGCGAAGAATGCAAAGAATGCGAAGAAGAAGAATGCGAAGAAGAATGCGGGGGAAGAAGAATGCGAAGGAGAAGAAGAATGCGAGAGAGAATAGAAGAAAGAATGCAAAAGAATGCGAAGAAGAAGAATGCGAAGAAAAGAAGAAAGCGAAAGAAGAAGAAGAATGAAGAAGAAGAGAAGAAATGCGAAGAAGAAGAAGAATGCAAGAAGAAGAATGCGAAGAATGCAAGAAGAAGAAGAAGAAGAAGAAGAAGAAGAAGAGAAGAAGAAGAAGAAGAGAAGAAGAACGAATGCGAGAAGAAGAAGGGAATGAAGAAGAAGAAAAGAAGAAGAAGAAGAAGAAGAAGAAGAAGAAGAAGAAGAGAAGAAGAAAGAGAAGAAGAAGAGAGGAGGAG
>CM060323.1:65012622-65082622 GCA_030674155.1 Stramonita haemastoma | reverse complement strand
AATTAAAAAATTATACAAAATCAACTGCATTCAACACGTGATTATTAAATAGTACAAAAAGTGAATAAAGTATTTCTCAATATGGATGATAACATGTTTAGGCAACGAAAGAGAGAGAGAGAGAGAGAGAGAGAGGAGAGAGAGAGAGAGGAGAGAGAGAGAGAGAGAGAGATGAGAGAGAGAGAGAGAGAGTAAGATTTAGAGGTAGAGTTGGAAATAGAGACGAGAGATACACAGTACATTTTTAGCCAGGTAGTGTTGCGCACAATTTTCAACTGACAATAATATCATCACTTAACACTCCCTATCTTTTACTTATGCATAATAGGGAATATACCATTTGATAAATGTGACATGAAATTAAAATTTAAAAATTTACTCTTTGAAATCAGTTACAAGTGCACAAAGATAAGATATATATAAGATACATTAACACACACACACACACACACACACACACACACACACACACCACACACACACACACACACACACACACACACACACACACACACACACACACACACAACAGAGGAAGAGAGAGAAAGGGGGAGAATTATATATATCCAACAGGATGAGTACTGGTTCATTAGTTTTGATGCATCAAGTGCATTAGGTGATTTTTGAAGGTCGACAATGATTGGTGCTGTTTAATTGAATCGGGAAGGGAGTTCCACAGTACAGGGCCTGAGTATAGTAAACTGGACTTGAACAAGTCTATTCTTGGGATTGGGATACTTGGCTTTTCAGTGTTTCTGGAACGATTCATTGGGAACTTATCTTTTAAGGATGTGGGGACAGCTCCTGCCATTATCTTAAACATCAGGATGCCCTTGTTATATTTTAGTCTTTGTTGTAGGGGGAGAATACTTAACTGAGTATAATCCACGTCAAGTAATGTTGTTTTCTTCAGGAGGATAAGTTTGAGAGCACGTTTATACAGACTTGATAAGGGTTTCATAGTGTTCGCACTGGCAGAATCCCAGAGGGTTGAGGCATAGTCTATTGAGGATTGTAAATAAGCTTGAAAGAATAATTTCCTTGAATGGTAGTCAAGGAAGTGTTTAATTTTATTCAACTGGTATACTCTTTGGGACAAGTATTTGCATAGGTGAGATATGTGGTAGATCCAGCTGAGATTTTCATCAATTGTCACTCCTAGAACTTTGTGATGAGAGGTTTGTTCGATTGCTTCCTTTTTTATATGTATTGGAAACTGATTATGAGGTAAATTTTGTCGCTTTTGTCTGGTGGTGATAAGCATGCATTTTGTTTTTTGGGGGTGAATAGACATGTGGTTCAGATCTGTCCATTTGACAAGATCATTACAGCTTTGTTGTAATATGGTTGCAAGAGAGTCAATGTCATTATGGCTTGTATGTATGGTTGTGTCATCAGCAAATAGTTCACATTTGGATGCAATATGTAGAGGAAGGTCATTTATGTATAAAGAAAAGAAAATTGGTCCTAGTATAGATCCCTGTGGTACTCCATAATGAATGGGTTTTAGATTGGATGTGGATGTAGTTGTTGAAACACACTGTTGTCTGTTCTTGAGATAAGAAGCCAGTAGTTCTAGACTATTTGACGATATATTGTACAGGTCTAGCTTTCTGATGAGAAGTGTGTGGTCAATTGTATCAAATGCTTTTTTGAAATCTACAAATAATACTCCACAAAATTTATTTTCATTAATGTTTGTTAGCCAATTGTATATGAGACTAGTCAGTGCAGTATGACATGAGTGATTTTGTCTGAATCCTGACTGATTATGGTGGAGTAGGTTGTTAGTTTCTATATGACTGACTAAGTGTTTATTTATATGTTTTTCCAGGGGTTTTGAAAGAAGGGATATAATAGAGATTGGCCTATAATTTGAGGGATCTGAAGTGTCACCAGATTTGTAGATGGGGATCACTTTAGCAGTTTTGAAGGCATTGGGAAAATAGTTCTTTTCAAGACATTGGTTATATATATATGTGAGAGTGTCTGTGATAACTGGAGCTGAAAGTTTTAGAATTCTGCTGTCTATTCCATCAAGACCTCGTGTCCTTGACTGTTTGAGGTGAATCATGTAATTATGGACCTCAAAAACAGAAATAAATGAGAGACGGAGAGAGAGACAGAGAGCAGGGATCTAGGGTTATATTTTCTTCATCGCTCTTCTGACGGTTGGAGGAATGAACGGCACTGACGACGCTGAAGATGACATGGCGGGAAGAGGATAAAGTGACTCAACGCTATCGTCTGCCAAATCTGCCAATACCTTTAGCCCCCCCCCCCCTCCCCCTTTCTCAGCCACCCAGGCATTCTTTTTTGTGGTCACATACCTCCCTTCACAATATCTTCATACTTTGTGTGTGTGTGTGTGTGTGTGTGTGTGTGTGTGTGTGTGTGTGTGTGTGTGTGTGTGTGTGTGTGTGTGTGTGTGTGTGTGTGTGTGTGTGTGTGTGTGCGCGGGTGTGTGTGCGTGTGTGTGTGTGTGTGTGTGTGTGTGTAGAACTAAATACATTTTCCTCTTTTTCCATTTTTCTTCTTCATTCTTTTCTCTGTTTGGAACTAGATATATTTCCTCTTTTTTCCCCATTCTCTTTTTCTCTTCATTCTTTTGTGTGTGTGTGGGTGTTGGGGGTGTTGGTCTCTACTCGGAGTCTCGTAGGAGCGAGACATTTGGCGAGAAGACGAGTGGCGCGGAGTTGTAAGGCAATCGTGGTGGTGAGGGAAGATGGCCGCGTCTCGCCTGCACTGCTGGAGAGCTGGAGGTGTCCTTCTGTCGCCTTCACGCGTCAAAGCAACAGGCGATCCAAAAGAGGTTGTCATAGAGGAGAGGAGAGAGAGAGAGAGAGAGAGAGAGAGAGAGAGAGAGAGAGGAGATGAGAGAGAGAGAGAGAGAGAGAGAATGAATGAATGAATAATCTTTATTTTTCAAGGGTAACAGAGTAAGTAAGCATTACATACTTTTTTTCATCCGGCCCTTGCCCTGATCAGGGAATAAAGCTAAGAAACCCCCTCCCTACCCCTACATACCAGCATCACCACCAGCAGCAGTTCAAACAATATTTTAAAAAAGAAAACAGAATACATTCAACAAAACGCGTCATCCCAACTGTATACACTGATAATTATTTAAACAAAAATAACATAGCAAAAAACATTTTAAAAATAGCAAATATTCAGGACCATGAAACAGAAGGCATTACAAATATATAATGCGTGAGTGTGTGAGTGTGTGAGTGTGTGTGTGTGTGTGCGTGTGTGTGTGTGTGTGTGTGTGTGTGTGTGTGTGTGTGTGTGTGTGTGTGTGTGTGTGTGTGTGTGTGCGTGCGTGTGTGTGTGTGTGTGTGTGTGTAAGCGGGAAAAAACAAGCAAAGTAGGCATAAAAGGGGGAAGAAAAACAGATTAAAAAACAACAACAACATAAAATCCTTTAAACACAAAAGACTATATGAAAACACATTTCAATATTCAAATGGTAAGAATACAGTTTGAATCTAACATAACAACCAAAATACTCCTCTCCATAATAAGTCTAGGATAGAATATCTGAAGGTGGAAGTTGGAGGGGAAAGGAGAGGGAAAGGAAGCAAAAGAGAGAGAGAGAGAGAGAGAGAGAGAGAGAGAGAGGAGAGAGAGAGAGAGAGAGAGAGAGAGAGAGGAGAGAGAGAGAGGAGGAGAGAGAGAGAGAGAGAGAGCATCGCCAAATTATATCGTCATCAAAACAAACCAGTCAACAAAAATATTTTTTAAAAACTCACACTTCCATAAAAATAACTATCATCAATGAAACCTCAAAACTCACAATTTAACCAGATCTAACAAGGAAAGGAAAACCCAGAGAGAGAGGAGAGAGAGAGAGAGAGAGAGAGAGAGAGAGAGAGAGGAGAGAGAGAGAGAGAAGAGAGAGAGAGAGAGGAGAGAGATAGAGAGAGAGAGAGAGAGAGAGAGAGAGAGAGAGAGAGAGAGAGAGAGAGAGAGAGACAGACAGACAGACAGACAGACAGACAGACAGACAGAGTCAGAGAGAGAGAGAGAGAGAGAGAGAGAGAGAGAGAGAGGAGAGAGAGAGAGAGAGAGGGAGAGAGAGAGAGAGAGAGAGAGAGAGAGCATCTTCAAATTACATCAAAACAATCTAGTCAATATTTCAAAACACTCTCACTTCTGTAAAAAAAATAATTATCATCAATTATCTATAAACTTATAATGTAGCCAATCCTTACAAGGAAAAGAAAACCCCAAAAGGCAAACAACAAACAAAAGAGCAAGATTGTATAAAAAATATTTTTAAAAATCAAGTAGGAGCGAAACAACATGTAAGGTTATAAATACAAACAAGTTTTAAATCAAACTCTATACATTAAAAAATAATATATATATACTAATGAAGATGAAAAAATAGCAAAATAATCAGGACCAGAGAGAGAGAGAGAGAGAGAGAGAGAGAGAGAGGAGAGAGAGAGAGAGAGGAGAGAGAGAGAGAGGAGAGAGAGAGAGAGAGAGAGAGAGAAGAGAGAGAGAGAGAGAGAGAGAGAGAGAGAGAGGAGAGAGAGAGAGAGAGAGAGAGGAGAGAGAGAGAGCGTCATCAAATTGCATCGTCATCAAGACAAACCAATCAACGAAATGTTTCAAAACACCCACAAAACACTTCTGTCAACAAATTATCATCGATGAAACCTATAAGCTCACAAAACATTCATATGAAAATTAATATATTCTGTGTGTGTAAGTGTGTGTGTGTGTGTGTGTGTGCGCGTGTGTGCGTGCGTGGTGTGTACATGCTTGTGTGTGTGTGTGTGTGTGTGTGTGTGTGTGTGTGTGTGTGTGTGTGTTGTGTGTGTGTGTGTGTGTGTGTGTGTCACTGTGTGTGTGTGTGTGTGTGTGTGTGTGTGTGTGTGTGTGTGTGTGTGGTGTGTGAGTGTGTGAGTGTGTGAGGGGGGAGAAACAAGTAAAGAAGGCATAGTAGGAAATAGAGATGGGGAAAAAAAAAAAAAACTATTTAAAATTCGTATCTCTATATTTGAGCAGTAAAACTACAATTTCAATTCAAATTTTTAAAGAACCGAAACATTCCTATCCAATAATAAGACTAGGATAGTATATGTAGAAGTGGAAGATGGAAAAAAAAAAAAAATAAAAAAAATAAAATAAAAAAAAAATAAAATAAAATAAAAGGCATCTTTAGATTACATCATGATCAAAAAGTCAATCAACAAAGTATTTCAAACGCTCACAAAACACTTCTGTAAGCAAATCATCAATGAAACCTATAGGCCCAAGCTCACAATGTGGCCAGGCCTAACAATGAAAAGAAAAATCCCCGAAGCAAAACAAACAAAGAGCAAAATTGTATAAAAGAAGTAACAAATAGGGGCAAACAACATTTAAGGTTACACAAACAAGTTTAAAATCAAACCCGATACGTTAAGAGATACAAAATTCACTAATGAAGATGAAAGAGAAAATGCAATTATTCAGGACAATGGTACATAAGGCATTACAAATCTATAAGCCAAAACATTCATATGAAAAATAATACATTCTGTGTGTGTGTGTGTGTGTGTGTGTGTGTGTGTGTGTGTGTGTGTGTGTGTGTGTGTGTGTGTGTGTGTGTGTGTGTGTGTGTGTGTGTGTGTGTGTGTGTGTGTGTGTGTCTGTGTCTGTGTCTGTGTGTCTGTGTGCTGTATGTATGTACGTGTGTGTGTGTGTGTGTGTGTGGTGTTGTGTGTGTGTGTGTGTGTGTGTGTGTGTGTGTGTGTGTGTGTGAGTGTGTGTGTGTGTGAGGGGGGGAAGCAAAGACAGCATAAAAAACAACAAAAAGAACAACCCCACACATGATAAAAACAACAACAACAAGAACCAAAAAAAACAAAAAACAACAACAACAACAACAAAAAAACCCACAAAACAAACAAGCAAAACATAAAAAACCCTTAAACACAAAACACTAAATAAAATCACATCACTATATTAAACAGTAAAATTCAATTTTAATTCAACATAGCAACCAAACATCTATACAGTGATAAGTCTAGGATGGAAAAGAGAGAGAGAGAGAGAGAGAGGAGAGAGAGAGAGAGAGAGGAGAGAGAGAGAGAGAGAGAGAGAGAGAGAGAGAGAGAGGAGAGAGAGAGAGAGAGAGAGAGAGAGAGCATCATCAAATTACATCATCATAGAAATATTAAAAAAATATAAAAATTATAAAAAAAAATAATTAAATTTTTTTTTAAAAAACACACAAAAAACCCCTCAGTCAATAAAGTATTTGAAATTGAAATTGAAGAAGATATAAAAGTTATTACAAATAGTTCAATCAAACAAATTTTAAAACAATTTTAAATATGCCACCTGGTTATGCTGATGGACGAATCCTATTGCACTACCTAAGTGGTCATCCAGTCACTTTTTGCCACCTGGTTATGCTGATAGATAAATCCAAATGAACTACCTAAAATAGTAAGACTAAGTTATAAGGCACTCTGTGAAGGTTGGAGATAAGTCAATATGCTTAAAGATTATTTAGAATTGTACATTACTGTGCTTCCATATAGGCAACACTTGATATCTCAGTTTTAATAAGAATGTTGAACATAAGAATGGCAATGGATTAAGGGGCATTGACTAAGATGTTTATCTTTTTTTTTTTTCTTTTTTCTTTTTTTTAAGGGGGGTGGGGGGTGGGGGTGGGGGTTGAGGGGTAGGGTTAGAGTCTGTTGGAATTAAAGTGGATATGAATATGTCGTTTGAAGACCTCTCTACTTTGGGAGCACTTCAAGTTCAATGGTAGCATGTTCCAGAGCATACTACCAGAGTAGGAGAGGCTTGATTTGAATAGATCAATTCTTGGGATGGGTCGCTGAAGTTTTGTTGAATCTCGAGAATTCAAGTGAAATGTTGATTTCAATGTTGTAGGAGCTTGCCCATAGAGGATTTTATTTATAAACATAGCTTTATTTATAGAAAGCATTTCTCGTAATGGAAAGACTCCCAATTTTGTGTAGTCAGATTCAACTAAACTTGAGGACTTTAAGAGTACTGAGAGAGAGAGAGAGGAGAGAGAGAGAGAGAGAGAGAGAGAGAGAGAGAGAGAGAGAGAGAGAGAGAGAGAGAGAGAGAGAGGAGAGAGAGAGAGAGGAGAGAGAGAGAGAGGAAGGCAAGGCAAGGCAAGGCAAGGCAAGGCAAGGCAAATTCTTTTATTCGAGGATAATAAATAAACACTCGTGTGCTTTTTTACTTTCAGTCCCCGCCCTTATCAGGGATAAAATGAAGAGAAAAACTCCTTGAACTAAACAACAGGGAAAATGAAATGCCAAGAACAAGAAACTATACCCAGTAACAAACAACAGACAAGAAATAAGGACAGCAAGACTATAGGATTTATAATAAGGTAATAAAAATGCACTTATTCAGAAAACGAAAACCAGAAGTCACAATGAAATGGTTAATTTGATTATAAAAAGAATAATAAAAGCGCTAATAGATAAAGAGCAAACAAGAGAACATAATGAGAGAAACAACTGAAAACATCAATCCACCACCATCTATCAATAAAATAAGTAATATATAAATCATACATTTTGCTAAAAGGGAAAACAATCAACTAATATCCTTATTGGAGGGAGGGGGGAAAGAAATACTACCAATAACATATTACATAAACATCCAGATGTTTAAAAAAATAGCATAACATTTTTATAAATTGGATAATCATTTATACACACACACACACAGACACCACACACACACACAACACACACACACACACACACACACCACACACACACACACACACACGCACGCACGCACGCACGCACACACACACACACACACATACTCACAGGTTCTCGCACATATCATCAATAAACTTCACTGTAAGGGAAATACATGCCTTGAATTCTGAATAAAATCATAAAACGGAACACAAGAGGAATCTATCCGCTGTAAGGCACATATTTTGGTAATATATACCCTAATATGTTAATCAATGTTATGATTACAGTCATAAAACTTATGTTCATAATTGTATTCATGATATTCATGTATTCATTAGTGAAAGTTTACATAAAAATCAATGACATTCGTCACTCGTGATTGTGAAAATAGAGAGTACAAACTAGAGAGTACAAACTAGAGAGTACAAACTAGAGAGTACAAACTAGAGAGTACAAAATGGAGAGTACAAATAGAGAGTACAAACTAGAGAGTACAAAATGGAGAGTACAAACTAGAGAGTACAAACTAGAGAGTACAAATGGAGAGTACAAACTAGAGAGTACAAAATGGAGAGTACAAAATGGAGAGTACAAACTAGAGAGTACAAACTAGAGAGTACAAAATGGAGAGTACAAACTAGAGAGTACAAACTAGAGAGTACAAACTAGAGAGTACAAAATGGAGAGTACAAACTAGAGAGTACAAACTAGAGAGTACAAAATGGAGAGTACAAAATGGAGAGTACAAAATGGAGAGTACAAAATGGAGAGTACAAACTAGAGAGTACAAACTAGAGAGTACAAACTAGAGAGTACAAACTAGAGAGTACAAAATGGAGAGTACAAACTAGAGAGTACAAACTAGAGAGTACAAACTAGAGAGTACAAACTAGAGAGTACAAACTAGAGAGTACAAACTAGAGAGTACAAACTAGAGAGTACAAACTAGAGAGTACAAACTAGAGAGTACAAACTAGAGAGTACAAACTGGAGAGTACAAACTAGAGAGTACAAACTAGAGAGTACAAACTAGAGAGTACAAAATGGAGAGTACAAACTAGAGAGTACAAACTAGAGAGTACAAACTAGAGAGTACAAACTAGAGAGTACAAACTAGAGAGTACAAAATGGAGAGTACAAACTAGAGAGTACAAACTAGAGAGTACAAAATGGAGAGTACAAAATGGAGAGTACAAACTAGAGAGTACAAACTAGAGAGTACAAACTAGAGAGTACAAACTAGAGAGTACAAACTAGAGAGTACAAACTAGAGAGTACAAACTAGAGAGTACAAACTGGAGAGTACAAACTAGAGAGTACAAACTAGAGAGTACAAAATGGAGAGTACAAACTAGAGAGTACAAATGAGAGACAACAGAGAGTACAAATAGAGAGTACAAATGAGAGTACAAATGAGAGTACAAATGAGAGTACAAATAGAGAGTAATGGAGAGTACAAATGAGAGTACAAATAGAGAGTACAAACAGAGAGTAAACTGAGAGTACAAAGAGAGAGTACAAATAGAGAGTACAAATGGAGAGTACAAAATGAGAGAGACAATGAGAGACAAATAGAGAGTAAAATGAGAGTACAAAGAGAGTACAAACTAGAGAGTACAAAAGAGAGTAATGGGAGTACAAACTAGGAGTACAATATTCACTGAGATTCAACTGGAGTACAAAAGAGGAAATGGAAGATAGAGACAATGAGATTAAAACAGATAAATAGATCAGGTACAATTGGAAGACGGATTACTATTCAAACAGAGAGCAAGAGTGGAGGTCATATGAGTACAAACTGAGCTGACAATCATGTACAAACTAGATACAAGACACCGACAATGAAGTTACACTTGAGATAAACCCGAGGTACCAAAGAGAGTTTCAACTGGACGACACACTGACGGTACAACCATTAGGTACAACACTGAGTCAATAGGGTCAAACTGACTACAGACATTCGAGGAAATGGAGAGTCTAAACAGGCAAAACTGGTGATGATTAAAAAAGAGAAGAAATTGAGATCAATACTATGGAGTACACAGAGACAAAAGAGAGACAATGGGCCTACTAGAGGACAAATAATAAACTAGAGAAGACAAGAGGTACAATAGTCTTAAACAGGTACAAGGTGCGTACAACAGAGTACAAATGCAGTCCTAGGAGTCACAATTGAGACAATGGAGTCCAACATGAGGTCAAAACTGCGGTTTACAAAGGTCTAACAACCTACGAGGTGCATATATGAGAGTCATACTAGAGTTACAATTAGTTGAGTCAAACATGGGAAGAAAGGGCAAATGGGAATGAATCCATTAACTACTTCTGAGATAGCAAACCTGTTTCTGGTATTCTATTTTCTTTGTTTGTTTCTGCCTTCTTTGTTCTGCTTTGGGTTCGTTTTCTTGAAGGGGGGAGGGGCAGAGGGGTTGATAAGAAGTGTGTGACTAAAATGGCCCGACTGACAACCCTAGAGCAATGGCTAACTGCGGATTATCTCAATGGCATTTCTCTCCATTTACGCCATTCAGCACGATTTCAGTACGTACAGTCGTTCTTACTTTGGTGACTGCTGTAAATGGTGACTATGAATAGACAGTATTTGGCAATGGCACTAACCATGAATGACTACCGTTTTCTTGGATTACTGTGCATTGACCAAGAATGCAGGAATTTCGCTTTTGTTGACAAAAATATTATTGCTGATGACAGTGTGTGTGTGTGTGTGTGTGTGTGTGTGTGTGTGTGTGTGTGTGTGTGTGTGTGTGTGTGTGTGTGTTGTGTGTGTGTGTGTGTGTGTGTGTGTGTGTGTGTGTGTGTGTGTGTGTGTGAGAGCGTGTGTGGTGTGTGTGTGAGCGTGTGTGTGTGTACGTGCGCGCGCTCGCGTGTGTGTACTATCGTGTGATAATTGTGCGCTGTTTTTCCATGTTATAACCGTGACATTTAAGAACACAATAAAGGTGTAGCAGACCAAATGATTTGAACAAACGATTCATAGATGACATACAGGCACGACCCAGTTTTTGGTTCTAGCCTGTTAAGACATTAGGTAATCCTCTGAAGGAACAAGCTTTCAGGATCAAGAGAAGTGCATGTTGCTTTATCGTTTTGGCTTGCTCTGTCTAGTCCTCGGCTAGAGCTCCCAGATTCACAAATGCAGAGAGTTAGCGTATGCAACCGTTTAGCCACCATTAAGGCAGTGCATTCCACCTTCGGGGGGGGGGGGGGGGGGGGGTGTGTGTTTCTAAACACGACACCGCTGTGCATGCATCTTTTTAACCTTTGTTATCCGTTCCTACCGGCACGAAAAGCCTACTCTCCCGAAAGGCGAAACGGGCTTTTAACGTGTGCACAAGATGTTCTGCGTCCGTTCGTACAGGGGACCTCGGTTTAGCTTCATTCGGAAAAGTGGAGTCAGTCAGCACTGGTGTTGTCTCCAGGGAAAAATCCCCGCCAATGGGCGCCTCTGTAGTGGCTCAAACCCAGGTGTCAGGTTACCAGCGGACAGCTCTAACCACTAGGCTATCCCGACCTCCGTCTGTTTCTTTGACATGGCATATCTCCCAGTGCAATATCTTCTATTTCGTAACCCCCCCCCCCCCAACCAAACCCTTCATGAATTAAAAAAAAAAAAAGCGATTGAATCGAAAAGTGAAGTTGTTCTCCACAATTTTTTATTATTTGGATTTTATTTTATTATTATTATTATTATTATTATTTTATTATTATTATTATTATTATTATTTATTTATTATTATTTATTATTATTATATTATTATTTTATTTTATTATTATTATTATTTAATTATTATATTTTTTCACAGTGACTTGATATGGTATGGTATGATTTCTTTCTGGACTTCTCGAGGAGTCCTGGGAGCACTGACTTTGACAGGAAGTGTGTTGTGGATAGGTAGAACCTGACGAAATTCATTCTGCTTTCTTACAAAATCATTTTGAGATGACAACATTTAAAAAAAGAGAAGTACAGATCTGTGGGACTCACGAAGTACGCTGAAGGTTCAGGATGGCACCCCCTCCCCTCACAAAAACAACACCCCCCCAAAAAAAATAAAAATTGAAAGAGCAAACATTTTAATCGTCGTTTGTGTAAAAGAGCAACCATTTTAATCGTCGTTTGTATAAGAATGACTACTCTGTTTCAGTAACATTATCTCCTTCTTTACGGCCATTTTGCAAGTCTGTGTGGACGGCTACAAACACCTCAGCCCACCCTTTAAAACACTCATTTTAGTTGAACCTCCCACCGCTTTTCTTTCATCTTTCAGCATCTAAAGAAAATATTGCCCAAACTTAATGGGGGGGATGAAACAGAGACACGCACTGTTAGTTTGTTGTTTTTCACTCCTTTCCTCACACGTGGCTGGCTCCTTCAAAGCGTCCTACTTTCTGCACTGTGGTCTGCTGTTATTGCAGGTTCCAACCTGGCCAGGGGACAGCAGCCTGCAGCCGAGTGGTATGAGTGCAGTGCTCGTCATCTCACAATAATTGAGGATGTGGGTTTGAATCCCCACTGACAAATTTATTTGAAAAAATTCCCTTGGAGTATTCAGTCAAAAACAACAACAAAACAAAACACCACCAAAATAACATGGACAGGCCTACATACATACATACATACATACATCTACATACATAATACATACATACAACATACATACATACATACACACATAAACAATACATATACATTCATACACACATACATACATACATACATACATACATTCATACACACATTCTGACAGAGAGACAGACCAACGGACTCACAGACGGACAGGCAAACAACACAGAAAATGAATGAAATGTGAAAAGCTATTCATTCATTATTTATGCAGATGTCGTATCGTTCATGACGTACATTGATGACAATCAGATCACAGGACAGGTGGCTGTGGGTGAGAGTGACTGCTGTTGTTGGTTGTACCACGTCTGCTGTCTTCCTTTTCTGCTGGTTCTATCCACTCTCTTCCTAGTGCAGATTCTGTTTTGAAAAAGACGCCATAGTATTGTTTGCATAACTTTGCATTACCAACAAACTTGAAAGATAACTAATAAAAAAATTAATAGGGAAAACAAAACAAAACAAACAAACAAACAAAGCAAAACCAATCGAGGGAGTGAACGGAAGCTGAACGTGTGAGGCTGGCTGAGATGATTATTTCACTGAGATCAACATTTCTTTACACATCTATGTTAGTTATACATATACATAACAGATGTATTGTTTTTTCGGTTATGTTATATGTCACTGAGATCAACATTTCTTTACACATCTACGTTAGTTGTACATATACATAACAGATGTATTGTTTTTTTCGGTTATGTTATATGTCACTGAGATCAACATTTATTCATATATCTACATTAGTTATATATACATAACATGTATTGTTTGTTCGGTTACATGTCACTGAGATAAATATTTCTTTACACATCTACGTTAGTAGATAATACCATAACAGATGTATTGTTTATTCTGTTGTGTTATATGAATAAAGAAAATATTCTTCTTCATCGCTCGTGTTTCGATAGCAAGTACTGCTGTCAGTCATATGAGCGAAAAATGCGTTGTGCTGCCGTTAAGCTCCTGACAATCAGGCCCAGCGCATCCGACTTCGGCATGCGAGAGAATTTTTATCTGGAAAAAAGGCAGGAGGATGGACCAAGAGGGCAGAAAATGGACAAGAAGGAGGCGACAGAAAGAAAAGGAACAAGGCAGAAACAAAGAGGGAAGAAAAGAGGGAATTTCTAGCACAGAATTACAAGAAAGTGGGGATGCTGTTTACATTGACGGGCCCCCAGCAACCCCAAAGGGGAAATACAAATGTATATTTTTTAGGTTTAGCCATATGAATATTAAATATATATTAGCTTTGCCATATCCTTACCTTTAAAGGGAAAAAACATTAAAAATGTAACTTGTACATACAACAGAGAGAGAGAGAGAGAGAGAGAGAGAGAGAGAGAGAGAGAGGAGAGAGAGAGGAGAGAGAGAGAGAGAGAGAGAGAGAGAGTGATGAGAGTGAATATATGCAAAGCCCAAGCAAAAGGCATAGGCAAGAACAACACAAACTATTTTAGAAATAAAAACCATGGACTTTTAACGTGCCTTATCGGATAAACTACAAGATAAAACCCTAACCTGAAAAAACAATATAATGATCAGGGGGACTACAGTTACCACACAGCTAAGAAATAAAAGCCCGGATTAAATGTTGGTCTGTTTGGATTCACGTTCTGAGAACGAAAATAAGAAGTAAGAATCAATGATGATTTTGATTTGAATATAAAAAAACTAACAAACAAACAAAAAACAAAAAAAAACCGAAACAAAACAAAAAAAGGCGCAATAATTAAAGATCAAACATGAGAATATGATGAGGTTACATGACTGAAAACATCAATCCACCACCATCTATCATCAAAATAAGTCCCATAAAACATAAGATTTTGATAAAAGGTGAGAAAGAACAACAACAACAACAGAGAGAGGAGAGAGAGAGAGAGGAGAGAGAGAGAGAGAGAGAGAGAGAGAGAGAGAGAGGAGAGAGAGAGAGAGAGAGAGAGAGAGAGAGAGTGCATGGATCGTGTATCTATTTATATGCCAAAGCCCATTACGAAAAGGTATATGAACATAACACAACAACTGCAATATGAAAAAAACCCAAGAACATCATAACTGATTGACGAAAACTACACACGGGGATGAGATCTCCTAACCCTGAGAAAAAACACGTATGTATGGGGATCGGTGGTCTACAGGTTACGCACCCGCCTAGACAACGAAAAGTCCCGGTTTGAAGTGTGTGGTCGTTTGATTCACGTTTGGGCCAGAAAGTTTTTCCCCATTCATTAGACCGTGAATGGTGGTCTGGGGGGCTAGTCTGTCGGATGAGCCGATAAATCGAAGTCCCGTGTGCAATACTCATTTAAAGCACGTAAAAGAACCTACGGCAAGAGGACAGTTGTCCCTTACAAAATTCTGTAGAAAAAACCCGCTATGAGAGGAAACAATATACATATGCATTCAGGAAAAGAAAAATAATTAGTGGTACTGCCTATGTGGCGACGCGCTCTCCCCTTGTTGTATACAATACAATGCAATACAATACAGTATGATACTACAAAATATGATATAATACAATACAATACAATATGATACAATACAATGCAATACAATACAATATAATACAATACAATGCATTACAATATAATACAATGCAATACAGAATAATAGTATAAAACTATCAAACTATCAGCATACTCAACACCCTGACCTTGCCAAACAAAGCTAAACTCATAATCAAGCGACATAATTACACAGCACCCTGGTTACCCAATTTTCTTAACCTCTAGCATCTAAATTCTACAACATATCGTATGCTTTACGGGGTATTCTATCAGTTGTCACGTGCAGTAATTGAAAACCAGTAGAGGATACAATGAACAGCGGATACTATGTAAATGGGGTGGCGGTTCGTTTCACCATAAGCTAGGTCATTGGGAGTTCACATGTCCTCACCTAAGTACCTTTTAAAGGAAAAAAAAGAGAACATTTTCAGGAAACAATATATGATCATGTCCATATTGTTTTTCTTTAAAAAAAATTTACGCATGTGAAACATGGGCCATAACAGCAGACATTGAAAGAAGGATACAGGCAATGGAGATGAGATGCTTTCGCAAACTCCTTGGCATTTCATACAGAGATGACATCACTAATGAAGAGTTGTAAACTAGAATAAAGAATACCACCAAACCATATGAAGAGCTCCTAACTACAGTGAAAAAACGCAAGATAAAGTGGTACGGGCACGTCACACGATCATCTGGACTGCCAAGACTGTCTTACAGGAACAGTAAGGGGAGGGAGACGAAGAGGCAGACAGAGGAAACGATAGGAAGACAGCATCAGAGAGTGGACAAACCTTGGGTGGAGCGATCTGTTATGGAGGGCAGAACACCGTGGGGAGTGGAGGAAGCTGGTTGCAAAATCTTCAGTGGTGCCCCCACGGTCCGCGGGACTGCAGGACAGTGCCAGTGCCATGATTATTTTCACGATGAACAGCAGCTTTTAATAACCCCATAGTTCTGATCAGTAAGAGAGAGAGAGAGAGAGAGAGAGAGAGAGAGAGAGAGAGAGAGAGAGAGAGAGAGAGAGAGAGGAGAGAGAGAGAGAGAGAGAGAGAGAGAGAGAATAATCTTTATTTCCAAGGGTTACAGATAAGGCAGTAGATACCTATTTATATATTAAATCCAGCCCTTGTCATGATTAAGAACAACAACAACAACACCCCCCCCCAAACCATGATTTAAGGAAAAGAAAGAAAAAGAAAGAACACCAACAAAAATACCTAAGTCATTATGCACGCACAATATAGATGTAGATAAAGAGACAGAGAGACAAAAAGAGACAGGAGAGAGAGAAATAAAAAGAGATAGGTACACACACACACACACACGCGCGCGCACACACCACACACACACACACACACACACAAACCACACACACACCACACACACACACACACACACACACACACACACACACACACACACACACACACACACACACACACACATACACACACACACACAGAGGCAAACAGCCACCAAAAAATCCCGAGATCTGACAAAAATGTCTACAATGTATCTCTCCTATCATTACCCCTCTCACCACCACCCCTACCATCCCTACCTCAACAAGAAGAAGAAGAAGACGAGGAACACCACCCATATCTATGTCTCACCATTATGGTAGTGGTTTTTTTCTTCTCTCTTCTCTCTCTCTCTCTCTCTCTCTCTCTCTCTCTCTCTCTCTCTCTCTCTCTCTCTCTCTCTCTCTCTCTCTCTCTCTCTCTCTCTCTCTCTCTCTCTCTCTCTCTCTCTCCTCCTTATGGGCTTAAACTTTTCCTCATCGTTCATCCTTCACTTTCCGCGTTAGCTTTGTGCACACAGCTTCTGTCTGTGAAGTCTGTAGCAGTGTGTCACGGACACATAGCGGCCTGGTGTGCCACATTGTCACGGATACATAGTGGCCTGGTGTGTCACACTGTGTCACGGACACATAGCGGCCTGGTGTGTGACACTGTGTCACGGACACATAGCGGCCTGGTGTGTGACACTGTGTCACGGACACATAGCGGCCTGGTGTGTCACACTGTCACGGATACATAGCGGCCTGGTGTGTCACACTGTGTCACGGACACATAGCGGCCCGGTGTGTGACACTGTGTCACGGACACAAAGCGGCCTGGTGTGTCACACTGTCACGGATACATAACGGTCTGGTGGGTCACACTGTGTCACGGACACATAGCGGCCTGGTGTGTGACACTGTGTCACGGACACATAGCGGCCTGGTGTGTCACACTGTGTCACGGACACATAGCGGCCTGGTGTGTTACACTGTGTCACAGACACATAGCGGCCTGGTGTGTCACACTGTGTCACGGACAGATTTCAGGTCAGGTGTGTGACACTGTGTCACGGACAGGTACAGGCCTGGTGTGTGACATTGTGTCACAGATGGAGAGGGCCTGGTGTGTGACATTGTGTCACGGATGGAGTGGGCCTGGTGTGTGACACTGCGTCACGGACAGGTACAGGCCTGGTGTGTTACACTGTGTCACTGAGTTACATGCCTGGTGTGTAACACTGTGTCGCGGACAGAGAGGGCCTGGTACGTCACATTGTGTCCGCAAGAAGAAGCAAGAAGAGGGCGTGACGAAATGAGGAGAACTAAAAAGTGAATTTTTTACCCTTTCTGTTTGATTAATTAGCATGTTAGTAGGCACACAACTCTGCCTGAAAAACTCAGTGTGGTGCTTCAGGTGTAGAGTGGATTTCAACCCTGAAGTCTGAGAGTAGCTACCTTCAAGGAGGAGAGGGGGGTGGGGTGGTACCATCATTAGTGAACATTTTAGCTCTAGCCGAGGAACGAAAAAAACTCCAAGTAGAGTTTAGACAATCTTGGTGAATCGTTCCTACCGCAACACATGGGACAGGCACGCAAAAAATCCCCCAACCAAACCAAACCAAGAAACCCCCAACCAAGCAAACAAAACAAACAACAACCCCCCCCCCCCCCAAAAAAAAAAAAGAACGAACAAAACAGAAAAAACCACAACAAAACCATATGATTTAAAGGACAGACGCAACAGCCGAGTGGTAACGACCATTCCACTTCAAGTCCACGGGTCCCTGAAATTGTGGGTTCGAATCTCAGCGGCGTCTGGTGAATTAAAGGTGGGATTTATTTTACGATCTCCCACGTCAACTTCAAATGCAGACCTGCCAGTGCCTTAACTCTTCTCATGTAATTACACATACAGAGGATCAAATATGCACGTTAAAGAACCCGGAATTGATGTCAGCGTACAGCAGGCTATGGGAACACAAACATGCCCAGCGTACAGCAGGCTATGGGAACACAAACATGCCCAGCGTACAGCAGGCTATGGGAACACAAACATGCCCAGCGTACAGCAGGCTATGGGAACACAAACATGCCCAGCGTACAGCAGGCTATGGGAACACAAACATGCCCAGCGTACAGCAGGCTATGGGAACACAAACATGCCCAGCGTACAGCAGGCTATGGGAACACAAACATGCCCAGCGTACAGCAGGCTATGGGAACACAAACATGCCCAGCGTACAGCAGGCTATGGGAACACAAACATGCCCAGCGTACAGCAGGCTATGGGAACACAAACATGCCCAGCGTACAGCAGGCTATGGGAACACAAACATGCCCAGCGTACAGCAGGCTATGGGAACACAAACATGCCCAGCGTACAGCAGGCTATGGGAACACAAACATACCCAGCGTACAGCAGGCTATGGGAACACAAACATGCCCAGCGTACAGCAGGCTATGGGAACACAAACATGCCCAGCGTACAGCAGGCTATGGGAACACAAACATGCCCAGCGTACAGCAGGCTATGGGAACACAAACATGCCCAGCGTACAGCAGGCTATGGGAACACAAACATGCCCAGCGTACAGCAGGCTATGGGAACACAAACATGCCCAGCGTACAGCAGGCTATGGGAACACAAACATGCCCAGCGTACAGCAGGCTATGGGAACACAAACATGCCCAGCGTTACAGCAGGCTATGGGAACACAAACATGCCCAGCGTCAGCAGGCTATGGGAACACAAACATGCCCAGCGTACAGCAGGCTATGGGAACACAAACATGCCCAGCGTTACAGCAGGCTATGGGAACACAAACATGCCCAGCGTACAGCAGGCTATGGGAACACAAACATGCCCAGCGTACAGCAGGCTATGGGAACACAAACATGCCCAGCGTACAGCAGGCTATGGGAACACAAACATGCCCAGCGTACAGCAGGCTATGGGAACACAAACATGCCCAGCGTACAGCAGGCTATGGGAACACAAACATGCCCAGCGTACAGCAGGCTATGGGAACACAAACATGCCCAGCGTTCATTTCTGGAAGTTGGAATGCAGCTACTTTTATGGTGGGCAGCCCCCCCCCCCCCCCCCCCCCAAAACCAAAAACCACACCAAACCAAAACAAACAAAGAACAAAAAAGTTTGCATACGCAAACTCTGACCTTTGGTGAACCTTGAAGGTCTTGTCGAGGATCCCCCCCAAAAAAAAACAACAACCCCCCACCCCACATAACCCCCTCAACAATCCCCACCAGACCACGTGGCACACGCAAGCCCCCCCCCCCCCCCCCCCCTTAAAAAACAACACCAAACCAAATCAAATCAAACCAAAACAAAACACACAAAAAACGTACGATTTACAGTATGCAGCATAACACTTCATCTATTCATCTATTTACTTTATTTATTCATTTATTTACCTATTTCTTATTTCAAGGATAATGGAATAAGCACTCATGGGCTTTCCCCCTTTCATTTCTTGTGTGTGGGAGTTATCTGCAGATCAACAGTAAGATAGGTAGACTTCTGTTTTCTCTAATAGTGTGTGTGTGTGTGTGTGGGGGGGGGGGGGGGGGGTGTCCAACCCCCAGATAAGGGAAGGCAGACGATAAAGATCAGGAGAAACACTTTTCAGGCGTTTTGTGGTCATCCTTAGCACCTGTCGTTTCCACCGCAAAGTGTTTTATAAGCCAGTCACGACCGTGCAGTGAAACCAAAGAAGATATCTGAACTGCCATTGTTGTTTTGTTTATGACTGTGTGAGTGTGTCTATGTGCGCGGGGGGGGGGGGGGGGGGGGGGGGGGGGGGGCGTTGAGGGGTATGTGTGTATGTGTATTATGTGTGTGTGTGTGAATTTATTATTTATTCTTTTATTCGAGGATAATGGAATAAGCACACACGTGGTTTTTTTTTTTTTACATCAGTCCCTGTGTGTATGCAGGTTTTGTAAATCATGTCATCTATTCCCACCGGCACACGATGGCCTACTCTTACGAAAAGCGGAACAAGAGTTAAAGTGTGCGCAAGATGTTCCGCGCGCGTCCGCACACGGGGCCTCGGTTTATAGTCTCATCCCAAGGACTTTTGGGGGAGTGGAGTTAGCACTTATGTTAACTCCAGAGGAAAAATCCCCTCGAACGGGAATGTGTGTGTGTGTGTGTGTGTGTGTGTGTGTGTGTGTGTGTGTGTGTGTGTGTGTGTGTGTGTGTGGTGTGGTGTGCGTGCGCGCGCGCGCGCGCGCGCGTGCGCGTGTGAATTAAAATGCATATATATATATGTGTGTGTGTGTGTGTTTATATGTATGCATGAGTGTATGTGCACATACGAACACATATACACATACAGACAGATATGTATATTTACATTATGTACATCTATCTATCTATCTATCTATTATCTATCTATCGATCTATCGATCTATCTATCTATCTATCTATCTATCTATCTATCTATCTATCTATATCTATCTATCTATCTATCTACTATCTATCTATCTATCTATCTGTCTGTCTGTCTGTCTGTCTGTCTGTCTGTCTCTATTTGTTTGTTTGTCTATCTCTCTCTGTCTCTGTTCCTGTATCTCTCTGTCTCTGTCTCTGTCTCTGTGTGTGTGGCCTGCCTACATGTGTGTATACGCAAGTCTCACTATTTGTCTACCTCAGAACTCTAGCCCAGAAACGAACAAAAATATCAAGTATATGAATGCAAAGAAAGGGAGCAAGAGAGAGAAGAGAAGAGAAGAGAAGAGAGAGAGAGAGAGAGAGAGAGAGAGAGAGAGGAGAGAGAGAGAGAGAGAGAGAGAGAGAGAGAGAGAGAGAGAGAGAGACTTTATTTATTATTTATTCTTTTATATCGAGGGTAACAAATAAGCAATCATGTGCTTTTTTCATCCGGTCCCCGTGTGTATGCAGTTTTGTAAATATTGTCATCTGTTCCCACCGGCACACGATGACCTACTCTTACGAAAAGCGGAACAGGCCGGATTTAACGTGTGCACAAGATGTTCTGCGTGTGTTCGCACACGGGGCCTCGGTTTAAAGTCTCATCCGAAGGAAGAGAGAGAGAGAGAGAGAGAGAAAAGAGAGAGAGAGAGAGAGAGAGAGAGAGAGAGAGAGAGAGAGAGAGAGAGAGAGAGAGAGAGGAGACAGACAGACAGACAGACAGACAGACAGACAGACAGACAGACACAGACAAACAGACAGAGACAGACAGAGACAGACAGAGAGACAGAGAGACAGAGAGAGTCAGAGAGAGACAGAGAGAGATAGAGAGAAGGCTGGGGCGTTTTGCTTTAACTTTTCATATCTTGTCATGCCGTCTCCTCGTTCCTTCTGGTCGACACAAAGTGACACACCAGACCTGTATCTGTCCGTGACACAGTGTGACACACCAGACCGGTATGTGTCCGTGACTCAGTGTCACACACCAGACCTGTATCTGTCCGTGACACAGTGTGACACACCAGGCCTTATGTGTCCGCGACACAGTGTGACAAACCAGGCCGCTATCTGTCCGTGACACAGTGTCACACACCAGACCGGTATCTGTCCGTGACACAGTGTCACACAACAGGCCGTTATGTGTCCGTAACACAGTGTCACACACCAGACCGGTATCTGTCTGTGACACAGTGTCACACACCAGACCGGTATCTGTCTGTGACACAGTGTGACACACCAGGCCGCTATGTGTCCGTGACACAGTGCTACAGCTACTGACTTCACAGACAGAAGCTGTGTGCAGGAAGCGTGACGCGGAAAGTGAAGGATGAGCGAAGAGGAAAAGTGAACGCCCAAAAGGAGAGAGAGAGAGAAAAAAAACACCGCCATAAGTGTGAGAAATAGATATGGGTGTTGTTCTTCTTGTTGAAGTGGTAGAGATGGTGATGATAGTGGAGATACATAGTAAACATTCTTTCCATTTGACTCTCTGTATGTCTCTCTCTTTCTTTCTCTCTCTGAATTCCTAAGGAAAAAGTAGAGGAGGAAACACAAGTGCAGGTAACCGCATACAGCTTCCCAATCATTTTGAAAATGACTTATCAAAGATTCAATTAAAAAAAGATTAAAAAAATGCTAGGGAATAGTGTCTTTCTCTGAATTTAACGAAAAAAATATTGATGCCTCATTTTCTGATAAAATAAATCATGGTTTGTCTATCTCTTTTTGTTATTGCTTTTGTTCCTCGGGTAGAGCTCTGAGGTTTAGCAATGGATGAAGTTTTGCACATACGACTGTTTTTGTTCTCCATTAAGGTAGCGACATTCCGGCTTCTGGGATGAGTGCTTTGTTTTGGGTTACAGCTGAAGGTCAAAATGGTTTTATGAGTGCTTTTCTTTCTTTGTTTTTTTTTATAAATTTTTTTAAAAATAAAAGTTCTGAAGCATTTAGAGCACCTATCAGTTTTGTCTTTAATCTTTAAAGGATACAGCTGAAGATAAAAGTGAAATGTGTTTTCAAATGGTTTGTTACACCCTGTATCAGCTGGGGATTTGTGTCAATTTCTTTTTATGATTCAGTTTCTTTACAAGTATCTCTCTCTCAAATTTGTTAATTTCTGCTTTCTCTCTCTCTGTCTCTCTCTCTCTCTCACTGTCTCTCTCTGTCTCTCTCTCACTGTCTCTCTCTGTCTCTCTGTCTGTCTGTCTCTCTCTTGCGCTCTTTCTCTCTCTGCGTGCGCAAGCGCGCACACACAGACATACATACACGCACGCACACATGCACGCACGCACGCACGTACACACGTGGGTGCGTGAGCTCATAGACGGACACACGCGCACACACACACACACACACACACACACACACACACACACACACACACACACACACACACACACACACACACACACAACACACACACACACACACGACATTCACTACCACAAGAGCACTGTAAAGAAAATGACAGAAGAAACTGAAGTAAATGGGTGACACAGTTTTCAGTGGCTGGCTGGCTGAAGTCCGTGGTGCTCTTTATTTGCGTAGTAAATATCAGCAGGCAGCTCTCAGGGCACACTTGGAATGATAGAATGTCTTTCAATTTGTATTGGGTGTCATTATTCTTTCTTTGGTGTTTCATACGGATTTTTTTTGATGTGGGGCATTTTTTAGACTGTTTGTGGGATTATATACCACTTTAAGTCACGGCAGATTTCTCTGAGTGAAATTCGGGCTGCTCTCCCCGGGGAGAGCGTGTCACGCAAGAGCAGCGCCACCCATTAAAAAAAATCGTTTTCTGTCTGCAACTGTTTTTGTTTCTCTATCAGAGTATAAACTATTGTGTTTCTCTATCAGAGTATAAAACTATTGTGTTTCTCTATCAGAGTATAAACTATTGTGTTTCTCTATCAGAGTATAAACTATTGTGTTTCTCTATCAGAGTATAAACTATTGTGGGCGAAGTCGGAATGCGGCTACCTGACGGGGTGGGCAAAAAAACGATAGCGTGCACAAAATCTAAAAAACGATAGCGTGCACAAAATCTAAAACGATAGCGTGCACAAAATCTAAAAAACGATAGCGTGCACAAAATCTAAAAACGATAGCGTGCACAAAATCTAAAAAACGATAGCGTGCACAAAATCTAAAAACGATAGCGTGCACAAAATCTAAAAACGATAGCGTGCACAAAATCTAAAAAACGATAGCGTGCACAAAATCTAAAAAACGATAGCGTGCACAAAATCTAAAAACGATAGCGTGCGCAAAAATCTAAAAAACGATAGCGTGCACAAAATCTAAAAAACGATAGCGTGCACAAAATCTAAAAAACGATAGATACACAAAATATCAAAAACGATGGTATACACAAAATATCAAAAACGATAGTATACACAAAATTTCACATTAGTGAAGTCCAGAGGTCTAGGCGACGAACGACCCTCCCCTCATTAGAACACACAAACAAAAAACAAAAACAAAAAACAAAAAGAAAAACAAAAACAAAAAACAAAACAAAAGAAAAAAACAAACAAAAAAAAAAAAACAAAAAGCAAAAAAAAAACCAAAAAAAAACAAACAAAAAAGAAAAAACAAAAAACAAAAACAAAAAGCAAAAAACAAAAACAAACAACAAAAACAAAAAACAAAAACAGCCAAACCCCAGTGTGATATCCCTTGAACACACGATTCCCCCAGCAGTGTTGGAGACACCAAACATGGTGAATATCTTTCTCCTTTATCACTGTTGATGCACCTTACTTTGCATACCCCCACCCCACCCCACCCCTCCATTACACCCCTTTACCAACACCTCCGACAAACCCCCGGGTTATGTGAATCTGAAAGACATCACAGACACGAGTTTTTCATGAAAAATATCTGTCTGTTCATCTGTCTGTCTGTCTGTCTGTCTGTCTGTCTGTCTGTCTGTCTTCTGTCTGTGTCTGTCTTTCTACTGAGTGTCCTCCTGGAAATATAAAAGTAGTGGGAAAAAACCACACATCAGAGAGAGAGAGAGAGAGAGAGAGTTCAGACTTCAGACTTCAGCCTTCAGACTTTTACTGTACATCGGCCTTGGGCCACAATACAAAAGCAAATTGGGCATAGGGAATGGGCTCCCGACAAGTGTTGTTAATACATTACTACTACCATACAGTGAAAGTTGAACTGACACATTGATTGATTATGAAAACAAGCATATTACATCAGCCATGACATGAATATTCACTTTTGACACAAGTACATACAACAATATTCATAGACCACAATGTTCATGTAACTTGGGAACTCATCAACTTGAAAAATAATGTTTACAAATTTATTTTACTTCTTCTTTTAATTGCATGAAAAACATATCGCGATAGATTATATGTGTGTGATGGTATTGTAGCTTTCAGTAGCAGGGGCAAAGGCAGACTTGTTGAATCTTTGAGAAATTTGTTTCTTAGGTCCTCATAAATGGGACATCTCAGTAAAAAGTGTTCTTCATTTTCCACCTGATCTTTGCAAAAAAGGCAATTCTTTTTTTCATTTATACTGTTATAACGATGTATGTTATTGTTCAGTGGTAGTACATTGAATCGAATTTGTGTGACTGCAACGCGAAAACAGTATGTATCCAACTCACCAATATATTTTTCTTTTTCAAAAACAATCTTAAAGTTTCTATAGCTATCATATCTATCCGGTCCCTTATGGTGCCAGACCATTCCTGGGCAAACCAATCCACAAGTCTCTGTTTAAAGGCATGTAAAAACATTTTCACGTCTCCAACACCTTGGTTTAACCAAACAATATTGAATCCAGTTATACATAGTATTTCTCTAACTTTTGAAGCCCAGCATTGCTTACCATATCTATCTAATTCTAATAACATTTCATAGGCTTTATGTGGTAATCTCTCTGTATTCATCTGTAATAATCTAAACCAGTATCTAATACATACAACATATGTATTCACGTAAAGTGGGTATCTGCCCAGATCTCCATACACCATTTTGTTTGGGGTCTTGGTTGGCACACCCAAAAACCTTTTACATGCAATCATGTGTACTTTTTCTAAGTGGTCTAATTTATACAACCCCCAAATTTCCGATGAGTACAACAATATTGGTTGAATTTTTACATCAAAAAGTTTAAAGAATGTACTAGACGTCATTTCTTTGCACTTTTGAAAAACTTTGTTGAGCTGTAGGACTGCTTTTCTCCCTTTAGTACCCAGGTGTAGTGTACCTCTTTTTGCACTGATCATAGATGTAAAATTAAATCCCAAATAACAATAACTGTTGACTACCTCTAGTTTTCTATTATTGAAGAACCACTTTTCATGTTTACCTAAGAACCCCCCTTTCCTGAACACCATAATCTTGGTTTTATCTATATTTACGCTTAATTTCATATCATCACAACAATCATCACCACCACCACAACCACTACGGCCCCTCTCTATCCCGACCTGCTTCCACGCACCCCCTCTTCCTCCACTACCCACCAAACACATCACCCGCACACACATCATTACCATTGACAAGAGAAACAGATCATTCAGCAGAACGTGTAGGATATTAATACAAAAAAAAATGACAAAGGAAAAAAAAGATAGCTCCACATCCCTCCATTTCTCTCTGCTAAAAAAGACTGGGACATTTCTCACAGTCTCAACTGTCTGGGTGTCTTCCTAATAGTCTTCAGGCGATCGGGGATCAAAGGTAAAAGGTGGGAGGTTAATAGAAGGCAGGTGTTTTACAAGGGGCCGCTGGAGGTGTTTTGTGGACTTCACACCCACTTCCCAGCGGCCACAAACGGAGATCAGGTTCCCGAGTTTCTGGCCACCAGAATGATTACAGCCATCAACTCTTTCTTCGGGTTTTGTGGATACCACGAAATAACGCCAGAGAGCTGAAATCACGATATTCTGGATTTTAAAAATGTTTTCTTGCAAAATATTTATGGTGAAAAATGATGCTAATTATGTTCTGTTTTTAATGGGCTTTAAAGAAAGCATAAGGGTTAACCGGACTCTTTTAAGAGGTGGTCTTATCTTTGCAATGAGTGTGTGTGTGTGTGTGTGTGTGTGTGTGTGTGTGTGTGTGTGTGTGTGTGTGTGTGTGTGTGTGTGTGTGTGTGTGTGTGTGTGTGTGTGACTCTTTTAGGTGTGGAAAGATGGCGGGAAAAGGTATCATTATTACATATTGGCTTTAAACGAAATGGTCACAAACCGGTTTTTAAATGAAAGGAGGGCGTGACAAGCTGATTTGGAATGAGAGAGAATTTTACAGAAGGCGGTTAGTAGTGACAGACTTGTTTTCACATGAAAGAGGATTGAACAGAATTGGGTTTAAAAGAAAGATGTTTTAACAGACCTAGAATACTTTCAGATAAAAGGGAATTTAGTAGATTGGTTTTTAAATAAAAGAGGATTTAGCAGATATGTTTTAAAGAAATATCAGATTGGTTTTAAATAACAGAGGATTTAACCGATTGGATTTGAATGAAAGAGGGTTTAACTGATTGGTTTTCAATGCAAAGGAAATTGTCACAAACCGGTTTTAGATAGAAAGGGCCAATCAGGAACGAAAGAGTTTCGTAAATTTTTGATTTTGAACAAAAGGTGGTTGTCCCAACCAGCCGCCATGGCGCAGTGGTTGGCACCTTAGGTTACAGACTGGAAAGTCGCGGGTTCGAATCCCACAAAACTGGTCCCAGACTGGTATAAAAGAAAGGAAGTTCGCTGTCCCAGACTGGTTTAAAAGAAAGGAAGTTCGCTGTCCCAGATTGGTTTAAAAGAAAGGAAGTTCGCTGTCCCAGACTGGTTTAAAAGAAAGGAAGTTCGTTGTCTTAGATTAGTTTAATAGAAAGAAAGTCGTTGTCCCAGACTGGTTTAAATGAAAGAAAGTTCTTAGACTGGTTTAAATGAAAGAGGTTTTGGCTGTCACAGGCATTTTGTGTATGGGGGCACTTTTCGAAAGAGTTAAGTATGTTTGAGAAGAAAAAGTTCTGCGTTGCATGAGCTATTTAATGATGATGATGATGATGATGATAATGATACTACTACTACTACTACTACTACTACTACTACTACTACTACTACTACTACTACTACTACTACTACTACTACTACTACTAACCACAATAGCGATAATACTTTTACTAATGATAATAACATAAAGCATTTATATAGCGCTGAATCCTGTAAAGCAAACAAATCGAAGCCCTGCATTCAAATCATTCACATCATACAACTTTTCACAAACAATAGGATCAACATCTCAAATTCATGCAAACACACACACACACACACACACACACACACACACACACACACACACACACACACACACACACACACACACACACACGCACGCACGCACACACACACACATTCACACACACACACACATATGCATGTAGGCACACGCGTGCGAATACGCTTAGGTTGGGTGGTGGAGATAAAGGAGGCTGTTGGAAACAGGGATGGATAATTATGAGGGGACATTCTCAGTAGGAAATAAGGGCGTTTTAGGCTGGATTTGAAAGTATCAAATGTAGGCTTTGGGCGAAGTGAGAGAGGAAGGTCATTCCAGGTGGATGGACCAGAAACAGAGAAAGAGCCGTGGTTAAAAGTGGTTTGCTTGATCTGGATGTTCGGAAGCACAAAGCATCTGCAGCTGAACGAAGGGAACAGAGAGGAATGTACAGGTGAAGACGTTACAGAGATGAGAGGGTGCAGCTTTGTGGAGACATTTGTAAAAGAATAAAAGCTAAAAAATCAGCATATATCACATTGGGGGACGTAATAGCTCAGTGGTCAGAGCACCCACTTTCCCCAAGCCAACGCTAAGCAGCATCGAACGTGGTTATCAAGTGGATGGGTGACCGTTTGTGCATCTTGGCTTCAGTACAATCCCCCAATTCACCCAGCTGTAAATGGGTACCTGCCCTCTTTAGGGTCAGGGAAGGTAAAGCAGCAAGGGGGAGGAGATGGGCGCCGCCCTCAATATGCTGGCCCCAGGAGGAGTGAGGTCTGTGATGCCTCGCTCCCCTACTACCACAAAGGTTATGGGACACCTTTAACCTTTCTTTTACCTTGAAACAGAGGGTTTTGATCTAATACTGAAAACGTTTTGACACGGGCAGCCAGTGAAGAGATCCAAGAAAGGGGTAGTGTGTTCAGACTTTTTTTCTTAGCATTAGTTGAGCTGCAGAGTTTTGTATGCGTTGCAGAGAACGAATGAACGATGCTGGTAGGCCAGCCAAAAGAGAGTTACAGTAGTCTAAAGGTGAAAGAATGAGAGGTGCAACAAACTTGGATGTTGCATCCGTGGACACATACTTGCCCATGGCACTTATGCCTGTAGCTGATAGTAGCAGAATTGGCAGGTCTGAGTGATGACTTTTTTCATGGAGAGAATGTTGTCTATAACTACACCTAAACACTCCACAGGGCTGGACAAAGGAACTGGCCTATCGCCAAATTCAATTAAAGTTGTTGTGATGGAGGATAGTTTATGTTAGGTGCATGTGAGCATGGCTTCCTGTTTATCCACGTGTAGCTGTAGAGTATTTACTCTTCTTTATATAACAGGTGTAACTTATTCAGTATTGCCCGGGCACATACACACACAGAGGCACGCCTCCCCCCTCCGGCTCATGCGTGTGGGTGGCGCACACACACACAACTCTCCCTCCTCTCTCTGCCCCCCCTCTCTTCCTCTCTCCCCCTTCCCCCATTCACATCTTTCCCACGAAGCAGAAGTCACAGGCAGCCTATATCGCCATTTTGTCGGACACATGAAGGCGAGCAAGAGGACGCCTCCATAACGGAAGAGAAGAGAGGAAGCGGCCATCTTTTTGTCTCCTCAACACCATTGGCTGACATCTTTCGCGCCACACACAGCTTCTCGCCAAATGTCTCGCTCTCGTGAGACTTCAAGTGGAGGGCAATAGTCACCCGAAAGAAGAAATCTCTGTGTCTCTCGTTCCCCCCCCCCCCCCCCCCCTCTCTCTCCACTTCACACATTCTCTGTCTCTCTCTGTCTCTCTCTCTCTCTCTGTCTCTCTCTCAGGCACACAAACACTAAAAAAACCACCACCCCTCACCCCTATCCCCAAATTCCTGGGTGGCTGAAAAACAGTGGGTGAGGGCGGGGGTAAGGAGGTGGGGGCAGATTTGGCAGACGATAGCGTTGAGTCACTTTATCCACTCTTCCCTGTGTCATCTCCAGCCTCGTCACCCCCCCCCCCCCCCAAACTTCACTCTAGGGCGGTGAGGAAGACATAACCACACACCTGGGGCAGTCCTCCTACTTTGGCCATGGCTGCTCTCGGGATGGGTCCACCCTCTATTGCTCACATCACTGTAGTACCAAGCCCCCGCCCTCCCCCTCCCTCCCCCTGGGAATAAACCATGTGATTATCTGACACAGTCATAGCCTTGGAGAATAGCGCCAGTCAGGGCCAGGAGGAGAGTTGGCTGCAATAACAGTGTTGGCTTAGTACACAACCCAAAAGACAGCTGCTATTACTAGGACTAGCACTGTTAACAGTGTATGAACCTACGAACGTAGTAAAGTAGGTACTACTTTGACTTTTGTACCATAATTAATGTTGTAGGGGTTGTGATGGACCACAATGGTGATGATGGTGAAGGTGAACGACATCGGATGAAAAGAATGCATGCATGCTGTATAGTGTTTTTATATTAAAAAACAATATTTTACTTGTCTTGTAAATATAGAAAATAATTTGAAATCTAATGGGGATAGAGTTGGAGGAAGGAAAAGGGAAGGAATGGTGGCGGATGTTTTCCCTTATTTGTCCTTTCTCCCCAGGTCAGTCAGTGAGGGCCGACACTGCTGGGCACTGCAGAGGCCAAGTCCTGCTCCCACCTTCACGCGGCGTCACCTGGGTAACGCACGCTGACAGGAGAGGGCTAGTCAGCCTCAACAGACAAACCACTGACATCCATTTCTCTGCCAAAACTTCACACATGTTGCAAGGGAAAAGGAAAGACAACCCTAGAACTGCTTCCACTGGGACACCCAGGATGGGATTGGACTCCAATGCTACTGGATATGGTAGAATTCGGCACAGAGAGACAGACAGAGAGAGAGAGAGAAGAGAGAGAGAGAGAGAGAGAGAGAGAGAGAGAGAGAGAGAGAGAGAGAGAGAGAGAGAGAGAGAGAGAGAGAGAGACAGACAGACAGACAGACAGACAGACAGACAGACAGACAGACAGGAGAGAGAGACAGAGACGGAGGCAGAGAGAGAGAGAGAGAGAGAGAGAGAGAGAGAGAGAGAGAGAGAGAGAGAGAGAGAGAGAGAGAGAGAGAGAGAGAGAGACAGACAGACAGACAGACAGACAGACAGACAGACAGACAGACAGGAGAGAGAGACAGAGACGGAGGCAGAGAGAGAGAGAGAGAGAGAGAGAGAGAGGGGGGGGGAGACAGAGACAGAGAGACAGAGAGGTGGCGAGCCCTGGTGGCATTGCCTGGAGGTTCTACCAACCAAAGCAGTGACAGAGACAGTGGAGTTGATTTTATCCAAAAAATTCCTCTCTTATTTCCAAACGCTGCATCCTAACAAACGTCTACTCGATGATTTTTGTACAGATAGGACAAACGTAAAGGCCAAGACAACACAGTGGGACGATAGAAGAAATAAGTCAGGTTTGGCCTTGCTCCGTGTGTGTGTGTGTGTGTGTGTGTGTGTGTGTGTGTGTGTGGTGCGTGCGTGCGTCGTGCGTGCGTGCGTGCATGCATGTGTGCACTGATGTAACGATGTAGTAGTCGGCTCCTCCTGTCTCAGAAGACCACAGCTGCGCCATGTCTGGCTTCAGTCTTGTTGCCAGCAACGTCAGGGGCTCAGCAGACCGAGCCTGCATGGCAGTCCCCGGCACAGCTGCTGCTGACTGCAGTGTGCCATGGGCTGATGGCATGGTGTGTCATTGCAGTGTGCCATGGGCTGATGGCATGGTGTGTCATTGCAGTGTGCCATGGGCTGATGGCATGGTGTGTCATTGCAGTGTGCCATGGGCTGATGGCATGGTGTGTCATTGCAGTGTGCCATGGGCTGATGGCATGGTGTGTCATTGCAGTGTGCCATGGGCTGATGGCATGGTGTGTCATTGCAGTGTGCCATGGGCTGATGGCATGGTGTGTCATTGCAGTGTGCCATGGGTGAAGCATGGTGTGTCATTGCAGTGTGCCATGGGCTGATAGCCTGGTGTGTCATTGCAGTGTGCCATGGGCTGATGGCATGGTGTGTCATTGCAGTGTGCCATGGGCTGATGGCATGGTGTGTCATTGCAGTGTGCCATGGGTGAAGCATGGTGTGTCATTGCAGTGTGCCATGGGCTGATGGCATGGTGTGTCATTGCAGTGTGCCATGGGCTGATGGCATGGTGTGTCATTGCAGTATGCCATGGGCTGATGGCATGGTGTGTCATTGCAGTGTGCCATGGGTGAAGCATGATGTGTCATTGCAGTGTGCCATGGGCTGATAGCCTGGTGTGTCATTGCAGTGTGCCATGGGCTGATGGCACGGTGTGTCATTGCAGTGTGCCATGGGCTGATGGCACGGTGTGTCATTGCAGTGTGCCATGGGTTGGTGGCACGGTGTGTCATTGCAGTGTGCCATGGGCTGATGGCATGGTGTGTCATTGCAGTGTGCCATGGGTGATGCATGGTGTATAACAGTAGTTGTATCTCAACAGATATATCAGCACACCCACTTCCAACTTGGTTTTGCTCCGTCTTGATGATGTATTGTGTCATCCAATGATGTCGTCTTGTTAAAAAATGAATACTTTTAAACCAAATAGGGAAAAAAGGCAAAGCCTTCTTTTAACCAAGGCCCCAAGCAAAAACACACAAAAACAAGAAACAAACTGCGCTCTTACTCTCTCTCAATTTCCACCAGGAAAACCTGCAATTATCCTATGGACTTACAGTGAACTTGCCTTGAACTTTCTGAATTTTCAAGGTCTAAACCTTTTTCTACGCTTCCAGTGTAACTGCTTTCGCCTCACCTTTTATGGACTATTTCCTTCTTTTCTCCCCTCTCTTCTTTCAACCTGTACATTGCCATAAAAAATTAAACCTGAAAAGATTCTAAAAGCAAGCTTTATTTGCATAACAGCAATGACGCAAAATCTCAAAATTAAAAGTAAGATATGAACAAATAGATACCATTGAAAGGTATAATAGTATATCTTTACTTTCAATAACAAAGAGACTTGCAAAGGGGTAGGCTTTGCCAAGTTCAGTATACCCCTGCTTGGGATTTTTGTTTTGATGATGTTAAAAGTTTCAGCGAAGCCGTCAGATTTATGAACTGTATGCACTATCAACCATTAAAGGGACGGGATAGCTCAGTGGTCAGAGCACTCGCTTTCCCCAAGCTGAGGTTAAGCAGCATTGAGCGTGGTTACCAAGTGGATGGGTGACTGTTTGCACGCCTTGGCTTTAATACAATCCCCTGGTTCACCCAGCTGTAAATGGGTACCTGCCTTCTTTGGGGGCAGGGAAGGTAAAGCAGCGAGGGAGAGGAGATGGGCGCAGCTCTCAATATACTTGCCGCCAGAGAAGCTGAGGTCTCCAATGACCTACATCAAGTGACCTTCATCCTGAGTGCAGAGTTTATCCAGGACTCTGCCCGAAATAAGCCTTCACTGCAGTGCCTTAACCACTCTTCAAGGAGTGGAGGAAGAAGTGAAGTCAAGTCAAGCCAAGTCAAGCCAATCCAATCCAAGTCAAGTCAAGTCAAGCCAAGTCAAGCCAAGTGAAGTCAAGTCAAGCCAAGCCAAGTCAAGTCAAGTCAAGCCAAGTCAAGTCAAGTCAAGCCAAGTCAAGTCAAGTCAAGTCAAGTCAAGTCAAGTCAAGTCAAGTCGGCAAAGAGGTTCACTTCTACGCTTCACACAACTGAAGAGGCCTGAATAAATCCTGCCCGTTATTTGTAGTTGCCTTTACCTGCCTTCCTGAACCTAACACTGCACTAAACTGCCCTGGACAGTTCAGTCTGTGGGCAATTGAACTTGGCGGAGCCTATATCTCTCCAGGTTAAAGGCTGCATGCTGGGTATGTTTGTGTCACCGGTTATAGCTGGCCTACTCCTTTGTCGAAAAATGGACAGGGTTTTCAACTCAGTGCATGAGGCTCTGCTCGCATTTGTACGTGGGACCTCTGTTTTTGGTGCTGTCTTTCTGTGGAGTGGAGTCAGAACCAGTGAACTCCCAGAACAAAATCCCCTTTCAGCGCCACAGTGGTGACTGGAGCCCGCGCTCTGTGTTTCTGTCAGGTCATGAGCACGTCGCTCTGTGTTTCTGTCAGGTCATGAGCACGTCGCTCTGTGTTTCTGTCAGGTCATGAGCACGTCGCTCTGTGTTTCTGTCAGGTCATGAGCACGTCGCTCTGTGTTTCTGTCAGGTCATGAGCACGTCGCTCTGTGTTTCTGTCAGGTCATGAGCACGTCGCTCTGTGTTTCTGTCAGGTCATGAGCACGTCGCTCTGTGTTTCTGTCAGGTCATGAGCACGTCGCTCTGTGTTTCTGTCAGGTCATGAGCACGTCGCTCTGTGTTTCTGTCAGGTCATGAGCACGTCGCTCTGTGTTTCTGTCAGGTCATGAGCACGTCGCTCTGTGTTTCTGTCAGGTCATGAGCACGTCGCTCTGTGTTTCTGTCAGGTCATGAGCACGTCGCTCTGTGTTTCTGTCAGGTCATGAGCACGTCGCTCTAACCACTAGGCTTTTCCGCCTCCAAGGAAAAAATATGGAGACTTATCACCGTGATGTATTAAAAAAAATTCCTGCTTCAAATCTACGACATGAAACTGGATCTGAAAGTGGCTGATTCAGAGGTACCATGTATTTTTCTCCTTTCTTAGCTAGGGCTCCGAGGTTCCTCAATGGTGGGATTTTGCCTATGCCACGTTTTTACCCACCATGAAGGTAGCCGCATTCCGACTTTGGAGATGTACCTTGTAAGGTATGTTGCTGCTGTCACAATTCCTGACAGGTTTCAAGAATTCTCTGTTATAGGAATATGTTACCTTTTGTTCTTTATTGCTGGATATATGTTAAAAAAAATTCACTCGTTAGATCTTGTTTCAAATGTGATTTTTTGTTTGTTTCTTGGTTGTTTTTTTGTTTTGTTTGTACTTAAGTGTGTGTGTGTGTGCGTGCGTGCGCGCGCGCGCGCGTGCGTACGCGCGTGCGTGCGTGTGTGTGTGCAGGTGTAGGTGTTTACATATGACCATCCATGTGTGCGTATGTGCGTGTGTATGTATGTACACGCTCACTTGTGTGTGCCTGGGTGTATTTACGCACGCGTGCAGGCACACTTACCCCCACACACGTCTGTACAACCTGTACCCAAAACAGCTGCTGACACACACAGGAGTATTTCAAACCTCTCCATTGTCCAACTAAAACCTCAAGGTCTTCCTTTCTTCTTTTGAAAGCGGAAAGCAAGCAAAGACAACGAACGCTACAACAATGACTCAACCACGCCACACCACACACCACACCACACCACACACCACACCACATCACACCAGCAACGAAAGAATAAAAAACAACAACAACCAAAGCCTTGCTCTATGCCTCCAATAAGTCAACATTGTACCTTCTTTCGTCTCAACAACCACCACCTCCCTCCTAACCCCCCAGCCCCTATCCTCCAACCTCCACCCAACCATCACTCTCTCCCTAGACCCCCCACCCCCAAAGTGAAATTTTTCACCACTTGAATTTTTTTCTTGGTTGTCCCATCTTTTTATTTTAAAATATTTTTCTCATGTACTTGACGACCACCCTTGAAGTTGTAGAAGTGGGAAAGAAGGTAGGGAAGGGGGGGGGGAGGAGAGAGAAAGCTTCCTTTCTTTTTTTAAATACTTGTCTTTTAAAAGTAGGGTTAGGGTTTCACCCGAGAAACTTGAAGGCAGCCCGTTAGGGACAAGGGGAGCGAAGCGAGATCAAACCTGTGTGTCCCCCAGCCGTCACCGTTCACACTTCGCGTCGCCTCGTCCTCTCCGCACCGAGTCCGGTGTCGGCTTCAGGGGGAAAGCCAAGCTCCTGGGCCGGCATCAAATGCCCGGTAATGGCTTCTGGCGATGACAACGCTCACGTAGGCAGTCCGTCAGTCTGTGGGTCTAGGGGAGAGAGAGAGAGAGAGAGAGAGAGAGAGAGAGAGAGAGAGAGAGAGAGAGAGAGAGAGAGAGAGAGAGTAGGGCTAGAAGTGGTGTATGTGTATGTGTGTGTATGTGTGTGTGTTCGGGGAGGGAGTGTGTGTGTGTGTGTGTGTGTGTGTGTGTGTGTGTGTGTGTGTGTGTGTGTGTGTGTGTGTGTGTGTGTGTTTGTTTGTGTGTGTGTTTGGGATAGGGGGGGGGGGGGGGGGGAGGGAGAAGGGGGGAAGGAGAAGGGGAAAAGCTAATGAAAGAATAGTGCAGTGGAGATGTTTGTGATAGCTTGATGGGATCGCGTACGTAAGGTGTCAAAGTCAAAGTCAAAGTCAAAATTTTATTTCCAGATGGTACATTGAGTAAGCAATAAATTTGCTTTTTTTTCATCAAGCCATCTATCTAGCAAAAAAAAGAAGAAAAATAACAAAACAAAAACGGAAAACCCTAAAGAGACCACTTAAACAAAAAGACACCCAATCTATAACACTCAAACCAACGAAAAACTTAAAACGACAACTCACCCATAATAACAATGATTCAGTTTTACAACATGATAATCACCAATCACCACCTAAACAAACAACACAACTACAACCAAAAAACAAACGAAAGAAAATAAAATAACATTTGTAATAAAACCAATTGAAAAGGACCGGGGAAAGGGGGTATCGAGGAGGAATGGAGGAACACAAACAATCAGCCAAACAAAGGCAATGACAACAACACAAGTTCTACAAACAATCGAGGACCCCCACCTAATAATAATTTTTTATTTTATAAAATTTAATCAGCTAGACTATCAAACCAATTCAATAACAATTACATCAATACCAATAATCCAATCATTAAGAACATCAAAAACAACAGTCATCACAAAACCTGTCAAACAGGATTAAAAAAAAAGGGACATGACAAAAAATATCAAGTTACAATATCATCACTTCATCCATTTGGATTTTTCCTTTCCACTTGTGCTTGTTTTGATTGCTCACAGGCTTTCATTAGCTATAACAATAACTTAAAAATTAAAGCAAACAACAACAACAACAACAACAACAACAACAACAACAACAACAACAACAATCCCCAAACAAACAAAACCAAAACAAAGCCAAAAACCCTTCACTCTTCCTCTCTCTTCAAAACCAAAACAAAGCAAAAAACCCTTCACTCTTCCTCTCTCTTCAAAAAACAAAACAAAGCAAAAAACCCTTCACTCTTCCTCTCTCTTCAAAACCAAAACAAAGCCAAAAACCCTTCACTCTTCCTCTCTCTTCAAAACCAAAACAAAGCAAAAAACCCTTCACTCTTCCTCTCTCTTCAAAAACAAAACAAAGCAAAAAACCCTTCACTCTTCCTCTCTCTTCAAAACCAAAACAAAGCCAAAAACCCTTCACTCTTCCTCTCTCTTCAAAACCAAAACAAAGCAAAAAACCCTTCACTCTTCCTCTCTCTTCAAAAACAAAACAAAGCAAAAAACCCTTCACTCTTCCTCTCTCTTCAAAACCAAAACAAAGCAAAAAACCCTTCACTCTTCCTCTCTCTTCAAAAACAAAACAAAGCAAAAAACCCTTCACTCTTCCTCTCTCTTCAAAAACAAAACAAAGCAAAAAACCCTTCACTCTTCCTCTCTCTTCAAAACCAAAACAAAGCCAAAAACCCTTCACTCTTCCTCTCTCTTCAAAACCAAAACAAAGCAAAAAACCCTTCACTCTTCCTCTCTCTTCAAAAACAAAACAAAGCAAAAAACCCTTCACTCTTCCTCTCTCTTCAAAACCAAAACAAAGCCAAAAACCCTTCACTCTTCCTCTCTCTTCAAAACCAAAACAAAGCAAAAAACCCTTCACTCTTCCTCTCTCTTCAAAAACAAAACAAAGCAAAAAACCCTTCACTCTTCCTCTCTCTTCAAAACCAAAACAAAGCAAAAAACCCTTCACTCTTCCTCTCTCTTCAAAAACAAAACAAAGCAAAAAACCCTTCACTCTTCCTCTCTCTTCAAAAACAAAACAAAGCAAAAAACCCTTCACTCTTCCTCTCTCTTCAAAAACAAAACAAAGCAAAAAACCCTTCACTCTTCCTCTCTCTTCAAAACCAAAACAAACTCATAAACCCTTCACAATCTTCCTCTCTCTTCAAAACAAACAAAAAAACCCTTCACTCTTCCTCTCTCTTCAAAACCAAAACAAAGCAAAAAACCCTTCACTCTCCTCTCTCTTCAAAACAAAACAAAGCAAAAAAACCCTTCACTCTTCCTCTCTCTTCAAAACCAAAACAAAGCAAAAAACCCTTCACTCTTCCTCTCTCTTCAAAACCAAAACAAAGCAAAAAACCCTTCACTTTCTCTTCTCTCTTCAAAACCAAAACAAAGCAAAAAAAACCCTTCACTCTTCCTCTCTCTTCAAAAACAAAACAAAGCAAAAAAACCCTTCACTCTTCTCTCTCTTCAAAAACAAAACAAAGCAAAAAACCCTTCACTCTTCCTCTCTCTCAAAACAAAAAAACAAAAAAACCTCCTTCACTCTTCAAACTACTCTTACAAAAACAAACAAGCAAAAAACCACACACCTCTTCCTCTCTCTTCAACAACAAAACAAACAAAAAAAACCCTTCACTCTTCCTCTCTCTTCAAAACAAAACAAAGCAAAAAAACCCTTCACTCTTCCTCTCTTCAAAACCAAAACAAAGCAAAAAACCTTCCTCTTCTTCTCTCTTTCAAAAAAAACAAAGCAAAAAACCCTTCACTCTTCCTCTCTCTTCAAAACCAAAACAAAGCAAAAAACCCTTCACTCTTCCTCTCTCTTCAAAACAAAACAAACAAAAAACAACTACCTCCTCTCTTCAAAACCAAACAAAAAAACCCTTCACCCTTCCTCTCTCTTCAAAAACAAAACAAAGCAAAAACCCTTCACTTCCTCTCTCTTCAACAACAAAGCAAAAACCATCACCCTTCCCCTCTTCCCCAAAACAAAGCAAAAAACCTTCACTCTTCCTCTCTCTTCAAAAAACAACAAAACATACAACCAGCAAAAAACCCTTCACTCTTCCTCTCTCTTCAAAAACAAAACAAAGCAAAAAAACCCTTCACTCTTCCTCTCTCTTCAAAACCAAAACAAAGCAAAAAACCCTTCACTCTTCCTCTCTCTTCAAAACCAAAACAAAGCAAAAAAACCCTTCACTCTTCCTCTCTCTTCAAAAACAAAACAAAGCAAAAAAACCCTTCATCTTCCTGCTCTCTTCAAAAACCAAAACAAAGCAAAAAACCCTTCACTCTTCCTCTCTCTTCAAAACAAAACAAAGCAAAAAACCCTTCACTCTTCCTCTCTCTTCAAAACCAAAACAAAGTACATAAAATAGAACCCTTCACTCTTCCTCTCTCTTCAACATACGCACAAAGCACGTAGAAGTAGTGCAATATGACAATGGTAGCGTGCATAGAAAGTTTTTTGTTTTTTTTTAAACAAAGCAGGAGCAAACCTCTCATTTCTGAACTATACCACGCAAAACATAGGACCATGTAGGTCAAATAGTATTGCATTAAAATCTAACAAGTTTTTAAGATAATTTTTATATTCAGGGACAAAAACAATCAACACAGATGCACACAGCTGTCGTGTTTTTATACCATTCCGGAATCAAAATGCGGCTACCTAAATAATGGTGGTGGTGGTGGGAGAGTGGAGGGGGAGGGGGGGTCGTTTACGCAGAAATCTCACCAGTGGTAAACAACCTCGGAGTTATTTTTAAGTAAAGATACGATCCCCCATCCTTCAACAAACAGCCTAACAAAAACATACATACATAATACATACATACATACATACATACATACATACATACATACATACATACAACATACATACATACATACATACATACACCACACACACAACATACATACATACATACATACATACATACATACATACATACATACATACATACATACATACATACATACATACATACATACATACATACATACATACATACATACATACATACATCATACACACACAGACACACAGACACAGCACACACACACACAGAGACACACACAGACACACACACCCGTACGACACAGAGCCTTTCAGCTTTCCAGCGGACTTTGACAAATGGCATTGTTTCAAACGCTCATCTTTATTGCTTCTCATCTGGCGGTGCAAGTCTGCGGTCCAGCACTGAAACTGAGGAATGCCACTAACAGTAGGCCGATCCGCTTACTTGCCCTGGCGGGCTGGATACCTAGCTAGCTAGCTAGCTGAGCTCAGACACCCCCTGCAGCCTCACTCACTGACAGACAGACAGACAGACAGCTCACCGCCCTGACGAGCTAACGAGCTTCTCAAGAGAGGATGGCGCATTAAGCCCTACTTACATTCCTGGTGAAACGGAATCGGTCATGAATACCGGATAGGAGTGACGAATTAATTCAATGACCGGGGCAAACCACACAGACACAACTATGTGCACCGCGTCTATAACAATTATCGTTATCTGCGCTAAAAAGTATGTGGCTGATGCTAGCATGTCGACTTGACTTCACTTGACTTCGCCCTTTTACTTCTTGAGGAGTCGTGGAGGGGTGGTGGGTGGTGGTGAGGGGTGGAGTAGGGTGATGGGGTGGTGGTGGTAGTGTTGGGTTCAGTTAGACAGAGCTGGCGGAGTAGTCTCCTCTTGCTGGTATGTATTAGCTGATGTAGGTGCAAGCTTACCTGGAACAATGACAACGCTTACAATGTCCTTTACCTGGAGCTTTGTCAGTTGTATTCCTGTGGTCATTAGATTTTATTAAGGAACGCGCACATACACACGATTTCGAGGAGGTATAGGCAGGCTCCGTGCATGCATGTCCACGCACAGGCACACACACACACACATACACGAGTGTTTGTGACATTTTTATTTCAAGCTATCATATAATGTTTGGACAAATATGAAATGTAGCTGTGCTGTCTTAGATTATGATTCCAATCAATATGCCTGTCAGTATTGTAATTGCCCTTCAGGGATGATTAAAGTGTTTTTGACTTGACTAACTTGATTACACACACACGCCCCCCCCCCTCCCCCCAACACAAATCCAACAAGCTACGAAGACTATATTCTACAAAGTATTGAATTCAAACATATTTTTTCTATCTCAAACTTCTGTTTCTTCGCAAAACTTCAGCCATTTAAAGAAACAAAAACAAACAACAACAACTCCTCAAAACACACACACACACACACACACACACACACACACACACACACACACACACACACACACACACACACACACACACACACACACACACACACACACACACACACACACACACACACACACACACACACACACAGTTCCTGAAAAAAGTGAGCGAGGACTGCGGAGAGACGAGAAAGATGCAGCAGACACTGATCACCATCAGTGTTACCCTTACATCCCTGAGGGGGCGGAATGGCCCGTGGTTAGATCTTCGAGCTTAGGATCTGACAGCAGCTGAAAGCTGGGGGTTTCGTGATCAGCACTAGGGACACAGTCAACCCCCCAGTCACACCGATAATTCCACAGTCAGCATTACTGAAACATGGAAACCACAGTGGAACAGACCTACCATTTCACAGTAATGCTGTCTTTTGCAATTCTATCATTATTTTGAAACTGGAATCCAAGGGGGCGGGAAGAGGGGGGGTAGCTTAGTGGTTAGAGCATTGACTTACAATATGACAATCCGAATTGGAGCCACCACCCAGGCATCCATTTAAGGGGATGTTTTCCCTTGGAGCTAACATCAGTAACGACTCCATTCCTCCTAAAGTTCTCAAGACGAGACTTTTTGTGTGTTCCTTGGCTAGAGCTCCGGGGTTCACCAATGCTGAGGTGTTGCGTCTATCACCCCTTTTCCTGACCGTTAAGGCGGCCCCATGCCGACTTTGAGGAGGGTGTCTTAACACAACACCGGCGGCACGCTGGTTTGGCGTGTAGAGACTATCCCTGAAGTCGGAATGCAGCTACTTTCCATCTCTGTCCGTGTGTGTTTTACCCCTTCACTTCTTAGTGCTGCTGCTCTTTCCCTGCAGTCAGACATGTTGATCAACAGAAAGTACCACTGACACACAAATACACACACATCACTGACACACAAATAACAACACTGACACACAAATACACACACATCACTGATACACAAATACACACACATCATGACACACAAATACAACCACACACACAAATACACACACATCACTGACACACAAATACACACACATCACTGACACACAAATACACACACATCACTGACACACAAATAACAACCACTAACACACAAATACACACACATCACTGACACACAAATAACAACCACTAACACACAAATACACACACATCACTGACACACAAATACACACACATCACTGACACACAAATAACAACCACTGATACACAAATACACACACATCACTGACACACAAATAACAACCACTGATACACAAATACACACACATCACTGACACACAAATACACACGCACCACTGACACACAAATACACACACATCACTGACACACAAATAACAACCACTAACACACAAATACACACACATCACTGACACACAAATACACACGCACCACTGACACACAAATACACACACATCACTGACACACAAATACACACGCATCATTCACACAAATACACACGCATTACTGACACACATCACTCACACAAATAAACACACATTACTGACACACAAAAACACATCACTAACACTAATAAACACACACCACATACAAATAAGCATCACACACAAATAAACGCATATCACTGGCACACAAACATCATAGACACACAAATAAAGATACATCAGAGACACAAACAAACACACTTCCCTGACACACAAAGAAACACACTTCCCTGACACACAAATACACACACATCACTGACACGCAAACTCCACCAACACACAAATAAACACAAATCATTGACACAAATAAAAACGCACGATATACAAATAAACACCACTGACACACGAACACAACTGACACACAAATAAACACACATCACTGACACACAAACACACATCACTGACACAAACACACACCACTGACACACAAATAAACACACATCACTGACACACAAATAAACACACATCACTGACACACAAACACACATCATGACACAAACACACATCACTGACACAAACACACATCACTGACACACAAACACACATCACTGACACACAAATAACACACATCACTGACACACAAATAAACACACATCACTGACACACGAACACAACTGACACACATCACTGACACAAAAACACACATCACTGACACAAACACACATCACTGACACAAACACACATCACTGACACACAAACACACATCACTGACACACAAATACCCACTCTCTTCTCAAAGTAAGTAGATAAACCTACAACTTTGAAAAAGTCAAACCCACGTCATAAAAATTAAACCAGCTTGACAAATTTGACAAATGCCGCTGTTTTGAAAAGCCTCTTTATTGCCCTGATTGCCTTGCACAGTTTATGTCCTGCTATTGAAATGCACAGCGGCTACAGCAGGGTCGGGTTTCTGGGCCCGTGTCCATGTCGTCTGCCCCTGCCCAGCCCCTACAACAGCCCTGCACTGGCTGACTGGGATGAACAGGTCTTGGGAACCCAGGGTGGCAGCTTAAGACGTCATTACTTTGCTTGTGTAATTACATCGCTCATGAATCTCTGAAATGGACCATGAAAGTATTAACTTGAAATGTATCCTCTGTTTTCGGGCTGTGATCTGTGTGTGTCTGTCAGTCTGTGTCTGTACGTCTCTCTCGCTGTCTCTGTCTGTATCTCTGTCTGCGTCTTTCTCTCTCTCTTACTCCCCCTCACCATCCCCCCCCCCCCCACCAAAAAGGAAAAAGGAAAAAAAAGGATAAAACACTTCTGTTTTAGTCCAGGAAGTCTAACAAGGGGCCGCAACTCACGTAAAGGTCTGACAAGAGTAATGGTTCTTAACAGCAAAAGATGTGAATTAATGCCTACAAATACGGAATGTTCGAGGTTGTTTGTTTCTAGTCTTCTGGAAGCCTGTCTACTTTTACCTTTAAATTATTTTTTTACCATTTAAAAAAATTTAAATTTAATTTTAATAAATATTTTAATTAAATTTTTTTTTTTTACCTAGACCGAGATTCAAACCCATGCTTTCAGGACTTGGAGCACCTGGAAGCCATGTTGGTCCCCTTTAGAGACCCCAGCAGCCTAAAAATGCTAACAATTTCATTTCAGCGAAAACCACAGAGAGTAAAGACAGAGGATTTGGGTCAGGGTAAGCAGGCAGAGTGTATTCCACGTGTACATAGAACTATGGAATTCAGGTTTTCAAAACCAATAGCAACAGCAGCAACACCCCAACAACATCATCACTACCACCACCAACAGCAACAACAGCTGAAAATATGTACTCTTCAATGACTAGTGGGTGTTTTGCCGACAGGGCATTACTTCTGATTGGCGAGTTTTTGTCCCCGTATAGACTTCCTGAATGACTCATAGGTTTCTGAACATTTTAGGAGAACACTGAACAGACTGCATTGCTCTAGCTGTACATCTCTCAGCATATTTATATCCAAGACCAGTTCCATTTTGGAGAACACTGACAGACTGCATTGCTTTAAGCTGTACATCTCATCAGCATATATATATATATCCAAGGACCAGTTCCATTTTAGGAGAACACTGAACAGACTGCATTGCTTTAAGCTGTACATCTCATCAGCATATAATATATCCAAGACCAGTTCCATTTAGGAGAACACTGACAGACTGCATTGCTTAAGCTGTACATCTCATCAGCATATAATATATCCAAGGACCAGTTCCAATGGGACTTAAACGGAAAGATTTGACGTAGAAACCCAAGCCAGGTGCCTCTTCTTATAATTATCAGAACCGAAAATCATTGTTGGCAGCAGTCAGAACATATGTAGGCCGACACACCAGGGCAACACACTGGTCCATGGTATACAACCCTCATTAAAAGGTCAAGGTAAAGGTGTCCTATTTGGTCGTAGGGGAGAGAGGCATCAGAGACCCCAGCTTCTCCAGAGGTCAGCATATTGAGGAAGGCGCCCATCTCCTCTCCCTCACTGCTTTATCTTCCCTGACCCTAAAGAAGGAAGGTACCCATTTAAAGCTGGGTGAACTTTGTTTTATATCGAGGATAATGGAATAAACACTCATGTGTTTTTTTTTATCCAGTCCCCGTGTGTTTGCAGTTTTGTAAATATTATCTGTTCCCACCGGCACACACTGGCCTACTCTTACGAAAAGTGGAACAGGTTTTAACGTGTGCGCAAGATCTTCTGCGTGAACTGGGGGACGGTGTGTGTGGTGTGTGTGTGTGTGTGTTGTGATCAGATGTAAGCCATGTAGATGCATGCCATGTGAGTGTAGTCTATGTGGCCAAGTGGACGGGTGTGGGCATGGGTTCGTGTTCCCGAGCAACCTTCATGCTATAGAGAAAAAATACTTGTGTTTGCGTTATTTTCTCCCCTTCCACCTCATTATACATGTATCGACTTGAAAAAAACATCCTCTGCATCAGTGTCATACTTATTTCATGAGCAAATGTGCATATGTATACATACGCATCCCCTCTGCCACACACACATACACTGATGCGTGCGTGAGTTGTGTGCGTGTGCGTTTGTGATGTTTTGTTTGAAAATATCTTGGAATGTTTGAACCAATATGAAATGTAGCTATCTTGGGTCTTCCGACATTACAAAATCGTATTAATATGCCTGTCAGAATTGTAATTGCCTTTCATGGGATGATTGTTTTTGACTTGACTATATGCAGTTATATATATATATATATAATATATACATACATACTTTTATACATTTGCAAACAGAAAAGCAAAAGAAAATCAAAGAAGCGATATATACAATATAATAACAAGATAATGCAAGTAGAAAACAGACAGAAATGATGGTTACTTCTCCGTCTGTCTCTTTCTCATATGTGGTGTGTGTGTATTTTTTATTTATTTATTTATATCGATGATAATGGAATAAGCTACCATATGCTTTTTTTTTTACATCCAGTCCCCATGTGTATGCAGTTTTGTAAACATCTGTTCCCACCGGCACACGATGGCCTACTCTTACGAAAAGCTTAACAGGATTTAACGTGTGCGCAAGATGTTCTGCGTGCGTTCGCACACGGGGCCTCGGTTTATAGTCTCATCCGAAAGTGTGTGTGTGTTGCTTTATTATTATGTTTTTTTTTATTTATTCTTTTATATCGAGGATAATGGAATAAGCATTCATGTGCTTTTTAACACACAGTCCCCGTGTGTGTGTTTGTGCGTGCATGCGTGTGTGGTGTGCGTGTTTTTTTAAAAAAAATCATTTATGTATTTATTATTTCATATCGAGGATAATGGAATAAGCATTGATGTGTTTTTTTTTACATCCAGTCCCCGTGTGTATGCAGTTTTGTAAATCTTATCTGTTCCCACCGGCACACAATGGCCTACTCGTACGAAAAGCGGAACAGGATTTAACGTGTGCGCAAGATGCTCTGCATGCGTTCGCACATGGGACCTCGGTTCATAGCTCATCCGAAGGACTTTTGGAGGAGAGTGGAGTCAGCACTGATGTTCACTCCAAGGGAAAATCCCCTCCAACATGTGTGTGTGTGTGTGTGTGTGTGTGTGTGTGTGTGTGTGTGTGTGTGTGTTGTTTGTTTGTGTGTGTGTGTGTGTGTGTGTGTGAAGTCAAGTCAAGTCAAGTCGAGTCAAAATTTTATTTCCAGATGGTACATTAGTAAGCAATAAATTTGTTTTTTTTTTCATCGAGCCATCTACCTAGCAAAAAACCCAACAAAACAAAACAAAAAAAAGAGAAACCACTTAAACAAGAAAACAGACTAAGAAAAATGAAGCAGCAAGCAAACCAAGCAAAATACAACCAAGAGAACCCCACCCAAAACATATTTAGTTACAACATCGTTACAACTCATAACAACACAATAAACTCAAAGGAACTAAAGAAAACATAACGACAATAATGATAACAACAATAGTAATAATGATAATGCACTGTAAGGCTCACTCTTACACGTTGGCCACACACACCCCCTCACTCACGCACGCACACATACATACCCCCCCCCCCCCCCCCTTACACAAGCATATATCCCCGCGCGCACATGCACTCGAGGTGGTTTTTTTTTTATAGTAATAGAAAACAATAAAAATCATTTAATCCAAACAATTATATCAGGTTACATTATCATCGATTCTTTTACATTCATACTTTATATAAAAAAGAAATAAAAAACAAACAAACAAACAAAACGAAAACAGAAAAAACAGGAATATCCTGAAAATTGATATTCATCAACCCATAGCACTCCAACCAACCAAAATTTCAAACTAATACATCATTCATAATGAAAATGATAAAATTTACAATATGACAGTAACCCATCACCACTGAAAGCAATAACACAACAATAACAAAAAATGAGAAAAGATATATTGATAAAAAAAACCCCGATTGAAGACTGGGGAAAGGGAGGTATCAAGGAGGAGGGAAGAAACATAAACAATCTGCCCAACAATAATGATAATAATACAAGTTTGACAAATAATCAAGCACCCCTACTTCATAATAATATATTTTTTTTTACAAATTCAGTCAGCTAGACTATCAAACCAAGACAGTAACAATTATAATGATACTAATAATCCATCACTTATAACATCAAAAGCAACATTTATCATAAAACCTGTTAAACTGGATTAAAAAAAGGATATGTTAAAAAAATTCAAGTCATAATATCATCACTTTTTCATTTGGATTTCTCCTTCCCACTTGTAAATTATGCATGTGCATGTTTATATTACTCATAGCTTTTCATCAGCATTAACAGTAGCTTAAAATTTTGATAGAAAAGACAAACATCTCTCTCTCTTCCCTCTCTTCCACACACACACAGCATGTAACAGTGCATTATTTCCAGTCCCTAAAAATAACATCTAAATATGATCAAGGGATGCAGAAAGTGTTGCTGCGTTTGTTGTAATCACGGCTAATTGATTTACAATTCAGTTCCTAAACATTTACTCATTAAATAATTTTCCAACTGATTTTTTGTTTTGATAGATTTTTAACTTTTTGAAAGCTTGTTCCATGTGTGGTGTGTGTGTGTGTGTGTGTGTGTGTGTGTGTGTTGTGTGTGTGTGTGTGTGTGTGTGTGTGTGTGTGTGTGTGTGTGTGTGGTGTGCGCGCGCGCGTTGGTGGTGATGGTTGTGGAGAAGAGTTGTGGTTTTGACAAGTGTTTTTGGTAGTTCTGTTTTTTTTTGAATATACGTTTGTGTTCTTGCAAGATCCCCTAAGCATTGCTTTTTTAGTGGTGCTAAACCTTTTCAAATGTATATTAAAACTGTCTTGGCATACATGTTATAAACCAAGTAAATCAAATCAATAAAACATTTTCTAGTAAGCTTTACACATCAAATATATCTGTCCGTTATTGCTAGGTACTGTATATCTTCCTCCAACACCGTTTTAAAATCTCAAATCAGATATAAAACAGTTCTGCCTTTCAATAAATCTACTCACTCTAAATCTTGCCAAGTTACTTTTCCTATCAGATCAAATAAAAAAAGTGTCCTGCCTTTAGTAAACCCAGTCACTCTAAATCTTTCACTCACAGATCTACAGAGATCAACCATGCTCACTCTAGCCCGATAGGAAATTGTATAACAGTTTACTTGAAGGGCATACTTCGAAATGCCTTATCCGACAAGATGAAAGAAGTCCAATACCAAGCGCTTTAAACTACCCTACAACTTCCCGTAAGCTACAACTGCTGATCAGTTTTTGAAATGCATGGGCTGACATTACCAAGCAGTTTTCTTAAATAATGCGCATATTTTTTTGGCCCCAACTTTTTCAAATAAATTTAATAGCGACATTTATAACACTTGCACATGCCCACTTTCCATAAATCTGATGAAGTGATTTTTTGCATCACTCTAGGTTTAAAATTCATGCTTTGGGGGGGACTGGATTTACAATTGTTTAAGGATTGCTTGAGGTTCTAAAAGCATTCGAATACCTCTGCGTATTGTCAGTGAGGTGAGTACATTGGAATGTAAAGAACAGGGGAGAGAGTAAAACACTAGAGAGGTGTAGCAAGAGAGAAGTACAGAGAAAAGGTGTGTATGTATCCAATATCTTGTTTGCATACTCTACACAGACATTCATGCATAGAACTGAACAAAGATCTGGTCAAGTTTTATTGACGGTCATTTTTGTAATTCTTTAAATCAACTTATGACAATGTTTTCTAGTTGAATAAATTGTTTTATTCAGTTATGGGAGCAAGCATTTAAACTAACCAGCATTTTCGTTCAAATTATGATCTCAGAGAAATTTAGGCAGTTTACAAGCCATACTTAACAGTCGACATGTCAACATAAGGATATATACCACAACACAGTATCGAAACATAACATGCACCCCTCACAATATAAAAAGCATCCACAAAATCAGCAATACATCAGCCAGTTATAAACTCACCCAAGTAAAATAAACACTTGCGTGCGCACCAGTATGCCCATGCATCCACACACACACACACACTCGCAGCTCGCACGCACGCAAACACACACACACGCACGCAAACACACACACACGGGAAACATTTGCACACATAAGCACGCATTTTTATGGCACAAGCAAATTGTTATAACATGTTGAATGAGAAGACAAATATCAATTGAATTAATACTCTATTAAGATTGAACAGTGTTTAAAAACAACAACCCAACCCAAAACCACACACACACGCGCGCGCGCGCGTTTTTATGACAAACCAAATTGTTATGACATGTTCGATCAAACAAATATCACTAGAATTAAGAACTTTGTCCATTTAAATATTGAACACAGTTTAAAATGATAAAAATGTAGCCTTTGGAGTTAAAACAAGTTGTCCTGAAGTTTTTCATTTGTTATATTTTAGCTGCGAGCCGGCTACCCAACCCTAACTCCAGCCTTTTTTTTTTGGCTGAAGGGGGAGGTAGGCTTTTCCCAATGCTCTGACCAGCAGTGACACAATGACCGACCAACTGACTTTGAATTTTTACATCATCTTTTGAAATAGTTCAGACCACATTGTGTTCAACCCAATATGCTTTTAAAATACAGAAATGACAAACTAAATTCCAGCCATCTTATCTTTACAGCCAGAGAGAACAGACACCCAAGACTATGTGCAAAATATCAGCTGTGAGTTGTGCAAACCTTGTACTTTTCTCAGTAAAAACAGTCAGTTGGGTGGTCAAGTGCCAGTGGTGTGTGCTCACCACCTAACATTTCTTCAGGCACAAACTTACTTTTGTACAAGGCTGCCATGACATACATGAACAATCGAAATAATAGGGGCAAGGGAACCATTTTTGTTGATCTTCTAGAGGGAACACGTAACAGTTTCCCCTCTCATTTAAAAGCAAAAAAAGTACATGCTACTGGCAAATGGGTTTCAGTTTCACTTCCATGGGAGTACAATCAAGGGTATGGATCGGTGGTCTAGAGGTATCGCGCGTGTCTACAAAAAGCGAGAAGTCCGGGTCGGAGTGTGCGGAAGTTCAAATCCCGTTTGGGCCCAAAACTTTTCCCCCATCCATAACCATGAGTGGTGGTCTGGGCGCTAGTCTTTCTGATGAGACGATAAACTGAGGTCCTGTGTGTTACACGTTTTTAACGCACGTAAAAGAACCCACGGTAACAAGGGCGGTGTCCCTGGCAACATTCCGTAGATAAAAGCCACTCTGATAAGGAAACAAATACAGTTGCAGGCAGGAAAAAGAAAAAAAAAATGGTTAGGCGCTGCACTTGTGGCGACGCGCTCTCCATGCAGAGAGCAGCCGTAATTTCACGCAGAGATATCTACTGTGACACAAAGTGGCATAAAATAATAAAAAAGCAGCTTCAAACATATATTTCAAAATAATGCACAAGTTTTTTTTATCTTGAAGAAAGAATATAGGTAGTGGTGGTTGGGGGGGGGGGGGGGGGGGCAGCAAACAAATTGGAAGGTATTAACTGCATAATTGAATTAAACAAGTCCACCAAATACAATGCAAGACTGCGAAGCATTTCACACAAGGAGGAAAGGTTAAAAGCAAGGCTAAGCCGCGACCTTCAGGTTGTTATAAGACATGATACAGGCAACAAGCTACAACACACATACACCATCCTTCATCTGAAGGTGAACAATATGGGCAATGCTTGAAATGGTGACATGCAACTAAACCAATAAAACTGCCCAGATAAAGTCCAAAAAATTCAAACCTCCAAAACAAATACCAAAACACCATTACTGAAAAAAACATGTGCATGAAAAAGTACGGCGTTAAGTCTTTCAAGAAAGGGCAACGTTATGCTTGGAAGAAAATTCGAGTTTTACTGGGTCACATGTAGTGTTACTATGCTTACTGTTGATGCAGGAAAAATGTGAAAACAGCATAATGGTGGAAGGGAAACCACACAACAAATTCGTATCCCTTACAGCTGGGGAACAGATAAGCCCAATACAGGCAACTGCCTCACGGAGCCAAACCATGAAGTTACTACAAAAACTATTCATGTCGGGCTATGTTGGAATGTTTATAAGTAGAGTTGGTAACACTGCCATTGACAATTCCTACATTCTACCAGGTGCTACATGCACACAAGTACACACCCCACACAAGTACACACAACCACACAAGTAAAAAACACACACACACACAAGTAAAAAACACACACACACAAGTAAAACACACACACACACACACACACACACACACACGTAAAAAAAACCAACCACACACAAGTACAACTACACAAGTAAATAAAAAAAAACACGCACACACAAGTACAAACACACAAGTAGAAAAATAAAACACACACATAGACAAGTACAAACACACACAAGTAAGAAAACAACAACACACAAGTACAAACACACACAAGTAAGAAAACAACAACAACACACAAGTACAAACACACACAAGTAAAAAAAAAAACCCACACATACACACAAATACAAACACACACAAGTAAAACACACACACACACAAGTACACACACCCACAGGTACAAACACACACAAGTAAAAAAAAACAAAACAACACATACACCAAGTACACACACACACACACACAAGTACACACACACACACACAAGTACACACACACACACACAAGTACACACACACACACACGAGTTCGATTCCCGTTCGAGGGGATATTTCCCCTGGAGTTAACACCAGTGCTGACTCCACTCTCCTCAAAAGTCTTTCGGATGAGACTTTAAACCGAGGCCCCGTGTGCGAACGCACGCAGAACATCCTGCGCACACATTAAATGCTGTTCCGCTTTTCGTTAAGAGTGGGTCATTGTGTGCCGGTGGGAACAGATGACAAGATCTGAAAAATTGCATACACACGGGGACTAGATGAAAAAAGCACACGAGTGCTTATTCCATTATCCTCGATGTAAAAGAATAATTAATAAAATAAAATACAGTGACAAGGAAAAGGACAGCAATAAATTACTTCACTTTGTGTTCAGTGCTTCAAATTAGGTAATCAAAAAATAAAACAACAGCTTTTCATAATCAAGTCCAAAAAAGCTGTAGTAAATGCTTCCATACAAAATGTCAAAATATGTGATGGAAAAGAAGATTAGAAAAAGCAAGCACTTTAAATACACGACTGACTGTCCACCAGCATTTCTTGCTGAAATGCCTTTTCTTAATCAAAGTTAAAGCACCCCAAACAATCATACAGTAAGTGTTTCCTACAACTGCTTGTTGACAGTTTACACCAGCCACTAAAACAAACCCACACTTGCTCCATTTTCTAGTTTCACACAATGCAGGTTTATGAAAACATAAAAGTTAGTAAGATGGGCTGAATAAACCCCCCCAAACCCCCCCCAACCCCCCCCAAACTGTACCACATTGCATTATCAGTAATCTGCCACACTACATTATTTTACAACATGGTACACTGGAATTTTGGGATATTCACATCTGAAGTGAAGTTTCCTACTTGGAGCAAAACACTCGTGTACAGAACAGACACAGTAGAAAAGTTGGGCAAATCGTACAAAGCCCACAAGGAATACAGTAACTAGCGCTGATTGATGTCAAATCTGCCACTTTAGTCTTAACAATACAACCACTTTTTGTGGGATCTGCAACCTCTTTTCCCCATTTAATATTTTTTTCGTTTTTATCTCTGTCTTCATGAAAAATAGTTACATTGGGCCTCAACTTTTTCCATTTTATTTCCTTCTCAGATTTAACCAAAAAAAACAACAACCTAAAAAAGGCTGTGGTTAATACATTTGCGCTGACAAATGGACATAAAAGACTGCTTGGAGAGATACAGATGGAGCAGTCTATCAATGGGCTGGGAGTACTATGACCTGGGTAACGGGCATGTCCCTGAGAGACAGGAAAGCAACAGACAAGAAAATCGGGGAACAGGACACACTAATAGCATACTTGCAATCATATTCTACCTATAACATTAAAGACATACATTTATATTATCACATTTTGTAGAATAAAAGGTAAAGGTAAAATTGTTTCCATAACCTATGTGGTCGTTGGGGAGGGAGGTAAAAGAGACCTCAGCTTCTCTAGGGGCCAGCATATTGAGGGCAAAGCCTATCTCCTCTCCCTCACTGCTTCATCTATCCTGTCCCTATAGAGGCTAGGTGCCCATTTACAGCTGGGGGACTATTGAAGCCAAGACACACAAACACTTACTCATCTGCTTGGTAAACAAACTTATTGCTGCTTAACCTTGGCTTGTGAAAAGTTGAGTGTTCTGGTTACTGAGCTATACGTACTTCGGTAACAAAAGGGAAAAACCCTCAAGGTTTAAGATATATGCCGATTTTTTTCTCAAGTAAAAACACCATAAATCCTTTCCTAATGCAACATTCCAATACTTCCTATATCTCCAGCCTTTATAACAGCAATGGCGAGTTTTTAAAGTCAGTGTTGGTTACAGAAGCAACGCCAGCTGTTTCTTTAAACAACACAGACAGACTAACTGCTGTTCTCCACTTTCCTTCACCCCCAAACATAAAGCCACACACACAAGGGTGTGCAACTGTTGGGTAGGCTGCACAATGTAGCCTACACTGGTGATAAATACCCGAGGCACACCATTCCCTAGATAACCCTGTCACACAAACCCTATCACACACACCTCAACAGTCAGTATACCCTTGCTTTTTAATAATGCCCCATTTCTGCAATGCATTATCACATTTTCCCAGCACCTTCCCCCAATGATTATTCATTAATGCATTCTAAAATCAGCCCCTCCTACTTCTGCTTTTTGATAAATTCTAAAAAGCACACTCTTCAACCGATTGTTCCGTCATGCATTCTAAACTCACGCGTGCTTCGGTTTTTAGGTACATTTTTCTAAAATGCTCCCTGCCTTCGCCCACCCCTGAAGCTAATCAGAATTTTGCCTGCCTCCCCCCCCCATCCCCAGGCTTTATTCCTCTTTACCCATCACTATATACCAAAACTTTATAACACCCCTCCCCCTTCCTAGCATCCTTTAACAGAAAATTCTGGTGCCCCTCCTACCAACTCCACTGAAAAATCTTTTAGCTTTGTGTCAGCATATACCATTATCCTCCTGCCTTCTGTGTCCACATGTGGGGCCAGGGTTAGTATTGAGGTTAGTGTTAAGAGTTAGTGTTAAAAAGTTAATAGGGGGTCAGGGTTGTCCGTCAGCTGGTCTGTCTGAATGTTAGAATTCATGTGGACACAATAGCACGTGGACAACTGGTATGTAGCTAGAGACAATGTTACGCACACATTAAAACTCGACTCTGTTTCAGATGAGTAGGCCACCATTTGCCAGACAGAACAAATAACCACGCACTTACGGGGGCTGGACGGAAAAACGCATACAATCACTTATTCGATTATCTGTGAAATTATTTTTTGAGATAATAAAGAAATAAATGGTCTGTAGCTCGCAATAGCAGAAAGCTTTAAATCGGAATCACCAGTCCCATCAAAGCCATGCCTACACATTGAACTTCGGTGTCCACACATTCTTATTTTAGCTGTCAAAATTTTTCAGGCCTCGGGCATTTTTGAAACCACTGAAAAATAAGAGCCCCCCAAAAATCACTAAAGAAAAAAAGTCTACCAGCCAGCCCTCTTTTTGTGTTCCCACTGCTTTAAATATGTATCCCAACCCCTACTAACCCCCCCTTTTCCCTCTCCTTCCTACCTCATGTCTCCTCCCCACAACTATCCCCTTCACACACACACTATACAAAACGTTTGGTTAAATAAATTCTAAAAACAAAGCCTACAACTACACCAGCCGCCATGGCGCAGTGGTTAGCGCCGTGGATTCCGGACTGGAAGGTCGCGGGTTCGAATCCCATAAGTCATAGGGATTTTTTCGGGCTCCGGCCGGCTCCTACCCAGAGTGAGTGTGCTGTGGGCTCAGTGGGGAGACTGGGACCACTCAGTCGAGCTTCATCCACTTTACGGATGCGAATTTGAGAGTGTTGCTCAAATTACCTGACCAACACTGCAGGTGTCTGTATCTCTCGGGCCTGGTTGACGCCGGGATATATTATGACAGTAAGGGTAGAGAACAACCCTGTCAAGTAGTCTCAAAGCGGATGCACCTCCACAGCAGCATCATTACATCATCCTCATCATCATTGATCATCATGCAATAATAAAAAATTGCCTCTGATTCGGTGGCCTCCGTTGCTCTGGTCTCATGGTGACCTCAGATTCGGTTTCCCCATACGCTTCTGTGCCTGTGGTGAATTTGTGTCAAAGCCTTTGGGGTTGGGGGTTCGTGGGGAGGCGGTCGTTGGAGGGACGTTGTGGTGGTCGCCACCTTGGGTGGGTGACTCACTCAGTCTGGCTCCGCGACTGAGCTAATACTGTCGTTAGTAGGGGGCTTAGTAGGTGGTGTCCTGCGTATGTTAGCTCAGAACAGGCACCACTGAACACCACCAAAGTGACCCAGCAGAAGTGCAGGGCCCCTCTGGCTGGTGGCCCCGCGGCGGCCTAATATTGATGAGCTCCCTGTGGACTCCCGACCCCGGGGGTGAGACACAAAGAATCTGGGTATGGCTGTGGCGGGGAGATTGAGATGAGCGGCGTGGGAACAGCAGTACGGGAACGTCACAGAAGACGAGGAAGCAAAAAAAAAAAAAAAAAAAAAAAAAAAAAAAGCCTACAACTACCATAAAATCTGACTAATGTACTTGATACCACACAGGAATGGTATACTCACAATACTGGAAAACTTCTTGCCAATTCTACCCACAAAAAAATTCTGAAATGCTCCGTATGTTAGTGGTGGCAAGAGCACGGATTTCACAACAGCAATGAATAATCCTGATGAATGATAGTTTCCCAAAATATTTTAAGGATTTTTGAGCAAGTCTGTCCACTTCAGCCAAAAATCAAAGCCAGTTTGATTGCTTATTTCCAATTCCCTTTTTCTTTTATAGGTATCTAACACCTCACTTCCCAACGACCGTTTAGGTTATGGAGCGCAGTTACCTATTTTCTAATGGCTGAAAAAATTCTCTTAAAAAATTGCCATGTAGCTTATGAGCCATGAGCATGAGCATAAAGAGACATGGAAAGAATTTTAATTTTTCAAATTGGGTCTTTAAAATAAGTGATTTTTCTTATTTCGCCATCCTTCTCCGGTGGCACTACGTAACCTTTCTCCTTAATAATAATGATAATAATAATAATCATCATCATCATCATCATCATCATCATCATCATCATCATCATCATACATGGTAAGAAAAAAAGCCTCATTTCCAATAGGTATTGATCAGCTACTCTTTTGCCACCTTGCCACATATGTAAAGGTCTTAAGGGTAATCTAAAAAAAATATTTTAAGGGTAATCTGAAAATTTTGAAGCAATTTTTTCCCCCAAAAGGCAGCATCGCTTTCACTACAGAATCTCAGTGTGAGCCGTCTCATTAAAAAAAAAGAGCATGGAGCTAGATATTCATTAAATATACTCATACAAGTTAGTAAATAAATAAACACATCTTATTCCAATCTATCCTACTTCTGTTCCAATTTGAAGAGCTTAAACTGATGTTAGGATTTTTGTGTCACAGTATTAATGGTTTCACACATTTATTTTACAAACTGTCTGCAACACAAAGTTTTTCGTATGTCTGGAAATTATTTATTTATTTATCTTTTTTTTTTTTTTTTTTTACAAACTTGATGCTTTCAAAATAGAGAAAATAAAAATGCACTGTTTTTGTGATAAACTGGCACAGCTAGAGGATATTAGCTTATTTTTTAAATCAATTTTTTGTACACTGTGAAGTTCCATCTTTACAAAAAGAAATTATACAAGACTTTCTATGGAATTATAAAGAGAATTCATCGGTTCAAAATTCATAATGCTATTTGCAAATCTTCTGTGGTCATATATTTTTAATGAATAAACTCGAGAGAATATTGTATGAAAAATATTTTGCTGTTACCGATTATATTTTCAAATTAATCAGAATTTTAGAAAAAAGGGTTGGTCTTTGTACAGTAATGTTACAAAACAAAAGTAAAACAGTTTTAAAAATCTGTCTGCACAGCCCAGTGAAAGCAGACATGTTAAAATATGCATAATTTAGGAAGTGTTTTGTTACAGAAGAAATCTGAGCTTAAATACAAACTTTGTTTCAAGCTACTCACACCTAACAGTTTACACAAAGAGTTGGGAAAAAACCCAACTAAAAGAGCTCGAAAACTAAAAAATGTTATGTAGACTTAGTTCTTAATCTCCACACACGATTTAAAAAAAAATGCGTATGACATGCATGAGACAGCCAAACCAAGTAATTGAACTTGAATTTTCAATGGCAACGGTCACAGTAAGTTTGTATAAAATAAATGGTAGCAAGTTTTTCAAAGCTTCTTTATGCGAGTTTTTGCCAACTTTCGATACAGTGTTGCATTCTATCAATAAATCTCTTCATCTTGTCTTAACTTGCACCACAGATACAGATTTTTCACTTCTTTCACACTTACTAGAACTACACAAACCAAACATCTTGTCTTAACTTGCACCACAGATACAGATTTTTCACTTCTTCCACACTTACTAGAACTACACAAACCAAACACAGAGTTGCTGTGAATAAAAAGCCCCCACCGTTTACACCACACGAATCAACCAAGTCTTGGGTCTGAAAAATCCTAGATTTGACAGGTTTTTTTATCATTCAGGTATTGCCGAATTTATTCTGTATCCCCCTAGCCTCACAAACCGATGGTAAATTCGTAGTCGAAACCGAAAGCTTTTCCAGATGAAATGCAGGCACTAGGAAGATCTCCTCTGGCGCCCGGTTCTCTTCTCTGGAGAAACACGGAACAGTGCCTGGCCATAGTTGATCGGTGGCACTCTCCCGTTCACAAGGTGCCTGGTAAAACAGATGTACATCACAGCGTGAATCATACAGAAATAAGCAACAAAAAGAGAAATAATGGACAGGTGATAGGTGATAACAGAAATAAAGACTAGACCAGGAAAGAGATTATCAAGAAAAAAATTATGTGTAAGAAGAGAGGCAAGAAAAAAAAGAGTAGAAATAGAGTATAACAGTGAAAAATTGATAAGTCTGAAGTAACAAATCTCTTGAAGTTTAAGGCGAAGCCAGACTGACAAAAAGCCTCACTCACGGGAGACAGATGACAAAAATACATCAAAAAAGAGAGAGAGAGCACAATACACATGCTAGCTTCAAAAACAGATCTATTTGTACCTGTCTGCACACACACTGATAATCAGTCCAGTCACGACACAGGACTTGATAGGAGGTGGGCGTCACACATATCATTATAGCACGTTGCTACACTTCAGTCACGCATTGATAAGCAGTCCTGTGCTTCTACTAGTAGTACAGCATGATGCGTCTGATGGCTGCTTCACTGTAGTCACGACTTGTGCAGGTCATGGTCACATGCGGTCACCACTTGATAAGGCAGGTCCTGATGGCTGCTCTCTCACTTGTCAGGTCACAGGCACTTGATAAGATGCGCAAACGAGTCACGCTTGATACCGTGCTGCTCAAACTTGTCAGGTCACAGGCACTTGATAACCCGATTGTTGCTCTCAAACTTGTCAGGTCACAGGCACGTATGATCCATATGACTTTAACACCCAGTTAGGACCCATGTATCAAAGGATAGGGAGGAGGAGGAATCTCTCCCAAAGGAACGATCTAAGAATAGTGACAAGAGTTACAGCCCCTAATGACCACTTATGTGTAAATGGAGTGACGGTAATATCCCCTAATGACCACTAAATGATCTAAGAATGAATTGTCAAAATTAACTGTCTGTAATGACCACTGAAATATTGTAAGAATAGAGTTACAGGTCCTCGAAACTACTGAAACTGTAAGAATAGAGTGACAAGAGTCACAACTCCTCATGACCACTGTAATGCTGTGTGACAAAGAATCCTATGACCGATGCTTGACAAGAGTCACAACCCTCATGACCACTGTAATGCTGTAAGAATGGAGTGACAAGAGTCACAACCCTCATAACCACTGTAATGCTGTAAGAAATGGAGATGACAAGAGTCACAGTCCCCCTCATACCACTGTAATGCTGTAAGAATAGTGACAAGAGTCCAAGGCCCACATGACTAATGATTTCAGAATGGAGTAACGAGTCCAGCCCCTCATGACCACTGCATCAAAACCTTTGTAGATGGAGACACCAAATCACTGGTACCAGGATTGCTCTCCTCTTAACTCCCCTTCCCCTTTTTTGGTTCTAGTTTATGTCTATTTTGGTTTAGCTATTTTCATTTCTTTTGGTTTAGTTTTATCTAGGATTTTGGTTTTATTTACTAATTTTAGTTTTATTTCATAGCTAAATCTATTACTTCTATCTTTTGGGGGAGGTGGGGTTGTTTGCTTTTTATTTTTCTTAATTCTATCTTTTTCAGTTTAAAGGTCTATCCATTTTATTTTTAACTCAGTGAGGAGCATTGATGCAACCAGAAGCTTGGTGTCCAGTGATCACTGAAGACAACTGACAAGGCAACCATGCAGAGCAGACACAGACCCTCAGGAGCAAACTTTGGCTACAGCAAAAGAAAATGAAGAAAAGGAGACCAGTGTTTTTTGTGAGCAAGGTAGACACTGCACAGGTTCTCTTTTGAACATGCCTGTGAACGCAAACTATTTAGTCCAGCATATCTCCGAAAACAATTGAGCACATCTCCGAAAAGAACATATCTCCGAAAACTTTGGAATACAACAGATACCCCAACACTATCAATCAAGCAAACAACATCTCTGAAAACAGCGAAACCCAAAATATGCCCGAAAACAATCTCCGAAAGCTGTGAGCACCGCATATCTCCGAAAGCTGTGAGCACAGCATATCTCCGAAAGCTATGAGCACAGCACATCTCCGAAAGCTATGAGCACAGATAAATCTCCGAAAGCTTGAGCACAGCACATCTCCGAAAGCTGTGAGCACAGCATTACCTCCGAAAGCTGTGAGCACAGCATACCTCCGAAAGCTATGAGCACAGCATACCTCCGAAAGCTGTGAGCACCAAGCGATATCTCCGAAAGCTGTGAGCACAGCATATCTCCGAAAGCTGTGAGCACAGCATATCTCCGAAAGCTGTGAGCACAGCATATCTCCGAAAGCTGTGAGCACAGCAACTCCGAAAGCTGTGAGCACAGCAATCTCCGAAAGCTGTGGCAAGCATATCCAAACAGCACAGCACATCTCCGAAAGCTATGAGCACAGCTAGCATATCTCCAAAAGCTATGAGCACAACATATCTCTGAAGCTATGAGCACAGCTATATCTCCAAAAGCTATGAGCACAACATATCTTTCCCTATCTGAAAAGCTCAAAATCTCATTGATCTAAATAATCCAAGATCAAAAGATTTCCTTTATCCTCATTCTTAATCCTTTGATAACATGGGCCTCTAAAGGTCGTTATGTTTGTCACTGTACAAAATTGATGGGAAGTATCTGGCAAACAAAAGCACAGATGTGTTATATATATGACAAATCTAATAATAAGGAAAGTGTGTGTGCACATTAATTTGTGGATATCTATAGAAAAATGCATGTGTCTGCAGACAGAGAGGAAGATGAGACAGACAGAGAAGATGACAGAGGAAAGAGAGGGAGGAAAGCGGGAGATGAGCGGGGAGTGAGAGAGAAAAGAAGGGGAGAGAGAGAGAGAGAGAGAGAGGAGAGAGAGAGAGAGAGAGAGAGAGAGAGAGGGAGGAGAGAGGAGAGGAGGGAGAGAGGAGAGAGGAGAGGAGAGAGAGGGGAGAGGGAGAAGGCAGAGAGAGGGAGAGGAGGGAGAGGAAGCGAGAGAGGAGGGAGAGGAGAGAGGGGAGAGAGGAGAGAGAGGAGGAGAGAGAGAGAGAGAGAGAGAGAGAGAGAGAGAGAGAGAAGAGAGAGAGAGAGATAAGTAGAGATGCGATTTTCAACGTAAATCACTTTTTAAAACCGAAAACCTATTTTTAAGAAAGATAAACCGATATTTAAAACTACCAAAGAAACATAATAAAGGCAACAAACCCCCAAAACCCCAACTAAAAGAAAAAAAACAGACAGGCCAAACTGTGAAGATACCCAGTGAAAGCAGGAAAAACAAAAGGAAAAAGGAGAATCTGGACGTCTGGCAGCTGAAATATAAAAACAAATCCTAGTTCCAAATTTGGTCCTGAATTAACCCGGTTCGTTTCAAACAAATTCTGTTCAAGGCATAATTGTGTGTGTGTGTGTGTGTGTGTGTGTGTGTGTGTGTGTGTGTGTGTGTGTGTGTGTGTGTGTGGTGTGTGTGTGTACGTACATACACATATATAGATATATATGTGCGTGTATGTATATATGTACATATATAATGTATTTGGTATCAAAAGTTAAAATGTAAACATTCTTTACCTCAAATTCTGAATTAAATCAATGTCAATATGGCGGCTTATGCTTAAAGACGTTGACGATTTCGAAGCTTATGCTTGTACAATGAACATAATGTTATGAATAAAAAAAATAGTACCCACCGCAAAGTTCCGGTTTGCGTGCAGAACAACGGCGCCGTCACATTCGGAACTTGCTGGAAAACCGCAGAGAAGAGAAGACTGGCCGGCGGCGTTACAGACCTGTGCAAACTGGACGCCATCTTTCCACTCAAAACAGAGGATGGCCGGCGTGACAGACCTGTGCAAACTGACGCCATCTTTCCACTCAAAACAGACGTCCCTGTCACGTCCCAAGGCAGGTAACTCAGTGCACTGGAATTGTTTGCACCCAGCTTATTTTTTAGCAGTCTGAAACAAATATTGATATGCTGATAATTTTCCTCCAGGATACTTGCCAAACTAAAAGCACAACAATAAACTGCAAACCACCATTTAAATCGTACACATTTATGGGGAAACACGTCACTTTTTCCGTATTAGGTTTTTCCGGGGGGGGGGGGGGGGTTCTTTGATAATGAAACTATGGAATTACTCATGCTTACAAGCTGGCTTAACGTCACAAACACTACAGCTGCAATGGAGGTAACATATTAATAGATGCAGACAACTCCTCAATGATCACCCGCATTCCTCAATTTACAAGGTTTTTCATTCAAAGTGCTTTGATTTGTTTTTGCAAGGTATAGCGCTATATAAATTCCATTTATTATTATCATTATTCACAGACTTGCAGTGACAAAGACAGATTTTCAATTCAACCGGTCCATTAACTTCTGCTGACCACAGACTGTACTGTATTTAGCCAGCCTATATTCTAGACATGTAACAAAATGGAAAAGGAGAGACAAAGCATCACCTTTGTTGGTCATTGAACTGGAGAAAAAATTCACTGTGAACTGAACAAGATGTAGCTATACAGTTAAAAGGATACTGTCCCAATTTTTTGTTTGTATAGCTAAAAGAGGGGGTGGGGTGGCGAGAGTATGCATAAACTTAGTGGGGGGGGGGGGGGGGGGGGGGCAATATGCAGAAGTTTCCTAGTTTCCACGTGACACTGGCGAAGAATTCAGGTAAGTGTAGCAAGATTTATTCTTTTATATCAAGGATAATGGAATAAGCACTCGTGTGCTTTTTTACATCCAGTCTCCGTGTATGCAGTTTTGTAAATCTTACCTGTTACCACTGGCAAACAATAGTCTTCTCTTATGTAAAGCGGAACAGGATTTAACGTGTGCGGAAGATGTTCTGCGTGTGTTCGCCCAAAGGGCCTCGGTTTATGGTCTCATCCAAAGGACTTTTGGGGAGAGTGGAGTCAGATAGTAGAAATATAGTCAAGAGTCAGATAGATCTAGTAGAAATATAGTCATGCCACACAGGAATGGCCGCACGCGCAAAGTTTGCCCCACTACATCGTTTGATATCCCCGTATTCATTTTTTTTCTCTAATCCTCTCCCTTTTAATTTCAAATGTGTAAAAGTAGTTAAGAATAACTATTCCGAGGTCATAAAAAGAATGGCATCACTTACCTGTGGCCTCACGACAGGTCTACAAGGAGCAGCAGCAGTCAAAGCGTCCTGTCAGTTCAGCAGCAAATTTGAAATCAACTGAACAGTGAAGTGCGCATGCCTAGTAAGTCAGCGCCCTCTGTGGGTGAACAGAGCACACTTTCCTCGTGCATCACGGACCATGGCCCTGCTGATGGTTATCTCAATATTGTACTTTTACCAGCCGCCATGGCGCAGTGGTTAGTGCCTTAGATTTCGGACTGGAAAGTCGGAGTTCGAACCCTGCATTTATTAATGTCACACCTAACCACACACATCTCAATAGTTATCCATGCATTTATAGTGTCACACCTAACTGCACTATCTCAATAGTTATCCATGCATTTATAATGTCCCACCTAACTACACCATCTCAATAGTTATCCATGCATTTATAATGTCACACCTAAACTACACCATCTCAATAGTTATCCACCCATTCGTATTTTCCCCGAAGTGGGAATGTGGCTACCTTGAATGAGGGATGGATATGGCGGCATTAGCAAAAGTCTTACCTTGGCAGCTCTAGCCGAGAAACGAAAAACAAACAAACAAACAAACCGGAACAAACAAGAGATTAACAGGGCGTTGGTGTCTTCCTGACAAAAGTTGTGTAGAAGCAAAATCCATGTTGTAAACGCTTTATTTTAGGGTTGTTAAATGTTGTTGTTAAGTGTTGCGCTCGCAATTTGACGACCCGGGTTCGATTCCCGTTCGGGGGATTTTTTCCTCTGGAGTTAACATCAGTGCTGACTCCACTCTCCCCACAAGTCCTTCGGATGAGACTTTAAACCAAGGCCCCGTGTGCGAACGCACACAGAACATCTTGCGCACACATTAAATCCTGTTCCGCTTTTCGTAAGAGTAGGCCATTGTGTGCCGGTGGGAACTGATGACAAGATTTACAAAACTGCATACACACGGGAACTGGATGTAAAAAAACCACATTAGGGCTTATTCCATTATTCTCGAAGAAAAAGAATAATGTTAATAAATAAACAAACAAACAAATAAATAAATGACAAATGACTTGCCCCCATTAAAATTTTATTTTTCGATCCTCTGCTACAGCTATGAGGTGAGATTTTGCGTATGCGACCGTGTTTGCTCACCGTGAAGGTAGCTGCATTCCGATTTCGGGGATGTATGCTGGCTATGTTCGTGTTACAGAAACCATCCAACGCTGACATGAATGACGGGATCTTTCACTCTATATTTGACCTTCTGCATGTGTATATACTCCAAGGAAGCCAAGGCACTGGCAGGTCTGCACTTGAAGTTGACACGGGGTATCGTAAAAATCCACACCCTTCATTCACAAGACACCACCGATATTCAAACCCCGGACTTCACGGACAATGCGACAGAAGTGAAACTGTCTTAGCTACTCGGCTATAGCGTCCTTCATAAACAAGACACTACAACAGGAGGTCTGCCTCCGATGAACAGACAGTTCTGCATACTGAACTTGCCCATAAGTTGTCACCGTTGTTGCTGTTGCTGCTGCTGTAGTTGCTGTGTTTTCTGTGCGGTCCTCAGCTTAAGCACTTGGTGGTCACTGAGAACACACACCTGTCTCAATCCTCCCTTGGAAATCAGCGTGTGCAGAGGAAGGGGAAAAGTGTTGTGTAGTGCAGGGCAGGACAACATCAGCCAGTGGACAGGCCTAGAATTCCACAAAACCCTAAGGAAGGCAGCACAGAGAGAGGAAGGGAGGGAACTGGTTGTCCAGTCTTCGGGGGTGCCCCCACAGTCGCCAGACTACGGGATAGATAGATAGATTATATCGCATTGTATTGTATTGTATTTACTGTACTGTACTGCATTGTATTGTATTGTGTTTTATTGTATGTATTGTACTGTATTGATTGTATTGTACTGTATTACTGTATTGTATTTACGTACTGTACTGTACGTACTGTCTGTATTGTATAGTACTGTATGTACTATATGTATAGTATAGTATAGTATAGTATAGTATAGTATAGTATAGTATAGTATAGTATAGTATAGTATAGTATAGTATAGTATAGTATAGTATAGTATAGTATAGTATAGTATAGTATAGTATAGTATAGTATAGTATAGTATTAGACTGTACTGTATTGTATTGTACTGTATTTATTGCAGTGTATTGTATTGTACTGAACTTATATTGTATTGCGATGTATTGTGTTTTACTATACTTATTGTATTGTATTTCGTTGTATCGTATTGTACTGTACTGTATTTGTACTGTATAGTCCTGTATTGTGTTGTATTGTATTGCATTGTATTATGTCACATACCACTGTCATCAGTCACTTGAAATTTGTACATCTCTACTCAAAACACATTGCCACAAAACCAGCGCCACAAATAAAAAAAAAAAGCTAAATGTGTGTTTATATTCCTTTGCTATTAATCTTTCTCTCTCTCTCTCCCCCCCCCCCCTTTTTATAAAACAAAATGTTGCCGGGAACAACTCTCTTGTTGTTGTGGGTATGATACTGCTTTGCATTAGTTGCACCGTATCTTATTGCATTGTATTTTATCGTATAAAACTAATTGCACAGGATTGCATCGTATTGTATTGTATTAAATTGTACTGGAACACAGCAGAGAAACTAACTAGAAGGATGAAACACAATCCTACACCATATTCACATCTTTAAGATCAAGTATCAATGTTACCCACCCCCATCCCATTTTCTTTCTTTCCATAAAAAAATCTAATATCAAAACAATCAACGTGTTCTTCACGTTTCGTCACCTGAAGTTACTGATCCGCAGAAAACATCCATTGATAAAGAGATAGTCTCTGATTTCACTGTTGAGTCATACACACACACACACACACACACACACACACACACACACACACACACACACACACACACACACACACACACACACACACACACACACACACACACACACACTCTCCTCTCACACTCTCACTCTACCCTCACCTCACCTCTCTCTCTCTCTCTCTCCTCTCGTTCCAATTCCAAATATTTTTGTCGTGAGTGGAGCGTTTCACTTGAATTCTCTCTCTGTCTGTCTGTCTCTCTGTCTGTCTCTCTGCACAGACAGAGACCTGCAGGCTTATAGGCGGGCAGGCAAGCAGGAGGGCAGACAGACAGACAGACAGACACACACACACACACCAAAAAAACAAAAGAAAAACACACAAACTCCCACAACTTCACACAAACCCAGCCACAACACACACACACACACACACACACACACACACACACACACACACACACACACACACACACACACACACCTCTCCAAAAAATCCTCTCCCCCACACACAAACACACAATTTACACACAAAACCACGTCGACCCCAGCCCCCTTCACACACACACACACACACACACACACAACAACACACACACACACACACACACACACACACACACCACACACCACACACACACACACCACCCAAAAAAACCAAACCAAACAAACAACAACGACAAAAAATAACCGATAAAAAGTCTTGAGAAACAGCCCATAGACATCAATACACACAGCGGAGACAAAGGCTTCGACCCGTGCATTGTGTGCAGGGAGGGAGGGGTGTGTGTGTGTGTCAGGCCTCAGTGTTTAAATCACCACCAGCTGGATTAGCCGGATTAGCGGGATCACAATATGCTGATCCGCTCACAGGGCTTGTCTTACAGGGACCTCAGTGGATAAATTTCAATCCTTCCACCCCCCTCCCCTCCTTGTATATGTCTATTCCTCTTCCTTTCCTAACCACACACAGAGATGGGTATGCATTTTGACCTGCACGTACAAGCGGGTGTGTGTGTATACAATTCCCATGCAGGAATTGACATATGTACAAGTGTGCGCGTGAACATCCCTTCAAAGCACACACACACGCATACTACAGCTTATGTTTGCCCTCAGGCACGCAGAGGCATATGTGCAATTATTTGCAATCTGACATGCATGCATACACATTTACACATACAGATTTGCAAATGTTTGCGCACATGTGCCTACATACACAGACACACAAACAGATACACACACATACACACACACACACACATATATATATATATATATATGTATATATACATATCACTATATTTATACACACACACACACACACACACACACACAACATATATATATATATAATATATATATATATATAATATATATATCACACATACAATTAACATTATACATACATACACACATACACACACACACACACACACACATAATATATATATATATAATATATATAAGCACACACACACACACACACACACACGGTCGCGCCCACCCATGGTGAAATTTCACACGTTTTGCAGCGAAGGCCACATAGTGGAAAGCAAGGGTGCTGAGTCACTCAATCACTTTTATTGGGGCTTACTCACTCCAAATATTTATCACCCCCTTCTTTCTCTCTGTGTCTCTCCCTGTGTCTGTCTCTCTATGGGGGGCGGATAGCCTAGTGGTCAGAACATTGCGCTCGCAATTTGAAGACCCGGGTTCGAGTCCGGTCGAGGAAATTTTCTTCCTGGAGTTAACATCAGTGCTGACTCCACTCTCCCCAAAAGTCCTTCGGATGAGACTTTAAACCGAGGCCCCGTGTGCAAACGCACGCAGAACATCTTGCGCACACGTTAAATCCTGTTCCGCTTTTCGTATGAGTAGGCTAGGCGATCATGTGCCGGTGGGAACAGATGACAATATTTACAAAAACTGCATACACACGGGGAGCGGATGAAAAAAAGCACATGATTGCTTATTCTGTTATCCTCAATATAAAAGAATAAATAAATAAATATTAAATAAATATCTCTTTGTCTGTGTGTCTTTCTGTCTCTGTCTCCTCGCCCCCATCGGTGGCCTCTGTCTTTGTCTCTCTCTACCTGTCCCCTTTTGCCTTAATTGGCCTACTCCTGGTTTTATTCGTTTGTCTTTTTGGCATATATCACTTTAACAAAATTTGTTGAGGAAAAATAGAGAGGAAAGACAAGTGCAGGTACCAACTTCACAATCATTTTGAAAATGACTTATCAAAATTATAAGATTCAAATTAATAAAAAAAATTCCAGGAAATGTCTTTCAGTGGCAACATTTTACGCATTTTTGGGTAAGAACCATGCCTTTTGCCTGACATGACTCGAGTTTTAGCTTCTGGATGAGTCTTCATCAGAGGTCCCGGCACTGATTGAAACTCCACCTGCTGTGGTACCTTACAGCAAGACACATTTCAGAATTTAAAAGTGTCAATTGCATTCAAAGGAATATTTGATATTCCTGTGGCCTTTTGAAGCTGCCCTCAAAAGACGATGATAAAAAGACAAAGAAAATATGCTTAGAATATATGTTGGAAAAGAAAGGAGTAAGACAAAATAAGCACCTAGTGAATCTTTGTGCCTTAAGTTTGGGGATCCTATTAAAGGATGCAAGGGAGGTCATAAAGTTTTATCTAGCCAAGTGGTCAGTCTTAGCTGGATAATAACCCAAACATTGCAATACACTTTAAGTGCATGCACAGGCAACAAAGTTTATGCGAAATCAATTCCCATACCACACACACACACACACACACACACACACACACACACACACACACACACACACACACACCACACACACACACACACACACACACACATGCGCGCGCATGCGCTGACTGTCCTCATGCCCTCTTGGCCGAGAGAGTGGGGGTGTGCTGTTGCAAGACATCTCCCCTATAATGTTGTTGCTTTTGTTTGAACACCAGGGGAACAACCTGTTCAAAGGGACACCTCAGTGGAGACTGGAACTCCTGCACTCACTTAACGCCGACCAGGAATGGGACACTTTGACCACCAGACCACCCTGACCCTGCCTTGAGCACAGGCGCAGTGTTTTCCTGTTTCCCTGAAGACCTCCATATACTGTCACCAATGGTGGATCTTTACATTCACATTTTACTATCAGCATGTTTGTATACAAGACGGGGAAGTAAGGCACTAGCAGGTATGCACTTAACTTGACCTAAAAGAGCGTAAAGTTCTTGCGGCTTTTGTCTGTCAGATGTCCCTGAGATTGCAAGGGGTGACTGGTGACTTCAAGACAACTGCATGTCAGACTTTTGAAGTAAAGGGGGTACTCTTTTTAGTACACAATAAGCTAGTTCCTTGTTGTTGCTCTACATGTCAATCTGTATGTAAGGTGTGGTTCTTTCTTCCTAAATAATTATTATTTAAGTCCAAAGTTTTCGCCCTTTTCACTCTGCAGTCTATTCCTTTGCACTCAAGAATTTAACCCCTCAGGTCTGTGACAATGTACTGAAAGCTTCTACCGACCTTGAGTTTTATAATCTGGTGCAAAACCAAAGACCCCACACTCCTGAAGAAACAAACAAACAAGGAAACAAAGAAATACAGACAGACACACAGACACAAACAAGGAAACAAGTAAATACAGATACACAGAAACAAACAAGGAAACAAGTAAACACAGACACACAGAAACAAACAAGGAAACAAGTAAACACAGACACACACACAGAAACAAACAAGGAAACAAGTAAATACAGACACACAAGAAACAAACACGTAAATACAGACACACAGAAA
>CM060323.1:65000122-65007622 GCA_030674155.1 Stramonita haemastoma | reverse complement strand
GAGAAGACGAATATAAGACACTATAGCAGAACAGAGCGGAAGAAATGAACAATATTTAATGGACACTATAGCAGAACAGAGCTAGAGAGACAATATTAATGGACACTATAGCAGAGGACAGTGGAGGAGATTCGTTAAAGAAATATGGCAGAACAGAGCGAGAAGAAATAGGAACAGAAACTGTGGCAGAGCGCAGCTTAAAGACGATTCTGTTAGAGAAACTACAGCAGAAGACAGCTGGAAGATGATACTGTTGATTCCACTGATTGCTATTTTTCGCCAGTTAGGATTTCAGGGTGGCAGCGTGGTATGGCACCGTTTCTGAACCTGGTCCTCTTCCCATCAGATAAGGGACAAAGAGTGAGGGAGGTGATGGACTATTGTGCCCTATGTTCCATCCTCCTCATGTCCGGATAGCTGTGACGTCACTGGAAATATCCAGACTCACCCTTCTTCCCTTCGTGCCCAGGGAGAAAGCCGATCAGTTCTTAGATGACAATGTAGAAGTCTTCAATGAAAGTTGTACTTTTCTGTGGAAGGGAGACATTTTCCATATAAAAAGGTGGCTTGTGCTGGTGACTTCAAGTCTGAGTCAAAGTCAGGAGGATTTTCCCGAAGTCGGAATGCGGCTTCCTTCATGGTGGGCAAAAACGCTCGCATACACAGATGTCGACACTGGTGAACCTCGGAGCTCTGGTCGAGCAACGAAAAAAAAAAGGTCGTGAGGGAGGGGGGGGAGTTAAAGTATGCCTACCATTATAGTCCCCTCCCCGCCTCCCGCCTCTCTCTGATCGAGGGCGGTGAGGGTCGGGTTTTTTATTATCGTAATATAGTGCTTTAGTCATAGTTTTATTTAGTTTTTCACTGTTTTCAGAATCTTATATTTTCTTTGTATTCTATCTAGACTATATCAAAGAATTTGAATTATTCTAAGCGCACGTGCACACGCGCGCGAAACACACACACACACACACATACACACATGCACTCGCTCGCACGCACGCACGCACGTAGCCACCGTCCGACCCACCTATACTTACACTAGTTCAAAGATACTCAACAAGATGCCCAACTCGCCGCCTAGCACTATACGGAGAGTGAAGCCAAGGTTCGCCCGCTCGCTGCGCGGCCACTCCCTGCTTATCAAATGTAAACACGGCCCGGCTGTGGGAAGCAACAGCCTAACTCAGTCACTGTAGCACTTGCACTCTGCATGCATTATGACAGTTGTCATGTACATTACTATGCAATGTGTACAGACAGACAGACAGACAAAGAGAGAGAGAGAGAGAGAGAGAGAGAGAGAGAGAGAGAGAGAGAGAGAGAGAGAGAGAGACTCAGTAAATAATGTGTGTATGTATGTATGTATGTGTGTGTGTGTGTGTGTGTGTGTGTGTGTTGAATATGTATGTGTGTGTGTGCGTGTGTGTGTTTGAGTATGTGTGTGTGTGCTTTTGTGTTCACTAAAGCTTATTGTGTATGAGTAAATGTTTGAATGTGGGAGCGTGTGTGTGTATGTGCATGTGTGCCTGTGTGTGTGTATGTTTGTGTGTGTGTGTGTGTGTGTGTGTGTGTGTGTGTGTGTGTGTGTGGTGTGTGTGATTTTGTAGAATTTGTATTGTCCAGCTTTTAATTCTGTCTGTACAAATATATGTCAGTAATAATGATACGCTCTGGAATGTATACGCCATGGATCTAATGCTATTTTGATGTTTATGCTATGAGCATATCACATTGTATGGGGGAGAATGTACATGTGTATGAATATGTATCCAGGATGATTCGTTTGTGCGTGCTCGCGTGCATGTGTGTGAGTGTGTTTTTGTGTGTCGTGTGTGTGTGTGTGTGTATTATCTTGACTTTTGGGGGAGAATTGTTTGATTACGAGAGGGGGTGTTAGGGAGGGTAGTTGTTCGTGTTTGATTGGTCTTGTTTATTCGTTTGATTGATTCACTTATGCATGTTTTTCATGGATTTCCTGATTTATCAATTATTGAACGGCAAGATGAATGATTGGTCTCCATGGTATCTTACATTCACTTCTTTATTAATTCATTGATTTTTTTTTCATTTTGTCCCCATGAGAACCTGGTGTAAAGAAGCCTCTGGCTTATCCAATTACCCTCATTAAAATTTCGAGTTCGAGTTCTCTCTCTCAATATAAATTGTGTACGTTATAATATATATATATATATATATATATATATATATATATATATATATATATATATATATATATATATATATATATATATATATATATAAAATTTTCTCCTTCAATTTTTCTCTCTGATTTTTTTCCTATATGCTCATTTCCTTCAATTTTTTTAATTTTTATACAAGATCTCCATTTTGACATGCATTTCTCTGCTGTTGCAACAGTTGTTTATGTTATTTTTCTTTTTTGTGTGTGTTTTCATAAATTTGCTGTTAATTTGTTTTCATTTTTATGATTTTCTTTGATTGAGGACTGGATGTAAAAATGTGTGCTTATTCTTTTCCCTTAATTAAAGTTTCAAAGTTTCAAGATTCTCTCTTTCCTTAAGGTAAGCAATCTATGTCAACATATCGTTTCTACAGAAACATTTATTTTCCACAACAAGAACATATTCAAATTAACGTAGATTTGATCACAGAAAATCTGTCTCAACTGATTTTGAAGTAGGGAAGGAAACAAACTTGTAGAGTCTACCATATATATAATTCTGCACCGTATGTTTAATATAATTAAACTTATTTACCTTTCTTCATCTTCCCGAAAAGAAAATAGCCAGTAACCCTTTCCTCGGGAGTTATTACAATTTGGAGCAGCACACCAAGAGCCACGGAGACCATGTATTCTCTTAGCTAGGCCTATCTAGTGCGGGAATGTTAGTCTCCGGTACTCTAAGAAGGGAGTGCCGGAATGGTATGCGGAGGCTGGCTGGCTTCACGAAAGGCAGCGAGTTGGGCATCTTGTTGAGTATCTTTGCACTAGTTACAGTAAGGCAGGTGATGAAGACAGAGGTGGCGGCTGCTGAAGAGGATGGGCAGATGATGAAGGGAGATCTCAGGCAGGCCATCAGTGTGTTTTGAGGCTGGATTGGAAAGTTTCAGAGAAAGGCTTTCACATGTATCACACGTGTGACGACACACACAGGACTTGGATTGATAGTCTTCACCAAAAGATTGTTTTAGGAGAATGGTGTAGGCACCAGCGGTGAGTCTTGTCTGACAACTCCACCAAACGGATACCTCATTACCCCATTGGAGACTCAAGCCTGCGGCCTCACGTACTGTCACATCGTCAGTTCCTCGCTCTAACCACAAGCCCCCTCCCCCCCCTCACACGGACAGGAGAAACAAAATTGCACGGTTAAAATACGATGGTAATCTTTAAATTGTGTTGCAAATATATTAAAAGTAAACTTAGTTTAAAAGGTATTTCTTTAAAGAACTACTCCCTCCTCCCCCCTCTAAAAAAAGAAAAAAGAAAAGTAAATCTTACACATTCTAAAGCCGATCATGTCAAACATTTTGTCAATTAATGATGTGGGCCAAGTGTCTATGCCCATATCAAAATGTTGTTATGCTTTAAGATGTTGCATTGAGATTGCCTTCGTTCAAGACAAGCTCCTAGCATAATAACCAATCTGGATTTCTGGTTATGATTTGGATGGTGTGTGCTTGTTTTATATGCCGAAATAGGTTTCTATCTAATCTATCTATCCCGTAGTCTGGCGACCGTGGGGGCACCCCCGTAGACTTGACAACCAGTTCTTTCCATTCCTCTCTCTGTTCTGCCTTTCTCAGGGTTTTGTTGAGTTCCAGGCCTGTCCATTCGCTGATGATGTCCTCCCATCTCTTCCTTTGTCTGCTTCTTTTTCTTCCTCCTTGGACAGTACCTTGAAGTATTGTGTTTGAAAGTTCTTTTGATCTTGTGAACTGCCCATACCATTTAAGTTTAGGCTTCTTTATGATTGTTAGAAGGTTTTCGTAGTGCCCGATGGTTTGCTGGATTCTGTTTTGTACGTCTGAAAGCATCTCATCTCTACCGCCTGTACTCTTCTCTCCAAATCTGCAGTCAGGGTCCATGATTCACAGGCATACAGGAATATAGATAGGACAAGGGAGCGCATTAGTCTGATCTTGGAGTTGAGTGAGATATAATTTATCTCTTCAGATGGGTTAATTTTTCTGACAATAAAGAGTTTGATTTGCCCATAAGTAATAAATTTTGTGTGCTAGTCTTGATAGCATAAGATGAATAATCAAAATCCCTGTGTGCACATAAAGGATCTCACAGCAACGAGAAAGTTGTCTCTGGTGAAATTCTGTAGAAAAAAGTCATTGTCATAGGCAACCCCCCCCCCCCAAACAAACAAAACAACAAACAGGTAACAACTGGGTGGCGCTGTTCTAGTAGCGACATAATATTATACTCTCCCCAAGAAGAGCAGCTGAATTTTCACGCAGAGAAATCTGCTGTGATTGAAAAGTGATATACGCCCTTCATTACCAGACACTGTCTGTATACAATGAGCTTCTAACAAAGGACAACCTACTTACCCATAAACAGACTTTTAGACAGTTAACCCTAAGTTCTTCAATATTACAGATTCCACATACTTCGCTTTTTTAACCCCTTTTGCGTCACGATCTTCTTTCTCTTGCTATTAAAGTCTATCTCACCAACAAATGCCACTAAAATAGATTAAGGGGCACTAAAAACTTCGAAACGTACCGTAAACTTCACTTTAAACATTTGTTAATGAAAATCTTTAAACCCCTTCCTAACAGTTGGCACCAAGACACCTAAGTCCTCTGTCCACGCCCACTCCCTTGCCAGGCTATAACCAGACTCTCGTTAACCCTGTAAGAACCAAGGACTCCTACACAAACCTCCTCCTCCTCCTTCCTGTCTTCTCCCGTACCCTCCTCCTCTCACCTACTGGTAATCCCAGCGAATCCCTTGAATGGCCCAAAGTGATCAAGAACTGTCGCAGACTTACAGACTCTCCGCCCTGGCAGAAGACACAGGGAGAGAGAGGCAGGCAGGCGATACTGTTGACTGGGGCTGTTTCATGCCAAGGGACATCACAGCTTGCGTGACGTGCTGTCGTCAGCTAGGGGGGACAATCCACTTCAGGTCCTACGCTAAAGCCACCGACAGTGACGTCTTTTCTGTTTGGTGAGGGGAGTTTGGAGCCATGTCTGTACCTTTTGGTAGGGTTAATTTTCTGGAGGTTTTTTTTCAGTGGGTTGGTATCAAGACTTCCCACATTGAAATGGTGAAGAGATCTGTTTTTCTGTAAGTTTGATTTGATTTGGAACATTTTAACAATACTGATCGTGGTTTTGTTGAAATTGCCTTTTTGTTGTCATTATTGTTGTTGTTGTTTTTGTCATCCTCCTCAGTCTCGTGTTCTCCTCCTCCTCCTCCTCCTCTTCTTCTTCTTCTTCTTCTTCTTCTTCTTCTTCTTCTTCTTCTTCTTCTTCTTCTTCTTCTTCTTCTTCTTCTTCTTCTTTCTTCAATAACTCAGACAGCAACTATTGTTGTATGTCATGTTAGCAAAAATGCGTTGCGCTGCCCTTTAAACGCATAAAGACTGGAAAAAAAAGACAAGACGGAGACAGCAGGATGTAAAGGAACACAACAAAAGCAAAAGAGAGGGATAGAAAAGAGGGGATTGCTAGCAAATAATTTCAAGAAATGGGGATACGATCTATATTGACAGATATCCAGCATCCCCGAGGGGGGGGGTGGATTTATATATATATATATAACTATATATATAGCTATATATATTTGACTATATATAACTATATATACATATATATATATATAGTTATATATAGTTATATATAGTTATATAGTTGGAAGTATGAATGTATACAAAAGGTAAGGTAAAGGTGTCCCATAACCTATGTGGGCGTAGGGGAGTGAGGCGTCAGAGACCTCAGCTCCTCTAGGGGCCAGCTTATTGAGGGCGGCGCCCATCTCCTCTCCCTCACTGCTTTACCTTCCTGACCCTAAAGAGGAGAAGTGTCCACTTACAGCTGGGTGAACTGGGGAACTGTACTGAAGCCAAGGTGCACAAACGGTTACCCATCCAAATGGTAACCACGATCGATGCTGCTCAACCTTAAGCGAGTGCTGTGACCACTGAGCTGTCCCTCCCCCTGTGTTGTTTTTAGGATAGACTATAGTTCCTACCCCACTGTGTCTGTCAGTACTGTACTCTGTCCTTGCCTTTGTGAAGGAAAAACGTATTTTTCACTTGACCTTCTATGGTAGGTTATGTCACAAACCTCATGACGATGCATATCACGTGACAACATGAAACTCCCGAAAAATCCCGTTTGCCCCTTAGCCATACATACGGATGCCAGAGCGGAGTGGTTAAGTCACTTCCGCTTCAATCCCTTGGGTCATGAAATCATGGGTGCGAATCCCGGCGGCGTCTGGCAAATTAATAAGGGTTGGGATTTTTACGATATCCCAGGTCAAATTCAAGCACAGACCTGCCAGATCCTTAATCCCTTTCGTGTATATATACACATACAGAGGATCAAATATGCACGTTAAAGATCCCGTCATTCATGTCAACGTTCGGTGGGTTACGGAAACACGACCATATCCAGCATACATCTTCGAAATCCAAATTATGGCTACCTCCACAGTAAACAAAAACGGCTTCTGTTAGGAAATGAAATACATTGCTGAAAAGAAAAGAAAAGAAATGGGCGGCGCTGCTCTTGCCATGACAGGCACTCCCTGGGGAAAGCAGTACGTATTTCACACAGAGAAATCTGTTCCGTGACTTAAAGTGGTATACGGTACAATGTAAACACAGCGGCATACGCTAAAAATGTCACTACTGGTGAACCTCACAGCATTATCCGCAGGACGAAAAAAAGAGTTTATATGTGCTACAACTGACTGATTTGAATATAAGCGATTTAATTTGTTGCTTTACAAGATTCAGTGCTATATAAATTCTATATATCATTATTTATCGTCATTATTATTATCTTTATACGTCATTATTATTATCTTTATCGTCATTATTATCATCTTTATCGTCATTATTATTATTATTATTATTAATTATTATTATTATTATTATTATATATTATTATTATTAATTATTATTAATAACAGATAGAGCTTCTCTGTCAGTCAGGCCACAGCTGACCGGCCCTCTCTGCACACGTCATGTATGGCAGGTAACGAATGTTTCATGTCAGTGTCCTCCACACCAAAGTCATCTAACTGCTGGGGTTTGGGAAGGGATGGCGTCACTGACAGCCTTGACCTTGGGGAGGGGAGGCAACATTTCCTGCCACCTACGATGTTGTCACACTGAACAGTCCGGCTGGACAGGGACACCACACCTGCAGGGTGGAGAAAGGTGTGTGTGTGTGTGTGTGTGGTGTGGGGTGGTGTGGTGGGGGGACTGTGTGTGTGTGCGTGTGTGTGTGTGTGTGTGTGTGTGTGTGTGTGTGTGTGGTGTGTGT
>CM060323.1:64972622-64990122 GCA_030674155.1 Stramonita haemastoma | reverse complement strand
CTTCTTCTTCTTCTTCTTCTTCGCTTCTTCTTCTTCTTCTTCTTCTTCTTCTTCCATTCTTCTTCTTCTTCTTCTTCTTCCATTCTTCGCAATTCTTCTTCGCAATTCTTCTTCTCCATAATTCTTCGCAATTCTTCCTCTTTGCATTCCTCTTCTTTGCATTCCTCTTCTTTGCATTGTTCTTCTTATCCTTGGTCTCCTTGTTGTTGTTGTTGTTGTTGTTGTTGTTGTTGTTGTTGTTTTCTTCTTCTTCTTCTTCTTCTTCTTCTTCTTCTTCTTCTCTGATAGTCTACATGTGTTGAGACTACGACGCCAAGGGGGTAGGTAGGTGTTAGTAGTATAGGTGACAGAGATAGGATTTGGGAAAGAATTTGTTTGTTTTTTCGTTTGCAGTTGTGTCTTTTACATTTGACGACCTGGGTTCGATTCCCGTTCGAGGGGATTATTCCCCTGGAGTTAACATCCGTGCTGACTCCACTCTCCCCAAAAGTCCTTCAGGCCCCATGTGCGAACGCAGGCAGAACATCTTGCACACACGTTAAATCCTGTTCAGCTGTTCGTAAGATTAAGCCATTGTGTGCTAGTGGGAACAGATGACAATATTTACAAAACTGCATATACACGGGGACTGGATGTAAAAAAAGCACACGAGTGCTTATTCTATTATCCTCGAAATAAAAGAGTAATAAAAAATGACCCTTTTTTTCTTCCCAACTCTGTACCAGATTTTCTTTCCTTTCCTTTCACCTTTCTTGTTCTGGATTTTCTTTCCTTGCAATGTTTTCCTTCTCCATTTCAGGACGCCCATAAACTTCCTTCTAATCACCTTTTTCTCTCTCAAAACTTCGCTGTCTTCATCTGATAGTCTCTGTGTCCTTTTTTCCCATTCGCCTCACTCACACGCTCTCTACCCCTCCCCCCACTTCCCTCTTCTCTTTCTTTTCCTGTCTGGCTCCCCCAAGACCAACTCTGGGCCATCAGGCACACATTAGTGGAGAGGAGGTCGGCAAGAACACGGTATCTAGTAAAGCTCACACATTAGTGGAGAGGAGGTCGGCAAGAACACGGTATCTAGTAAAGCTCACACATTAGTGGAGAGGAGGTCGGCAAGAACACGGTATCTATTAAAGCTCAGACATTAGTGGAGAGGAGGTCGGCAAGAACACGGTATCTAGTAAAGCTCAAACATATGGGCGATGGTCGCTTAAAAAACGTATCTGTATACAAGTAGAGATCAAAATCACGTAATTCATAGTAAAGGTCAACCTATCTAGTCGGAGGGGAGCAAGAATCAGAGATCTACTCTACAGTCACACATATGGAGGGCAGGCGCCATACTCTCTAGTACTCACTGCATTATGGACCCTAAGAGGTGGCAAGAAGGTATCTATTAACAGCTTAAATGGGGATGTATGAGTCGGTACAGGAACGGTCACCATCCACCACACATTATGTGGGAAGAGAGTCGCTCAGAACCACGGTACTTTTAAAGCCCACATTTGGAGCAGGAGGTTGGAGGTACTTTGAAAACAAAAACCAGAAAAAGTCAATCCACATTTGAGGGAGGTGTGCAGAAACCATATTCTATAAAACAATAGAGAAAGGTCGGCAAGGATACACGGTATTATTAAAGTCACAATTATGAAGAAGTCGCAACGAACATTCTATTTGCTATCATTTGAAATCGCAAGAAGTTCTAAAAGCTCACAATTTGGAGTTGCAAGAACTGTGTATTCTTAAAGCTCATCAAATTAGTGATCAGCAGTGGCTGAACACTGGACTTAGCTCCAAAGGAACGACGCCCAGGCCCGACCCGGTACTCCAGAACACTTCACACTTTTGTGATCTCACAGAACACAGTTTTATTAGCACACATATGGTGAATGAGAAAGGATTTGTCTTAGTGGGAGGAGGTCGGCAGACTGGTTCTTTGTTTGTTGTGTGGTGGTGTCGGCAGAACGGTATTTGTAAGTCAAATGTGGTGGGAGTCGGAAGGTATCTAGTGTACGTGTAGTGGATGGGGTGTCGGTAGTCCGGTATTTAGTTTCACTAATTGTTGTTGAAGGAGTCCAGACACGTATAGTAAAGCAACACATTTGTGGAAGAGTCCCAAAGAACAGGATTATTAAAGCTACACACTTGTGTGGGTGGGTCGGAGTGGTAGTCTTTAGCCACACATGCACTAGTGAAAACAAACGTGATACAGAGAGAAAAATGTAAGTAAAGAGTAAAGGTGGAGAGATGAGTGTGGGAGAGAGATACAGAGACTCAGCTCAGGGCAGCTAGAGGCAGACAGCATCTCTGTCTGTGCATTATTCCCAGCTCAAAAGATAAGTATTATTAACAGCTGCTAATACTGGGACTTACTGAACATACGAACGGTCACCCATCCACCACACTTATCTTGGAAAACCGAGTGCTCTGACCACTGGACTTTTCTGCCCCCTTTGAGCACAGCATTGGATTACTTTGAAAACAAAACCAGAAAAAGTCATCCAGCATTGATGGTGTGGTGTGCAGTAAACCTGCCATACTGTCATAAAACAAAAGAAAAGCAAAGAAGGCAATCTACACATTGGATTCATTGAAAGAAATATAATGAAATAGTAAACGTCAACATTTCTTTTGGTATTTCTTTGAAATAAAAGAAGTTTAGAACATTCACTATTTCAGTTGCAAGTAATTGTTATTCTTCAGGCCATGGCAAACATATCACCAGTGGTGAACCTCGGAGCTCTAGCCAAGGAACCACGCCCCCAGGCCCCGCCCTAACGCCCCACAACACTTTCACACCTTTTGTTCTTCTACAGCACCATTTTTATTGACACTCATTGGTGAATGAAGGATTTGTTGTGGAGGGTCCTGGTTTGTGTGTGCTTTGTTTGCTTGTGTGTGTGTGTGTGTGTGTGTGTGTGTGTGTGTGTGTGTGTGTGTGTGTGTGTGTGTGTGTGCTTGTGTGTGTGTGTGTGTGTGTGTGTGTGCTTGTGTGTGTGTGTGTGCTTGTGTGTGTGTGTGTGTTGTGTGTGTGTGTGTGTGTGTGTGTTTTGTGTGTGTGTGTGTGTGTGTGTTTTATTTCCCTAATTGTTGTTTGAAGGAAACGAGACACAAGTAGAAAGAAAATGTGTGTGATAAGATCAATGCGAAGGATGTGTAAACTACACTACTCTGTGTGTGTGTGTGTGTGTGTGTGTGTGTGTGGTCGCACAGGCATGCACACGTGACATGAACAGGAGAGAGAGAGAGAGAGAGAGAGAGAGAGAGAGAGGAGAGAGAGAGAGAGAGAGAGAGAGAGAAGCAGATAGACAGACAGACAGGCAGACAGATATGCTGTTGTGCACATGTGTCCAGGCTCAACAAGACTAGTTGATATCTATCTATCTATCTATCTATCTATCTATCTATCTATCTATCTATCTATCTATCTATCTATCTATCTATCTATCTATCTATCTATCTATCTAAAAGAGAGAGAGAGAGAGAGAGAGAGAGAGAGAGAGAGAGAGAGAGAGAGAGAGAGAGAGAGAGAGAGAGAGAGAGAGAGAAAGACAGACAGACAGAAACAAAATTAATGCTGACATGAAAGAGCCATCTTATTCAAGGATTATGTCTGATGTGTCACAATACGTCTCTGTTTTCCAACTGCGGGAATCTGTTGCAAACTAATGTCATCCTCAGACCTCAGGTTCTGTCTGTGCGAGTTCTGATAGGGGATGAAAGGAGAAAGAACAAGTTAAGAGAGGGAGTGATGGGGAGAGAGAAAGGGAGGGAGAGAGAGGGGGGGGAGAAAGATAGATAAATAGAGAGAGAGGTTTGAATTTGAATTTTTAATTTATTTGTTTTGTATTTCGAGGATAATGGAATAAGCACTCTTGTGGTTTTTTTTTTTTTTTTACATTCAGTCCCTGTGTATATGCAGTTTTGTGAAATTTGTCATCCTTTCCCACAGACGACAGACAGAGAGAGACATATAGACACGGACAAGAGAGAGAGAGAGGAGAGAGAGAGAGAGAGAGGAGAGAGGAGAGAGAGAGAGAGAGAGAGAGAGAGAGAGAGAGGAGGAGAGAGAGAGAGAGAGAGAGAGAGAGAGATACACACAAAGATATATACACCAGACAGCAGTACGGAGACGCAGACATGAAGGAATAGACTATGGTCTCATTAATCTCTCTCTCTCCTCTCTCTCTCTCTCTCTCTCTCTCTCTCTCTCTCTCTCTCTCTCTCTCTCTCTCTCTCTCATTTTAACATGCGTTGTTCTTCAGTGGCAGTCGTCCTTATAATGTGCTGCTATGGCCTGGTGTCACATGACGAATTAATTGACATTTAATAGTCTCCTGCTTAACCCTGTAAACGAGGTTTTCTCCTGTCTCCCACAAAACTATCTATTTAGATTCGTTCTATTTCTCGTGAGAGGAGGGGGCAGAGATGAGGGGAGGGGGGGGGGGGGGGGTGGGAGTAGGGGAGGAGGCGGAATAACCCCTGCGGTTATAGAGCTTGTAAGTATGGCTGTATTGTATCTGTTGGGTTTTAATGCATTGTATTTTGTTGGATTTTAATGGATTGCATTGTGTTTAAATGTATTATATTGTGTTGGATTTTAATGTATTGTATTGTGTTGGATTGTATTGTATTCTATTATCGTTGTATTGTATACCATTTCAAGTCACGGCAGATTTCTCTGTGTGAAAATCGGGCTGCTCTCCCCGAGGCGAACGCGTCGTCACAAGAGCATGGCCACCGATTCTTAAAAAAATATGTTTCTGTCTGCATGTGTATTTGTTGTATTGTACTGTATTGTAATTGTATTGTATTGTATTGCATTACTCCTTTTGTTCAAGGCAGATTTCTATGTGAAAAATTCGAGCCGTGTTCTTCAGGGAGAGCAAATCACCACAAGAGCAGCGCCACCCATTTTAAAAACAAATCCTGTTTGCAAATTGATGTTTCCTGATGAGCGTGGCTTTTTTCTTCATACATTTACCAGGGACAACTCTCGTGTGGCTGTGGGTTCTTTTACTTGAGCTAAAATGTATATTGCAACAGGGTCTTGGTTAGTTCGTCTTATCTGAAAGACTAGCTCCCAGACCACCACTCAAGGTGTAATGGAAGGGGAGGGGGCGGGGTAAATCTGGGTTCTAACAGGGACATAACCAGCAACTTATCGTTTTCTAGATAGGCAACTTTTCCCCCTTATTTTTTGTGCTAGTCAAATTTTTCACGTTCGTATGTAACCTATTTAAATTGATTTGATTGTTCAGCACGGTGAGCCTATGTTTTGGGGAATTCGCGCTATATAAGCCTCCATTATTATTATTATTATTATTATTATTATTATTATTATTATTATTATTATTATTATTATTACCTCAGGACCACAGATCCACTGACTGTGAGTGAAGGTGAGTATTTCTTTCTTCAGTGAGGAGTTTATTCCAGGAGACTTTTTCACTGGACTTTAGTGTAGCACTGTTCGGGACGGGATAGCTCAGTGGTCACAGGAGCACGCTAAGGTTAAGCCGCATTTAGCATGGTTACCTAGTGAATGGGTGACAGTTTGCGCACCTTGGCTTCAGTACAGTTCCCCCAGTTCCCCCAGCTGTAAATGGGTACCTGCCCTCTCCAGGGACAGGGAAGGTACAGCAGCGAGGGACAGGCGATGTGCGCCGCCCTCAACATGCTGGCCCCTGGAGAAGCTGAGGTCTCTGATACCTCGCTTCCAAACGACCACATAGATTATGGAAACACTGTGACCTCTAACCTTTATGATCGTTCATTTTTAGAATAACAAAATGAGACAGAAAGAGATCACACACACAATACCATTATCCTCGATATAAAATAATAAATAACAATAAACACATACACACACGCGCGCGCGCGCGCGTGCGCGCACACACACACATACACACACAGAGCACCACCCTGACAGGCACGGTGTACAGACCTCCTTTAGACCTAAGCCACCTCAGAGGGAGGGACCACACAACACAACAGCCGGCGTCACGTCTGTACTGGGCATGTGGCAAGGCCGGCAGGCACGAGTGAGAACGACCACCACTGCGGTGGAGAGAGAGAGAGAGAGAGAGAGAGAGAGAGAGAGAGAGAGAGAGAGAGAGAGAGAGAGAGAGGGGAGAGACTCCCCAGTCAGGAGAGAGAGGGGATGTCCTTTAGGCCTGGTTATCACTACACCATTCCAATCCAATCATGTTGTTTATAGCCCTGCCAGATTGGGAAAGAAAGAAAAAGAGAATTCAATATATATATATATATATATATATATTTTATTTTGTGTTACTTTTACCATTTGTTTATTTATTTGTTTGTTTATTTATTCATTATTCTTTTATTTCGAGGATAATGGAATAAGCCCTCATGTGCTTTTTTGAAACAGTTCCCGTGTGTATGCAGTTTTGTAAATTTTGTCATCCGTTCTCACTGGCACACAATGGCCTAAAAGGTAAAAGGTAAAGGTGTCCCACCTGTGTGGTCGTTGGAGAGCGAGGCATCAGAGACCTCAGCTTCTGTAGGGGCCAGCACGTTGAGGGCGGCGCCCATCTCCTCTCTCTCTCTCACTACTTTACCTTCCCTAACCCTAAAGAGAGAAGGTACCCATGTACAGCTGGGTGAACTGGGGGACTGTGCTAAAGCATAGGCGTGCAAACAGTCACCCATCGACTTGGTAACAACACTCGAAGCTGCTTAACACTGGCTTGGGGAAACCGAGGATGATTGCAAATACACCCCCCCCCCTCCTCAAATAAATGAAGATCAGAGTACGACAAGGAGTGCATGCGTGATTCGTCATCCGCCCCAACCCCCACCCTTTTGTTCTGTGTTCTTGTTATTGTCATCATTTAGTTTACAGCTTTTGCCCAGGTTTAATTTTGGGGAAAACATTTTCAGAATAAGAATGTCTTAAACTTGCGTTTTATTTTTCTCATGTCAATAGTCTCTTATATCACTGTAGCTTACACAATGTCAAAATATCTTGCGCACACGTTAAAACCCGTTCCGCTTTTCGGAAGTGTAGGTCATTGTGTACCCGTGAGAACGGATGGCAAAATGGACAAAATCGCACACACGCGTGGACGAGATGTTAGAAAGCACATGAATGCTTATTCCATTATCCTCAAAATAAAAGAATAAATAAAATAAATTAATAAAATATGTTACGTGACAGAATTCATTTTCATCGCTCTATAAACTAATTAGTGATTCATTCATTCAGTGCCGTTCTACCGCCATTCTAACCTTTTAAATCTGTTCATTCCTGGGCTACAGCTCCGAGGTTCAGCGATGGGGAGATGTTGTGTGTGTGGCCGTTCTTGCTCACATGAAGGTAACCACTTTCCGACTTCAGGGATGCATGCTGGGTATGTTGGTGTTTCCGTAACCCACCAAACCCTGACATCAAGGACAGGATCTTTAACGTGAATATGTGATCTTCTGCGTGTGTATATACACAGGGAGTTAAGGCATGGCAGGTCTGCACTTGAAGTTGAACTGGGATCGTATGAATCTCTACCTTGATTCACTAGGCGCCGCCAAGATTCGAACCCACGACTTCATGGACCCAAGGGATTAAAGTGGAACAGTCTTAACCATTACGTAATAGTGTCCGTCCAGCCCTGACAGTTTGACTGCTTTCTATTACCCGAAGTTGCCCAATCTTGCAAAATCACAATCAAACGCCCACGACAATTCCTAACCCTCTACATCTACACCCTAACCATTTTTGTCTTCTTGTTAGCACGCTGAGAATAGACCAGACAGAGTCCAGAACGGTCGGGGCATCATCATGTTCCAAGATAGCAGTCTGTCTGATCACACCCCCGGTAACAGCTGTCAATTTGTCACACAGTTTGAAGGCAGGAGCGATCTGTGTTGAGAGCGCGGCCCCGAAGGGCCAGTGATTGGAGTGATTTACGCCGTCATATGTCAACATCCGCCGATAAATGGATAGGTCAGGACTTTTTCTGGCTTTTTCCGAACTAACTCTTTGTCGGCGGGAAAAGAAGAGTGTTGACGTCACTTATGACGTGTTGATGAAACAGTGGGTCGATTGGATTGGTTTGGAGTACGATTTGCCATCGGCTCTCTCTCTCATATCATTTGTATTTGTTATAACTATGTAACAAAAAGATGAATAAAAAAGTTAAAAAAGAATGATTTGCCAGCGGGAAACATTTGGCTGCAGGGGTTCAGTAAACCAGAGACATTCCTTTCGTACCCCCTTCCTTCCTTTCGGTGCAACACTGTCCCTTCTCTCTCTCTCAGAGGGAATAGAAAAATAGGAGATGCAAGGACACCATCTCAGACTGGACAGGACTGAGGCTGAGTGAAGGAAGCACTGCGAGAGGAGAAAGGAAGAAAGGAAGACAGAGAGATGGAAAGGAAGAAGGAAGGAAGGAAGATAAGAGATGGAAGGAAGGAAGGAAGGAAGACAGAGAGATGGAAGGAAGGAAGGAAGGAAGACAGAGAGATGGAAGAAGGAAGGAAGGAAGACAGAGAGATGGAGGAAGGAAGGAAGGAAGACGAGAGATGGAAGGAAGAAGGAAGAAGACAGAGAGATGGAAGGAAGGAAGGAAGGAAGACAGAGAGAAGGAAGGAAGGAAGAAGGAAGACAGAGAGGTGGAGAGGGGTGGTTGTCCAGACATTCATGACGCCTCTTCAGCTGGGAAGACTATGAGATGATGTCATGGAAAGGGACATTGTGTGCTTAATTCAGGTAACTTCCTGTACCACTGATGAGGACGGGGTAGCTCAGTGGTCAGGGCATTCACTTTCCCCAAGCCAATGCTAAGCAGCGTTGAGCGTAGTTACCAGTTGGATGGCTGACCATTTGCCACCTTGGCTTCAGTACAGTCCCCCAGTTCACCCAGCTGTAAATGGGTACCTGCCCTCTTTAGGGACAGGGAAGGTGAAGCAGCAAGGGAGAGGAGATGGGCGTCGCCCTCAATATGCTGGCCCTTAGAGAAGCTGAGGTCTTTGATGCTTCGCTCCCCTAAGACCACACAGGTTATGGGACACCTTTCCCCACCTTCTACCTTTACCACTGATTCATATAACAATTCTGTACTGTAACGTTTTAGAATGTTTACAGTTTTATTAATGATTTATCTACAGATATTCAGATGCACAATTTTTTATATAACTTTTTTGGTTATTCTATTCACGACTATACAGTGAAAAGCAAATACAAATAAACAAATCCACCACCAAAGGAGCTCGAGGCTTTCACAACAAAAAACACCACCACAGAAATGCTGCTCAGGAACCCAGACAAGGTAGGAGGAAGAGAGAGCATGTGAAGTGGAAGGCAGGAAGGAAGGAAGGAGAGGAAAGGAAGGAAGGAAGGAGAGGAAAGGAAGGAAGGAAGGAGAGGAAAGGAAGGAAGGAGAGGAAACTGGAGGAATGGGGTGATGAGGGGTTTGGACAATGATGGCCGGCAGCCAATGGCCGTGGCCCACAGACCGGTGGTTAAGGAACTGGTCAGTTGTCCAGTGGCCAAAGGAGGAATCAGGTAGTCACTTATCGCCCTCCATCATCAAGCCTTTGACGTCAGAGTGGGCGGTTTCCCAGTCTTTCGGTATAGCTCAATCTATCTATACATCTGAAGTGCCTCTTTCGGGCTCATGATTTGTGGGTGGGTGGAGGGGGTGGAGCTAACTTGGGGGGAAGTGAGTTATGGGCGTGGGTGGGTTAAGTGTGAGGTTGAGACAGTGTGTGTGTGTGTGTGTGGGGGGGGGGGGGTTCGTGTATGGTCGTTTGTGTGTGTGTGTGTGCGCGCGTTTGTGTAACACACACACACACACACCACACACACACACACCAAAAGAGAGAGAGAGAGAGAGAGAGAGAGAGAGAGAGAGAGAGAGAGAGAGAGAGAGAGAGAGAGAGAGAGATAATGAAACAGAATAAAGACGGATGGACCGACGGATGGACAGACGGACACACACAGACAACACACACAACACACAAGACACAGACACAGACACAACACACACACACACACACACACACACACACACACACACACACACACATCTTTTCTTTAGATAAATGGCTTGATGGAAAAAAGCAAATCGATGCTTACTCAATGTACCATCTGGAAATAAAAATTTGATTGATTGATTCATTGATTGACACACACACACACACACACACACACACACACACACACACACACACACACACACACACACACACATACACACACCCACACACCGAGGAGACATAAAGAGTAGGATATCTACTTCCATTCTCCCCTTTTTAAAAACATGATATTAATTTTATTCTCACCTAACTCCTTAATTTGTGTGTGTGTGTGTGTGTGTGTGTGTGTGTGTGTGTGTGTGTGTGTGTGTGTGTGTGTGTGTGGTGTGTGTGTGTGTGTTGTGTCCGTGCGTGTGTGCACCTGTGTGTGTGCAACCATAGAAGCAGCTATTATGGATAATAAGCGACATCTTGACGACAGTGTGGGTGTAGCGGATTATATCATCTAGCGTGATAATTTTTTTGATGAAGATGTGTGGCTAATTCTCGGGGTGCAGGGTAACGCCTTATCAATTCCTGTTCTGGCCAGGGACCGTTTATAGCCAGTGAAGTAGATGTTCTTGATGCAGGCTTCTTCATTATTTTGTTCGTTGGGTCTCAAATTGTAGATGTCTTTTTTGCTTTCTGCTTGACGTAAGATCAGTGAGTGAGTGAGTGAGTGTGTGTGTGTGTATGATTTGATTTTTGGATGATCAAACGTATACTGTCTGTCTGTTGTCTGTCTGTCTGTCTGTCTGTCTCTCTCTGTCTTCCCCACAGACTTTTTATATTTGTTACTTTTGTGTATTGACTGTGACATGCTATAATTGTGGCTATAGCTGCAGATGCCCGCATTGTCCCGATTCTTTATTATTTCTTGTCCTGGTATCACGTGGCCGACAATGGTTATTTTGGGTAACGTGTCGTTAGTTCTGATAAGGGCCACACACAAGTTATTCTTGTTGAGCGATCTGTCCAGTCCTGCTTTTGTTCGCTCACAGCTGTAAAGGCAATCTCTTCTTGCCACAGGATCGTGTAACTGTAGTGAAAGTTACCATCAGCCTGTGCTGCAGAGAGAGAGAGTAAGAGAGGAGAGAGAGAGAGAGAGAGAGAGAGAGAGAGAGAGAGAGAGGTAAAACAAGAAAAGGCAAGGCAGGGTAAAGTAAAATCCTTTGGTTTGAAGATCGTAGATAAGAAGGCGCAGTATCCCATCAAAACAAAGAATGAAACGATCTAAAAAAAAAAAAAAAAAGACCGCCCATAAAACCATCCACACTTTCCAAAAAACAAAAACAAAAACCCAAAGAAAACGAAACAAAACCTAACCCCTAAAAGTCCAGCAAGAACCCCCCCAACATTTATTTATTTATTTATTATTATTTATTTTATTTATCACCACTTTATGTCACAGCAGATTCTCTGTGAAATTAGAGCTGCTCTCCCCGGGGAGGGCGCGTCGCTACAAAGTGCAGCGCCACCCTTTTTTTTTTTCTTACTGCAGCTGTATTTGTTTCACAATTCACAATTCACTATTCACAGATTTATTATCTCACAAGTACAGAAATTCGTTTGAAATTTGTTTCCCTATCAGAGTAGCCTTTTCTACAGAATTTTGCCAGGGACAACCCTCTTGTTGCAGTGGGTTCTTTTACGTGCGCTAAATAATGATGTGCAGATGGGACTTCGGTTTATCGTCTCATCCGAAAGAGCACCCAGACCATCACTCATGGTCTAATGGATGGGGGAAAAGCTTAGGGCCCAAACGGGATTCGAACCTCCGCACACTCCGACCCGTACTTTTCGCTTTCTAGACAGGCGCGTTACCTCTAGACCACCGATCCACAAACAAACAAACAAACAAACATAACAAAAAAACCACCCACCTCGTTATTCATACGTGTATGACGGTGTATTGTCTTGTGGTGTATTGTGGTCTTTTGTTCTGCACTCTGTTGCTTTGTGTTGTAGACATTGTTTACATATTGCATTGCATTACACTGTATTGTGTTGTATTGCATTGCATTTTATTCCATAGTATGCCTCTTAAAGTCACAGCAGATTTCTCTGTGTGGAATTCGGGTTGCTCTACCTAAGGTGGATCGGTGATCTAGAGGTAACGCGCCTGTCTAGAAAAACGAAAAGTCCGGGTCCGAAGTGTGGGGTGGTTTGAATCCTGCTTGGGCCCCCAACTTTTCCCCCATCCATTAGACCATGAGTGGTGGTCTGGGTGCTAGTCTTTCGGTTGAGACGATAAACCGAAGTCCCACGTGTTGCACATCATTATTTAGCGCACGTAAAAGAACCCACTGCAACAAGAGGGTTGTCCCTGGCAAAATTCTGTAGAAAAGGCTACTCTGATAGAGACGATAAACTGATCTCCCGTGTGTTACACATAATTATTTAGCACATGTAAAAAGAACCCACGGCAACAAGAGAGTTGTTCCTGATAAAATTCTGTAGAAAAAAGCCACTCTGATAGGGAAACAAATACAGTTGCAGACAGGAAAAAGAAAAAAAAAATGTGTTACTGCTCTTGAAGCGACATGCTCTTCCCGGGAGAGCAGCCCAAATTTCATGCAGAGATTTCTGCCGTGACTTAAAGTGGCATACAATACAAAACAACAAATACAATACAATACGATGCAATACAATGTGCTACGATACAATACGATACGATTCAATACACTACAATATGATACAATACAATACAATACAATACAATACAATACAGTTCAATAACTGACGACAATCTCAGGATAACATCATTCAGAAAGTAAAGCAACATTTTAGTGTAGGCCTTGCCATTTGCTTACCTCAGTACCTGACACAGCATTTGGCCTGGGTCAGGTGTGTTGATATGCAGAGAGGAATGAGAAGAGATTGGTAGGTAAAGCAAATTCCTCTGTGTGTGTTTAAGTGTGTGTGTGTGTGTGTGCGTGCGTGTGTGCGTGCGTGCGTGCGCGCGCGCGATTACGAGGCTACGTTTTTAGTTTATCCTTTTATAGCGAAGATAATGGAATAAGCACGTGTGTGCTTTTTTTCATGCAGTCCCCATGTGTATGCAGTTTCGTCAATTTTGTCATCTGTTCCCACCGGCACACAATGGCCTGCTCTTACGAAAAGCGGAACAGGATTTAACGTGTGCGCAAGATGTTCTGTGTGCGTTCGCACACGGGGCCTCGGTTTACAGTCTCATCCGAAGGACTTTGGGGGAGAGTGGAGTCAGCACTAATATTAATATTAATATTAATAAGTATTAATTAATTAAATGTTAACTCCAGGGCAAAAATCCCCTCCAACGGGAGTCGAACTCGGGTCGTCAAATTGCGAGCGCAATGTTCTGACCACTAGGCTATCCCGTCCACACACACGTGCGTGCATGTGTGTGTGTGTATGTGTATGTGTGTGTGTTTGAGTCTGTGAGTGTGTTTGTGCGTGTACACGTATGCGTGGGTGAGTGCACGGATGCGTGTGCCTGCTAATATGCCAATGTGAGTACGCGCCAGTGAGGTATGGACGCATATGTGCTTGTGTCAAAAGCAGCAAAACAGTCTTAAAGAAATATATATATATATATATATATATATATATATAGAGAGGAGAGAGAGAGAGAGAGAGAGTAGAGAAGAGAGAGAGAGAGAGAGAGAGAGAGAGAGAGAGAGAGAGAGAGAGAGAGAGAGAAGAGAGAGAGAGAGGAAGGGGCTGAGTAAGTAAGCACACTATAAATCATGAAAAGGAGAATTACAAACGAACAGGAAAAGAAACAAAAAGAAGCCCCCCCCCCAAAAAAAAAAATACTGAAAAGAAACGCCTCAAACTACTACCCCCCCCTCCCCACAATCAAGCAAAGTAAAAAACCAAACCAACCAACCAACCAACCAACCAAAGACATTTGCTAGAACGCACATCCCAGAAGAGAAACCGGAAACCAAAGGAAAAAGAAAAAAAGTTCTCAGAGCAGTAGAACAAAGAGAAGCAGAGAAGAGAACTTCCTAATCATCATGGAAGCCAAATAGTTCTCTCAACAAGCAACCCCCCCCCCCCTTGTTGATATAAATTCCCGGCGCTTGCATCATTCTCCACACACTTGCTATTTTTGAAACAGGAACAGATAATCGAAGCAAAAGGGAGGCAACTCTCTCTCTCTCTCTCTCTCTCTCTCTCTCTCTCTCCTCTCTCTCTTCTCTCTCTCTCTCCTCTCTCTCTCTCTCTCTCTCTCTCTCTCTCTCTTCTCTCTCTCTCTCTCTCTTGACCTTCCTTTTATCCCCCTTTCGTTTTCCTATGAAGAATTTTTTGCAGTTTCGGCGTTTGCGCACACACGCACGTACGCACGCGCGTGTATGTGTGTGTGTACGTGTGTGTGTACGCGTGTGTGTGCGTGTATGTGTGTGTACGCGTGTGTGTACGTGTGTGTTTATGTGTGTGTGTGTTTGTGTGTGTGTTTGTGTGTGTGTGTGTACGTGTGTGTACGTGTGTTTACGTGTGTGTGTTTGTGTGTGTTTGCGTGTGTGTGTGCGTGTGTGTGTACGTGTGTGTGTGTGTGTTTGCGTGTGTGTACGTGTGTGTGTATGTGTGTGCACGCGCGCGTGTGTGTGTGATTGATAACGTCCCCTGAGTCTGAACCAAGTCCGCCCTGAACAGTGATGCTGGCTGTGTTGCCCTCTCCTTCTCTCTCCAAAGGCTTGGGACAGAAATATTCTCATAGAAATTTGGGGGTGGAGGGGTAGCCTAGTGGTTAGAGCTCTGAGCTAGCAATCTGACGGCTCAGGTTCCAGTCACCACTGAGGCACCTGTTTAGGGGATTTACCCCTGCAGTTAACGCCAGCACTGACTCTACCCCTGCAGTTAACGCCAGCACTGACTCTACCCCTGCAGTTAACGCCAGCACTGACTCTACCCCTGCAGTTAACGCCAGCACTGACTCTACCCCTGCAGTTAACGCCAGCACTGACTCTACCCCTGCAGTTAACGCCAGCACTGACCTACCCCTGCAGTTAACGCCAGCACTGACTCTACCCCTGCAGTTAACGCCAGCACTGACTCTACCCCTGCAGTTAACGCCAGCACTGACTCTACCCCTGCAGTTAACGCCAGCACTGACTCTACCCCTGCAGTTAACGCCAGCACTGACTCTACCCCTGCAGTTAACGCCAGCACTGACTCTACCCCTGCAGTTAACGCCAGCACTGACTCTACCCTGCAGTTAACACCAGCACTGAATCTATTTCCCAGAAAGCCTTTCCTATAAGATAAGAAACATGTCGTGTGTACAAACGCACGAGGAACATCTTATAAGCACATTAAAACCTGTTCCGCCTTTGAGAAGAGTTGGTCATTGCGTGTCAGCGGGATCAGAAAAAAATCTTTAAAAAATGCATACAGGTGTTGTGTATAGACATCCTCCCCGAAGTAGGAATGTGGCTACCTTAATTGTGGGCAAAAACGCAAAATTTTACACTTGGTGAACCTTTGCGCTGCAGCAGAGGAACGAAAAATAAACTCTTCCTATTTTAGACATATGGGGCGAATGTGTTGATTATGGTAGATTTAGCTTTGTAAGGCAAAGGTCTGCTCGTTAACCTCTCTCTGTTAAAAGTGACTTATAACCGAAGAAAAGGCACGACTTCTTAAGCACTTTTCGATAGTCTCTTGTTTACACGTGCAAACACAACATTGGATTTTGCTTCTGTTCCTTCTTGTCTACACAAAAAGTTACTTTATTTTCAATGCACTTTTAAGTTTTTGGAATCCAGACAGATACGAGAATGGGTTCGATTGAGTATAGAGTTACACCCAACCCCTCCTCACCAAAAAACCAAACCCAAACAAAAGAAAATAAAACTGGAATACAAATTTAAGCGTTTCATTGAGAAAATGTAGTTTTATGTAAGAATATTCAATCCAGATTCATGAAGATTTGTGTGTTTGTGTATTGTATTCACCTATACACCATATAACCCCCCCCCCCACACACACACACACACATACACACACGCATCAAGTAAACCCACTTCTTCCCTTCCCACCGTCTAGTATCACTTAGAGTGAACAAAAGTAAAATAGAAGACAATTACACACACACACACACACACACACACACACACTCTCCACACACACACACCACACACACACACACACACACCACACACACACACACACACACACACACACACACACACACACACACACACAACACACACACACACACCACACACACACACACACACACACAAGTCCTACAGATTAGACTATAAACCGAGGCCCGTGTGCGAATGCACGCAGGACATCTTGCACAATGTTATTGTTCCACTTTTCGTAAGAGGAGCCATCGTGTGCGGTGGAAAGGATGACAAGATTTACAAACTGCATACACACGGGGACTGAATGTAAAAAAGCACATGAGTGCTTATTCAATTATCCTTGATATAAAAGAATAAATAAATACAAATAAAATAAATAAAACACACACACACACTCCCCCCCCCCTCTCTCTCTCTCTCTCTATATAATATATATAGTATACTATATATCTGTATAATCTATCATCTATCTATCTATCTATCTATCTATCTATCTATCTATCTATCTATCTATCTATCTATCTACTATCTATCTATCTATCTATCTATCTATCCATCTATCTATCTATCTATCTATCTATCTATCTATCTATCTATCTATCTATCTATCTATCTATCTATCTATCTATCTATCTATCTATCTATCTATCTATCTCACATAAAAATCCTTTGGATGACACTATAAACCGAGGTCTGTGTGCGAACGCACGCAGAACATTTTGCACTCACATTAAAACCCATTCCGCTTGTCGGGATACTAGGTCATTGAGTGCCGGTGGGAACGGATGACAAAACTACATACACACAGGGACTGGATGTAAAAAAATGTACACGAGTGCTTATTCCATTATCTTTGAAATATAAGACTGAAATAAATAAATACCCTCCCTCTCCCTCTCTTCTCCCTCCTCCTCTCTCTCTCACACACGCACGAAGTAACATCTAAGGTACCAAAGTTTCCACCTCATGATTATGGGGGAGACAAATAGCAGATGGTGCATAGAGGAAGTATACAACCAACTACAACAACTACCAAGGAAAAGCTGGCAGCTTGCTTCCATGAGAATAATAACCAAATGTAAGCAAAACACAACAACGGCCTCTCCAGCTTTGTTTATATATTACGTAACATCTACGCATATAAGCATCCACGTGAAAGTGCAATGTAGAGTCTATATTTAGCCGGTATGTAAAAGGGATTCAACTTCCCCACTTGTCCTCCACGTGAAGGGGCAGTTATATTTAGCTGGTATGTAAAAGGGATTCAACTTCCCCACTTGCACAGCCACCCACTTTCTATTTCTGGAACAGGAGAAGATAACTGTGAGGAATGTCAGGGCATCAAGAGTAATCTTTCTTAGAGCAAATCAGAGGCTAGACGTCAGAGA
>CM060323.1:64952622-64967622 GCA_030674155.1 Stramonita haemastoma | reverse complement strand
TCTTGTTGAAACTTTGAGAAATTTGTTTCTTAAGTCTTCAGAGATAGGGCATCTTAGTAAAAAGTGTTCTCCATTCTCAACTTGGTTTTTACAAACACAACAATTCTTAGACTCAATTAAACTGCTATAACGATGTGTATTATTGTTCAGTGGTAAGACATTGAACCGTACTTGTGAGACTGCCACACGAAAACACTATGCATCCAGTTCCCCAATATATTTTTCTTTTTCAAAAACAACCTTAAAGTTTCTATAAGTATCATATCTATCCCGATCCCTTATGGTGCTAGTCCATTCTTGGGCAAAACAATCTACAAGTCTCTGTTTAAAATCACGTAAAAACATTTTTACGTCTCCTACTCCTTGATTTAAGCAGACAATATTATGTCATGTTAAACATAATATTTCCCTAACTTTCGAAACCCAGCATTGCTTACCATTTCTATCTACTTCTAATAACATTTCATAGGCCTTATGTGGTAATCTCTCAGTACTCACGTGTAACAATCTAAACCAATATCTAATGCATGCAACACAAGTATTTACGTACAATGGGTATCTTCCTGAGAGAGAGAGAGAGAGAGAGAGAGAGAGAGAGAGAGAGAGGAGAGAGAGAGAGAGAGAGAGGAGAGAGAGAGAGAGAGAGAGAGAGAGAGAGAGAGAGAGAGAGAGAGAGAGAGATTTTTTAAATTCTTTTATTTTATTCTTTTATATCGAGGATAACAGAATAAGCAATCATGTGCTTTTTTTCATGCGGTCTCCGTGTGTATGCAGTTTTGTAAATATTGTCATCTGTTCCACCGGCACACGATGGCCTACTCTTACGAAAAGCGGAACAGGATTTAACGTGTGAGCAAGATGTTCTGCGTGCGTTCGCACACGGGGAGATTTTTCTCCTGGAGTTAACATCAGTGCTGACTCCACTCTCCCCACAAGTCCTTCGATGAGACTTTAAACCAAGGCCTCGGTTTAAAGTCTCATCCGAAGGACTTGTGGGGAGAGTGGAGTCAGCACTGATGTTAACTCCAGGAGAAAAATCTCCTCGACCGGACTCGAACCCGGGTCGTCAAATTGCCAGCGCAATGTTTGACACTAGGCTATCCGTCCAGAGAGAGAGAGAGAGAGAGAGAGAGAGAGAGAGAGAGAGAGAGAGAGAGAGAGAGAGAGAGAGAGAGAGAGAGAGAGAGAGAGAGAGAGAGAGAGAGAGACAGACAGACAGACAGACAGACAGACAGACAGACAGACAGACAGACAGACAGACAGACAGACAGACAGACAGACACGCAGGCAGGCCGACAGACAGAGGCAGAAAGACAGACAGACAGACAGACAAACAGACAGACAGACACACACACACACAAAACAACAACACCCCCCCCTGCAAAGTAAGCCTTAGTGCAGGGAGTCAGCCAAGCTATGGGATAGCCCCCCCCCCGGCCCCCCCCCCGGCCCCCCCCCCCCACCACCACCACTCTATCAGTTGATTCTAAACTGAGTGCAGGACGAAGTCAGGCCCAGTAACTGCCTGCCTAACAAGACGCCAGTGCCGCCGCCATCTTCAGGTCTACAGCAGACAATTTCCAAATCACCCTCCCACGCCAACCCACACAGAGCAGACGACACGATTGCCTCCCTTGTCTTCTCTCTCTATCGCCAAAAGGAGAGATAGGAGGCCATTTATGTAGCGGAGATTTATTGGAAACAGTTTTGCTTTTGCCTACCCTACTGATTTGAGACTGAATATTTTTTGTTTGTTGGGTGTTTTGTTGTTGTTGTTGTTTAGCGCCATGGGTTGGGTAGGGCAGTGTATGTCCATTCCGTTTATGAGTCTCCAGGAATAGCTAGAAGCCCTGCGTGAGAAGCAGTCTTTGAGCTGCTGGTCTTTCTTCTCTTTTCCTGCCAATGCTCTTTCCCCTGACCCATCAGTGTCTGCTTTCTGGTCATGGAGTCATGGGGATTTCAGTTAGGATTTCCTCTCTAGCTTTCACGAATTCAATGTGGGTGCTTCAGTGCCAGTCTTTAGTCTGGGGATTTCAGTTAGGATTTCCTCTCTAGCTTTCACGACTTGAATGTGGGTGCTTCAGTGCCAGTCTTTAGTCTGGGGATTTCAGTTAGGATTTCCTCTCTAGCTTTCACGACTTCAATGTGGGTGCTTCAATGCCAGTCTTCAGTCTGGGGATTTCAGTTAGGATTTCCTCTCTAGCTTTCACGAATTCAATGTGGGTGCTTCAATGCCAGTCTTCAGTCTGGGGATTTCAGTTAGGATTTCCTCTCTAGCTTTCACGAATTCAATGTGGGTGCTTCAATGCCAGTCTTCAGTCTGGGGAGTTAGTGTGGACTCTCCCTGACGTCAGAAGGTGGCTGCTTTCAGGGTGGGCAAAAGTATGGGGAGTGTCACCATGCTGAATGTGCGTTGCAGCAATGTAACACGATGTGAATAGGGGGTCTACAGCTTACGCGCCTGCCTAGAAAAGCCAAAAGTCTGGGTCGGAGTGTGCGGTGGTTCGAGTTCCATTTGGGCCCAAAACTTTCCCCCATCCATTAGACTATGAGTGGTGGTCTGGGTGCTAGTCTTTCGGATGAGGCGATAAGCCGAGGTCCTGTGTGTTACACATTATTATTTAGCGCACGTTAAGACCCACGGCAACAAGAGGTTGTTCCTGGCAAATTTCCGTAGTAAAAATCCATTCTGGTAGGGAAACAAATGCAGTTGCAGACAGGAAAAAGAAAAAAAATAATGGGTGGCGCTGCACTTGTGGCGACGCGCTCTTCCGATGGAGAGCAACCCGAATTTCACGCAGAGAAATCTGCTGTGAGTTGAAGTGGTATAAAATTAATTATAATAAATAAAATAATAAACTGATGTCCCTGTCAGCATGACCGTAAGGAGGTCAAATCCTGTGAATATTTGACCACAACAGCCACAATCAAACATTTTCCGGTCAAAATATTTCTGTGAATGTTTAATCAAAACAGCCACAACCAAACATTTTTTTATTTATTTATTTATTTATTTATTTATATTCTTTTATATCGAGGATAATGGAGTAAGCACTCATGAGCTTTTTACATCCAGTCCCTGTGTGTATGCAGTTTTGTAAATCTTGTCATCTGTTCCCACCGGCACACGATGACCTACTCTTGCAAAAAGCGGAACAGGATTTATGCGCAAGATGTTCTGTGTGCGTTCGCACACGGGGCCTCGGGTTATAGTCGCATCCGAAAGACTTTTGGGGGAAATGGAGTCAGCACTGATGTTAACTCCAAAGGAAAAATCCCCTCGAACGGAATCGAGCGCTATGTTCTGACCACTAGGCTATTCTGTCCCCGTCTGACTGTAGGGCACTGCCTGCCTAACAAGACTGACTCTACTTCCCCCTGACAAGACACCCCCCCCCCCTCCCTCACAATAGCAGAAGATCCACACTGGGGCTGGCGCTGAACCCTGGACCCCATAACTGCCTGCTAACAAGACACCACCGCCCACATTTCATCATCCACACAATGCCCCACACACCCTCCCACGCCAACCCACACAGATGACAACACGACTGCCTCCCTCGCCTTCTATTCTCTCTTCGCCCCCCCAAGGCTAGGAGGCCATTTTATGCCAAGGTGATGATAGACTGGGAACGGCTCTGTGTCTACACACCGCGCTGACTTGTAGCTGAAGGGCTTAAATGGGGTTTGGGCGCCGAGAGGGGAAGATGCTGGTGTTCTATTCCATTTATGGGCCTCCAGAGACAAGATCTAGATCCCTGTGGGGATGGGTTGGGGGCATTTCCTTTCTCCTGATGCCCCCCCCCCCTGTTCTATTTTTTGCATGTGGGTTGACTGGAAGTGACTGAAAAAACCCTCTCTGCCTGGCTGGGGGTCCAATGTCGTGATACTTAGATTTGAACACTGATATATATATATATAAGATATAGATATAGATATAGATATATAGATATAGATATAGATATGTATAGATATAGATATATATATAATAGATAGATAGATAGATAGATAGATAGATAGATATATAGATAGATAGGTAGATAGATAGATAGAAGAGAGAGAAGAGAGAGAGAGAGAGAGAGAGAGAGAGAGAGAGAAGAGAGAGAGGAGAGAGAGAGAGAGAGAAATAGATAGAGAGAGAGAGAGAGAGAGAGAGAGAGAGAAGAGAGAGAGAGAGAGAGAGAGAAGAGAGAGAGAGAGAGAGAGAGAGAGAGAGAGAAGAGAGAGAGAGAGAAGAGACGAAAGAGCAAGGAAGACAAGATCACAAGGCAAGGCAAGCAAAGGCAAGCAAGGCAAAATTTTTCATTCGGGATAATAGATAGCACACAAGTGCTTTTTTACAATAAGTCCCCGCCTCTCAGGGATAACATCAAGATAAAAAGACAGCCTCAACTAAAACAAGAACAAGAAAGAGAGAGAGAGAGAGAGAGAGAGAGAGAGAGAGAGAGAGAGAGAGAGAGAGAGAGAGAGAGAGAGAGAGAGAGAGAGAGAGAGAGAGAGAGAGAGAGAGAGAGAGAGCTCAGGATTTTAATTGTAAGGCCCCCTGCTTGTATACAACTATAGACTATAAACTGAGGTCCCGTGTTCAAACACATGTAGAACATCTTGTGCACACGTTAAAAAATGTTCCATTGTTTGAAATAATAGGCCTTTGTGTGCCGGTGGAAACGGATGGCAAAATTTACAAAGCTGCTTGCATAAGGGGTACTGGGTCTTTAATAGATCTTGAGTGTTTATTCTGTTGTTTCGAAATTAAAAGATTGGTCTTATTTTTAATCTATTCCCTATTTCTAAATTAGCACTACAACTCATTCTCACTCCTCATTTGCGTTGATTGTAAATTTGTTGATGTAACACTGTTGGGTGCTCAGCGCACTACTTTTGCCCACAAGTTCTGTGTAGGGGGGCCGGTTCGGCAGAGGGTGTGTTTTTAGGCTGTGGGCGGTTGGGGTATGTCGTAGGGCTGGAGGGAGGTGACGTCGGATGTCGGGATGGAGGGCGTTATAGGGCTGGCGATAGAGAGAGCGAGCGAGCGAGCCGCGAGGCGAGCAGAGACGAGAGCGATAGAGCGACGCGAGCGGACGAGCAGCGCGAGTCTAGCAGAGCGAGAGGAGGTACACAATGTGGGGGTCGATTGGAGTTTGCAGACGTGGTGGCGTGGGGGACATCTTTGAGTGATGGTATGCCGGGGTTGTGAAGGCGAATGTCGGGGTGTGAGTGGTGTGGGGGTTTTCACTGGCGGGGGATTTTAGGGAATGGCCATGAGGGAGGGGGGTGTCGGGGGTCGAGCCCTGTGGGTCATGGGGGGCGGTGGACGTGGACGGTCTATGTGGAGGATCGGCGGGGTAGGTTCTATATCCTCTATATCTATATTATCTATATACTATATCTATATATAAATATATATATATATATATATATATATATGTTGGTTGAAGTATGTATGTATGTATGTATGTATGGTATGTATGTATGTTTTGTATGTATGTATGTATGTCCTGTATATATATATGTATGTATTATACTGTTGTATATATCGTATGTATATATGTATGTATATATGTTATATAGTATTATGTTGGCGGTTGTGGCTAATGTGTTTTTGTTGTTTTGTGTTGTTGTGGGCTTGTTCAATGTTTGGATGTTGCGGGGGTTGGTTTGTGTTTAGTTATTTATTTGTGTCCTTTGATTGATCGGGTGTTGTTATTTGCTGGTTCTGGTTGGTGGTGTTTTGGTTTTGGGGGTTGTGGGATGATTTGGTGTTTTGGTTGGTTGGGGTTTGGAAGTATTTTTTTATGTTTGCTATTGGCGGTTGGTTGTTGTTGTGGGGTGGTTTTGTTGTGGGGTTTGGGTGGTTTTGGTATCTGTATATTGGGTCTTGGTATTGTGGTGCTGGGTGGTTGGGTATTATGTTGGTCTATATGTTTCGTTTGGTTGTTTTTGGTTTTGTGGGTGGATGTGAAGTGGTTATGGTTGTTGTTGAGTTTTTTCGGTTTCGTGGTATAGTTGTGATTGGGTTTTGTATTCTTTCGTCAAGGTTTGCGTGGTCTCTGTGGGGGCTTGATTTGTCAGGTATGTGTATTCGTTGTTGTGGGGGTTTGTGATGGTGGGGGGTTATTGGGTGGATCTGGATGGCTTTGTATTTGTTGTGTTGTTGTGTTGTGTTTGTATCTTTATTGCTAGTTTGGTTCTTATGCGTATATTTTGTGTGATTTTTTGTGGATTGGTTGTGGTATTATTGGGGTTTATGTTTTTGGAGATTTGTTGTTTTTTTTTATTTTGTGTGGAGGTTATTGGATGGGTGGGTAGATGTTGTTGTGCCTGTTGGTTGTTGGTTTGTTGTTGGATTGGAGGAATAGTTGGTTTTGTTGTGTGTTTGTGTTATTGTGATATGTTTGGGTTTATGCTTTGTGGGTTTGTTGTTGATATGTTGTGGATATTATTTTGGTATTTGGTTTTGTATTTGTTTTGGGGTTTTTGCTGGCACTGTTTGGTTGGTGTATTTTGTTGTGTTTTTTTATTTGTGCTGGATATCGACGGTTGGTTATTGGGGGTATTTTGGTTGGTTCTGTGTTGTTTTGCGGATCTGGGGTTGTTTTGTGGGGTGGGTCTTTTGTTTGTGGTTTGTTGGGGTAATGGGGGTTTACGTGATATCTTCGTGAGAGTGCTTATTGGATTAGTTCGTTATATGTTAGAGTTTAGGTTGTGTGTTGGTTGTGGGTGTTGGGGGTGTTTTTGGTTATTTCTATTATGAATGTTGGTTTGGTTGTGTTTTTGGTTTGCTAATTGAATAGTATTTGGTCTGATGTTATGTTGATGTTGGGGGTGGATTGGTACTGTCTTTTCGTGGTGTTTTGTTTTGTGGGGGGTTGGTTCGCGGTGGTGAGTTTACGTTTTTGTTCGGTGGGTCTGGTTGTGTTATATGTGTGAGGTTATTTTTATATGGTGTGTGTTTGGTGATTGTGTGATGGGATGATTTAATTATTTACATAAGGAATATGGATATGATTTTTAGGGGGGTGGTAGGGGGATCTGTGTTTGGTTGATTTGAGCGATTGTTGGGTTGATTGGTGATTGTTTGTTTGGGGTTTGTTGTATAGTGTTAATTTCTTTTTCGGGCGTATGGGGGGTTGTTGATTTTGTTCTTTATGTTGTGTGCGTTGTATGCTGTGGGGTTATTTGTGGGTGGGTTTATGTTGGGTGATTTCTTGTGTTTGTATGTTTTCGTTTTTGTGTTGGGTGGGGTCGCTTTGGTTTTTATGTGTTGTGGGATTGTTGCGTTTTGTTTTGGTGTAGGTATGTGAGTGGGGTTGTTGTGTGTATATGGGTTGTGGGGGGCGTTGTGGGGGGTTGTTTGTTTCTTTTGGAATTGACTGGTTTGTGGGTTTTTGGTCAGGTCTGTATGGTGTGTTGTGTTCGTTGGAGTGTCTGTGGTCTTCTAATGGTATGGTTGAATTTGTATTGGGGGGTGAAATTGTTGTGTGTGTGTGGGTGTGGGTTTTTGCGGGGGTTTTGTCTTGTTATAGTGATTTGTATTGTGGCTTGTTATGTGGGGGGTTTCTTGATTTATATGTTGGGTTTTTTGTGATTTGATGTGTTTGGTGTTGGGTATTATATGTTTTGGTGTTATTTGTTTTTTATGATGTGTATTCTGGTGTGGTTGTTGTGGATCTGGGGGCTCATGGTTTGGGGGTTTGGTGGTTAATTTCGGGGTAAATCTTTGAATTTTGGTGCTGTGGTTTTGTTTGTGATTGGTTTGTTTTGTCTGTGTTTTGGTTGATAATTATGTTTTTGGTGTTTTGGGTTTCTTTTTAGTTTGGGTTGGGGGTATGTTGTTGGATGTTGTTTCGTTTGATTGGTGCGTGTGTATGGGCTGGGGGGGTGTTGGTTGGGTGTTCGGAATGTTACGGGGGGGATGGGGGGGCGGGAGGGGGGTGGTTGGGGCGGGGGGGGGGGTGGTGTGTGGGTGTGTATGAATTATGGGGTTTAGTTATGGGTCTTGTATGGTCTTTGGTATTTGTTGGTTGTTTGGGGGTTATGTGGTAGTGGTTTGGTTCTTATGTTAGATTATTTGAGGGATATGGATGTGTGTGGTTTTTTTTTTGGGTTGATTTTGGGGTTTGTTGTAATGTGAGTTGGTATGCGGGGTGATCATGTATTGTAGTGCTGTGTTGTTGTGTTGTTGGGTTGTGTTTGGGTTTGTGGGTTTTTTTGTTTTATGATGTGATGCTTGTGGGTTTGGTGTGTTGCTAGTTGAATTAGTATTGTTGAGTTTGGTGTTGGTTGTTTTGTTGAATTTTCTGGTGTATGGGTGTTGTGATTGGATGGCTTGAGAGTGGGAATTGGTTGTTTCGTTGGGTTGTTGAATGGGTTGGGTTCGATTTGTGGCTGGATTGGTTAAATGGTGGGTGGTGTGCGGAATTTATCGGGTAATTAGTTTTTGTGTGGCGTAGGTTTAGGTGGGGGGGATTAATGGTTGGTGTTATGGGGGGTGCTACGTTTTCTTTCGTGGGTGTCTGGTAGATATTGTGGGTTATTTGGTTTTTTTTGGTATATTAGGTTGTATTTTTTGTTTGTGTGGTATATTTGGGTGGGTCTTGAGCGTTTTCAGGTCTTTTGTTGGTTTTTTGTTTGATGTTGTCGTTGGTGTCGTCGGTGGTCGGAGGGTTATTTTTTTTTTGTTGTGTGTTTCGTGGGGGTATCGGGTTCTGTTGTTGTGGTTTGGTTTTTTGACTGTGTTATTTTTTGTTGTTAATGATTGATGTGTTGGCGATGGTTTATGATGTTTTGGTGGTTGGTTGGGTGATGTTGGTTAGTGGTTTTTGGTCATTGGTTTTTCGGGGGTTGGTGGGTTGGCGTTGGTGTTGGGGTTTTTTGGTATATTTATGTTTTGTGTTGTATGTTTTTGTTGGTGTTAGTTGTGGGTTGTGGGTTGTTATTTGTTTTTTGTTATGGTGTGTTTATGTGGGGTTTTTTTTTTCGTGGTTATGTGTTTTTGTTTTATTTATGGATAAATTGATTATTTGGGGGTGATTTTTATGGGGGTTGATGGTATATTGTTGGTTCAAGTCGTGTTTATCGTCTGTTTGTTTAATAACATAATTGAATGGGTTTATGATGTGGTTGTTTTGCGTTTTATGGGGGTGCTGGTGCTTGTCTGGTTTAGTTTGGTGTTTGGATTGTGTTGGGGGTTTGGTAATTTTTGTTGTAGTTTGTTGTTGGATAAGGTGTTGTTGTGGTTGTTTTGTGAATGGTATTTATGGGTTGGGATTGCTTTTTGGGGTGTGTGTGTGATTGAGTTGGTTGGTATTTTGGTCGGGCTGTAACGTGTGTTTTATATGTTGTTTGTGTGGTTGGGGTGTTATTTTTTAGGTGGTTGGTCGTATGGTGTTGGGATGTTTGTGTTTTTTGTGTTTGTCTTGTTAGTTTTTCTGATGGGTGTAGATATATTATTTGTGGTGGTTTTTTAATATTATGGGATGGTGGTGTGGTGCTTGATTTTGATTGGGATATTTTCTTGTTTCTGGGGGTGGTCGGTCGTTGGTGTTTGTTATGGTTTGTTTTTTCGGTGTTTGGGTTGTCGGGCAGGTATTGAATTGGGATCTTGGGGGTTTTGTTGAGGGTGTGGAGGAATGTTGTTTGTGGTTGGGGTTTGTTGTTGTGTGTGCAGGATGGTTTGTTAGGTCTGGGGGGGTTCGTGGGGAGCTGCTCCTGTGGGGTTGTTTTGTGGTCTGGTTGGAGTGTTTTCGGTATTTTTGTGTTATTGGAGTGCTGTTAGTTGCTTTGTTCGTGTGTGCTTGTTGTTTGGTTTAGTTTATTCTGGTGTTGGTGTGTGATGGTTTGGTTGTTGTGTTGCTTGTTATCGTTTTGGTTTGTATGCTATTGTTGTGATATTTGTTTATATTTTTTCTTGCTTTTATGGTTGTTGTGTGTGTGTTGTTTTATTTGTGGGGTGGGGTTTTGGTTGTTTGTTCGTTTGATGTCTTTCGGGGTTGGGTGATTGGTGTGGTTGATTTTGTGGTGTTTTTTGGTGTTATGTTATTGTGGTTAGTGGGGGCGTTGGGTGATGGTCTTTTGGTGTATTGGTGTGGAGTTGTTATGGTGCGGTGAGTTTTATTTGTTCCTTTTGTTTGGGGGGGTGGTCTTGGTTTTTGGGTGTGAATGGGGGGTTTTTTGGTTTTTTTGGGATGGTTTGTTGGTTTTTGTGATATTGTATTTGGTTTTGGGTTGGTTTTTTCTGGGTATTGTATTAATTTGTATTTTTTTGTTGGTTCTTGGTGGGAGGTGGGTTGTGGTTCTTATGATGGTAGGTGGTCGCTGGTAGTGGTATTGGATAGATTTTGGGTTGTGGTTTGCTGGTTTGCTTTGCTTTTTTCTTCTTTCTTTGTTTTGGTTTTTTCTCTATGTTTGTTGTTTTCTTGTCTGTTGTTTATATATATATAAATTATTTTTTATTTTAAAAATATACTTTATTCAAATAAAAACCAATAATTTCAATATTTATAATTCAATATAACTATTAATAAACATAATTATTGAAAATTAATTATATATTTAAAAAAATACACATTAACAATTATTATCACATTATTCATCTATTTAAAAAATAACACACATTATATTACACATAAAACAATTAATTTAAAATTTTAATTACCACACTACATACATACTTACATATAATACATTACGTACGTACAGTACGTACGTACGTACGTACATACGTACATACATACATTCTTACATACATTACATACATTCATACATACATTACATACATACATTACATCACATACATACATTACATACATACATACATACATACATACATATATACATACATCACATACATATATACATACATACATCACATTACATACATCACTACATTACATACATTACATACATTACATTACATCATATCATCATTACATCACATACTTTACATTACATCACATTACATCACATACATCACATTTACATCACATTACATCACATTACACACATACAATACATTACATTACATTACATTACATCACATTACATCACATTACATCACATTACATCACATTACATCACATTACATCACATTACATCACATCACACTACATTACATACATTACATTACATTACTACATTACATTACATTACATTACATCACATTACATACATGACATTGACATACATTACATTACATTCACATACATTACATTACTACATTACATCACATCAATTACATTACATTACATCACATTACATCACATTACATTCACATTACATACATTACATGCATTTTTACACCATTACAAGTCACGGCAGATTTCCTGCCTGACATTTGGGCTGCTCTCCTTGGGGAGAGCGCGTCGCCAGAAGAGCAGCGCCATCCATTTTTCTTACTTTTCTGTCTGCAACTAGAATTATTTCCCTATAAGAGTGGCAATTTTCTACAGAATTTTGCTAGGTACAACTCTCTTGTTGCCGTGGGTTTCTTTTCCGTGCGCTAGATAATTTGGCGTAGCAAACGGGACCTCGGTTTATTGTCTCATCCGATAGACTAACTCCCAAACCACTACTCATGATCTAATAGATGGGGGAAAATTTGGGGCCCAAACGGGATTCGAACCACTGCACACTCTGACCGGGACTTTTCGATTTCTAGGCAGGGCGTTAGCTGTAGACCACCGATCCACCAAACGTTTCAAAGAATCAACAGAACGTGGATAGACATCTAGTACCCTAGTGTGGATACACACACTGCAGTTGAGTGGACTAGAACACTCGACTTCCACCTGAGTGTCTACGAAGCCTTGGGTTCAAATCTGGGCAGCTGCATCTGGTACATAAAGGCTGAGGATTTGCAGAACCTCCCCAGTCAGCTTGAAGTGCAGACCTGCCAGTGCCTTCCCGTTTGTGTCTATACACATGAACAAGGTTATGTGTACTGGTTAGAGATTTCCGAATTCATGACAGTGTTCGAAGGGTGACGGAGCCACATTCATACCCAGCATGCACCCCTTTATCTGGTAGTGGATGGGCTCCCTTGAGTTCAGCTTGGCCAGGAGTCACCACCTGAAAAATTCAGCTGTCTAGTAGATCCTCAAGCCAGTTAAAGAGAGAGAGAGAGAGAGAGAAGAGAGAGAGAGAGAGAGAGAGAGAGAGAGAGAGAGAGAGAGAGAGAGAGAGAGAGAGAGAGAGAGAGAGGAGGAGAGAGAGAGAGAGAGAGAGAGAGAGGAGAGATGAGAGAGAGAGAGAAGAGAAGAGAAGAGAGAGAGAGAGAGAGAGAGAGAGAGAGATTTTCAAAAAACGCTTCAAGATGAACTATCTAAACAGAAAACAGGTTTTTCTACTTAAATACTGAAAAAGTACAAAATGGGCTAGCATAACAAGCCCATTTTGTACTTTTTCGGATCGAGAGTAGAAATGTTTCATTTAAATATAAACTGATTGACAAACAAAAATAGATGGTGATTATTTAAAAACAACAACTCAAAACACCCTGTCTTACATCCATTTTTGTGAAATCAACTCGGCCTCAAGATCAAAACGACATGACTTTTAACAAAGATCAAAAATACACTCATCGATATAATTTACCCCCGATTCCTATTATAGAAAAATTTAGTTTATAATTTGAGACAAAATTGCAAACAGAGGCAGATAATATAGAATTCTTATCTAAACTAATCTGCTAGAAGGTGTTACAGACAATTTTTTAATTTATCGAAAGAGTTCAAAATAAACTAAAGATAGCGTGACCAGCCGCCATGGTGCAGTGGTTAGTGCATTGCTTAACAAGGTGGAAGGTCGCGGGTTCGAGTCCCATAATAGTTACAGAAATTCTTCTGACTCCGGCCAGCTCCTTACCAGAGTCAGTTTCAAATGGGCTCATCAGGAAGTCTGGGACCACACGGTCGAGCTTCGTCCACTTTACAGATGCGATTTTGCGAATGTGGATTAAAGCACTTGACCAGTGGTGCACGTGTCTATATGTCTCTGACCTGGTTGACACGTGATATAAACCATTAGAAAGCGGAAAGTACAACCCTGTCAAGTAATCTCAAAGCAGACACACTTCCACAGCAGCAGCATCACATCATCTGCATCAGCATGCATCATCATGCAATACCAAAATTGTCTCTGATTCAGTGATCATCGTTGTTCTGGTCTCATGGTGACGTCAGTTGTGGTCTCATGTGACGTCAGTTGTGGTCTCATGGTGACGTCAGTTGTGGTCTCATGGTGACGTCAGTTGTGGTCTCATGGTGAGTCAGTTGTGGTCTCATGGTGACGTCAGTTGTGGTCTCATGGTGACGTCAGTTGTGGTCTCATGGTGACGTCAGTTGTGGTCTCATGGTGACGTCAGTTGTGGTCTCATGGTGACGTCAGTTGTGGTCTCAGGTGACCTCTGTTTCCCACACACATCTGTGCCTGTGGTGATTTTATTTCAAAGCCTTTGGTATGGGAGGTTCCTTGGAGACGATGGTTGGAGGGACAGGCTGTGGAGGTCATTGCTCTTGACGGGTGTTTCCCTCTGCTGGCTGCTCCTCTAAGCCACTGCTCTTGACGGGTGTTTCCTCTGCTGGCTGCTCCTCTAAGCCACTGCTGTCGTCGGCAGGGGTCTTTGTAAGTGGTGTCCTGAGTATATCAGCTCAGAGCAGGCGCCACTGAACACCCCCAAAGTGACAAATCAGCAATGCGGGGCCCCTCTGGCTGGTGGCTCCACGGAGGTTTAAGATTGCTGAGGTGCCTGTGGTTTTCTGACCCTGTGGATGGGATTTGATAAAGCTGGACATGGTGAGGTGGGCAGATCGACATGAGCAGCGTGGGACCAGTGGGAAGGTGAGGCAGCAAAATATTAAAAAAATAATCCACTAGAAACCACGACATGGGAAGTAAGAAGAGAAGCTTTGACGAAGGAAGAACCCTCCACCTTTCTCCTCTTGTGCGGACTGATACTGCTAGCTCAGCGAAAAGTCCTCATTTCTTCTTTTCTCTAAAACCATCTGGATGATAGAGTCGAGATGATCTTTTAGCAAACAGACTTTCAATATGGCAATATTCAATTTCTTTAGAAAGCAGTCTGTTGATTTCTCCATTCATTTGTTCATCCATTTATTTAAGTATTTATTCAATTGATATAAACTGTTTGCAGTTTTGGTCTACTTTCACTTATATCATCATCATCATTTTGTATTTTGTTCTTCTTTCACTAATTGGATCGTTGTCTATTCCTGAGAGTGTTATTAAGTATGTACAGCCCTATAGCATTTATTGAGGATGCAGTTCTTCTAGTTTTGTTTGTTATAAATTGGCTGTTACCTGGCGTGCGCACACGGCACACACGCATTTGCTTTGGATGCAACTTTTGTATGAACCTATTTGTTGTACATTGGTTGTTACTTGGTGTGTGCGCCAAACACACTCACACACCCACCTACACACACACTTACACTAACATTAACACACACATATATGAACATACACACAAATACATACACATACACACACACACACTCTCTCTCTCTCTCTCTCTCTCTCTCTCTCTCTCTCTCTCTCTCTCTCTCTCTCTCTCTCTCTCTCTCTCTCTCTCTCTCTCTCTCTCTCTCTCTCTCTCTCTCTCTCTCTGCTCAGATTAAATGAAAACAAGAAAATGAATATAGATTTTTTTCTCCACTTCTTTCCAACCCTCTTCTAATTTACTCCCAACATTTCAGTTTGATCAAACATTCACCTTGTTTGGTTAAACAAGCTTCTCTCTGTCATTACAGAAAAAAACATAACAGTAGTCTGGTGCTGATTCCTCACACATGCAACCAAAACTTCCAATCTGTTCCCGCCCACCCACCTCCCTCCTCCCACATCGTCACTTAACCAAGTATACACAGTGTGGGAGGAGGGGAGGTCAGAACTGACCAGTGGAAATGACAGCAGATCAGCGGTCATTCCCCAAAATAAGGTCACCCTGATCTGAACAACAACAACAACAACAACAACAACAAC
>CM060323.1:64940122-64950122 GCA_030674155.1 Stramonita haemastoma | reverse complement strand
GGAAGGAGGAGGGAAATACTGAAATCCAACACAGGGAAGTGAAGCTCTTTGGATGATATGAAATATTATTTATTTATTTATTTACTTATTACCCCTCTATGTCACAGCAGATTTCTCTGCGTGAGAAATGGAGGTCGCGCGTTCGAACTCACGCAGCAGATCATCTTGTGCACACGTTAATGGTGGACAAACGGTCGGTAAGCAAAATCTGACCATGTGAACCGGTGGTCTAGAGGTAACGCGCCTGTCTAGAAAGCAAAAAGTCCGGGTCGGAGTGTGCGGTGGTTCGAATCCCGTTTGGGCCCAAAACATTTCCCCCATCCATTAGATCATGAGTGGTGGTCTGGGTGCTAGTCTTTCGGATGACACGATAAACCGAGGTCCCGTGTGTTACACATCATTATTTGGCGCACGCAAAAGAACCGACGGTCACAAGAGGGTTGACCCTGGCAAAATTCTGTAGAAAAAGCCATTATGATAGGGAAACAAATGCAGTTGCAGACAGGAAAAAGAAAAAAAATAATAGGTAGGCGCTGCACTTGTGGCGACGCGCTCTCCCACGGGAGAGCAGCCCGAATTTCACGCAGAGAAATCTGCTGTAACATAAAGTGGTATAGATAAATAAATCAGATAAATAAATAAATTGCGGAACATTGGAGCTGTAGTTGAGGAATGAAAAAACCTAAATAAACAAACAAAAGAAAAGAAACTCCAAGAACAGCCAGCCATATTCCCAGTTCGGTTGCAGCAAAATAAACAAAAACAAAAGACGTAACATCCCCCCATATGCAAAAACCCCAGAAACCATCCAACCAACGAAAAATCCAACCATCCAACCCCCCTCCCCCCCCCCCCACGAACCAAGGAAAAAAAACCAGCCCACACCAGCCAACCAACTAACGAACCAATTAAAAAAACAACCAAACGAAACAGTGGAGGTGGCGCAACATTTTGGATTTCCATCTAAATGAAGTGACGAAAGCAGCGTATATTCTTTTTTTCTCCCCTATTCCTGTCCCAATTTCTCTTCCCTCCCCCCCCCCCCCCCCACCGTTCCCGGGATCAATATTTCCTCTGATGACATCAATTAAGTTTGTGTCAACACGATGCCGGACATTTGGAAACTGTAGACAAGTTTTCAGCCTGGCGTTTCTGGTAACGACAAATGACAGGGGCGTTTGGAACTTTCTGACCTTTTGAAAGTCAACAAGGTCTGCCAACATCATCTTCATTTGCCTCAGTGGCCTCATCAGAAGCTGCCTTTTACAGCAGTGTCAACATTTCCTTATTGCTCTTCAGAAACATGAAATCAAATATCAGCTCTTTTCCTTGTTTTTTTTCCTGGATAAAGTTAATTCGCGTTTTTTTTTTTGCTTGACCTTTCGGTAACGTTTGAGACTTAAAATTACGAAACTCTTATAATATCTCGATTGGACGAAGGCTATAGCGGATTGGTTAAGACGTTCAACGTGAGCTCCATAGATTCATCAAGTCGTACGTGGCTTCCAAGTTTGCCCGAGTCTCAAAGGTAGGGATTTTCACCATCTACTATGCGCGTGAAAGATTCCGTCATTAATGTCAGTGTTGGGTGGATTACGAAAACACGAACATACCCAGGATGCATACTGGAAGTTGGAATGTGGCCACCTTCACGGTGGGCAAGAACAGCAGCCAGCGCAAAATCTCAGCATTGGTCAACACTGAAGTTCTATTGGAGGAGCACAAAATATCTGGATTTAGTTCAGTTCTGGAATTTCTAATTCACTTTGAATGCGTCTCCATGCTTCCTTTCCGAGCGTACAATGTACAAAACAACAACGAAAACAATAAAAATCCAACAACAACAACCCCCCAAAACAACAACCCAAATCAAAACCTTTATCTAGTGACCCCCGATACAAACTAAAGTACCCAAAGAACCTCTGTGATATTTGTCCTCCTTATTCTTAATCTTGAAACCTCTTCAGGATAATGTTTCATCATACAATACGTAAAGATAAAAAAGGTAAAGGTGTCCCATAACCTATAATGGTCGTAGGGGAGCGAGGCATCAGAGACCTCAGCTTCTCTAGGGGCCAGCATGTTGAGAGCGGCGCCCATCTCTTCCTCGCTGCTTTACCTTCCCTGACCTTTAAGAGGGCAGGTACCCAGCTGGGTGAACTGGGGGACTGTACTGAAGCCAAGGCCCGCAAACGGTCACCCATCCACTTGGTAACCCCGCTCGACGCTGCTTAACCTTGACTGGGGGAAAGCGAGTGCTCTGACCACTGAGCTACCCCGCCCCTTTTCTTCTTTTTCTATTGTTCTCTGCTGTGGAGGGTCTGTGGGATAGTGTTTACTCTAGGGGTGGGGAACTTGCATACCAAACACGTTGAACTGAATTTAGGTGCCTAACTTTTCCACACTGCTACTTTCTTTTGGCATGTACTCCATTTTTCGTTTCTCGGCTACAGTTCCGAGGTTCACCGATGGTGAATGTGTTTACCAGTTTGGGCCACCATTAAGGTCGCTGCATTCAGACTTCAACAACGATCTCTGAACACGATACCGGTGTGCAGGAAGTTTTAGTTTGGCCATCGTTCCTACTATACTGAAGGAGCCAGTCAGTCTAAATATCCTCCCCACCTTGGGGAAATTCTGTGCTACGAATTTCCTCTTTCCTAGCCCTCTCTTTGTTTCTGCCTTATTCCTTTTCTTCCTTGTCTCTGTCTTCTTGTCTATTTTCTGCCTCCTTGGTCCACTCTCCTGCTTTTTCCCAGAAAGATTTCAAAGATAACGATTCTCCCCCACGCTGAAGTCGGGTGGCCGGGCCTGACTTGTCAGGTGCTTCACGGCGGCACACAGCACACTCGCTGCTATGGCGGACAGCAGCAGTTGCTGTCTGAGGGTTCGATGATGATGAAGAAGTCAGAGAACACTTTTTTTTTGCGAAAGGTTTTCTAGGCGCACTAAATGTCTGCTGCTCTATGGAATTCCTTCTCATGTCAGGCGAAAGGGCAGCACCCACACCAGCACTCATGGTCTAGTGGTTAGCGTCAAAGCTTGAGTTCAAGCAGGAATTGAACCTGCTACCTTTCGTTGTTTGGACCAGTGCGTTTCCTTCAAACCACTGACCACACCGCATATCGCATATCGTGTGACATTTTCTTTTTTAAGCACTTCCTTCTCACTCTGATTTCATCGTAAAAGTAGGCAGATCTTTTTGAATTCTTCAAAAAAGGAACCATCTCCCAAGACTCACACATACATCAGCTTCTTGCCTATTTAAATAAAGTTGTGCAAATGAGGGTCAAAATGGCACATAGCCTGCCTGACCCAAGTTTTCAACTACTTCTAAGTGTCTGGAATATTGCTTTTGAATTTGATGACAAGAATATCCAGACAGATGTTGTGAAACCCCATCAAAACGATATGAAGCAAGAAGGGTAGGGGTAGGGGTGGGGGAACCAGCTGCCATTGCGTAATGGTTAACGTCTTGGATTTCGGACTGGAAAGTCACAGGTTTAAATCCCATAAATGTCATAGGGATTTTTTTAATTTTTTTTTTATTTTTTACTTCGGCCTGCTACTACCCAGAGTGAGTGTGCTGCGGGTTCAATGGGAAGACTGGGGCCACACAGTCGAGCTTCCTCCACTTTACGGATACAAGTTTGCTAAAGTTGCTCAAATTATCCGACCAAATTATCTTCCGGTATGGCAGCAAGTCCTGGACTTTAATGTCCGACAAGAGCAAAAGCTCCATGCTTTCCACATGCGTTGCCTCCGACACATCCTGAACATCACCTGGTAGGACAAGGTCTCAAACAACACTGTCCTGGAAAGAGCTGGATGCACCAGCATGTACACGCTGCTGAAACAGGAATGGATGCGCTGGCTTGGCCATGTCGTGCGCATGGACGATGGACGGATACCAAAAGACTTCCTCTGTGGAGATCCTGTGCAGAGAAAACGTCCCACAGGCAGACCACAGCTGCGAGTCAAAGACGTGTGCAAGAGGGATTTAAAAGCCCTGAACATCGACCAGAACAACAGGGAAGCAACAGCCCTCGAACGGTCAGCCTGGAGACAGACTGTGCAGAAAGGTCTCTCCAAGTTCGAAGAGACACTTGCTCAGTAGCACGAGGCAAAGAGAACGAGAAGAAAGGCTGCAGACCAGGCAGACAGATCAGTGTCAGACTTCATCTGTGCCCTCTGCCATAGGGACTGTCTGTCCTTCCCGTGTTGGACTGGCCAGCCACACCGGACGCTGTACCAGAACAAACACCTAGAGCACAACTCCGTAGTCTTCCCAGACTGAAGGCTGCCAGTTGAATTGAGAGTGGCGGGGGGGGGGGGTGGGGGGGGGATATATATATATATTATATATATATATATATATATATATATATATATATATATATATATTTTTTTTTTTTTAAAGAAGGAGTGGGAGGTGGGGGTGAAGTGAGGGGAAGGATGGGGTGAGGTGGAAGGGGGGGGGGGGTTATAAAGTTTGACCTTTTCCGTACATTTTAAAATCTTATTTTCCATAGAATATTGTCCTGTTTGGTGTTATGTTTCTGATTTCATTGGAAGCAAGTCTGTTGTGGCGTTGCACAACCACAGAGAGAGAGAAGAGAGAGAGAGAGGAGAGAGAGAGAGAGAGAGAGAGAGAGGAGAGAGAGAGAGAGAGAGAGGAGAGAGAGAGAGAGAGAGAGAGAGAGAGAGAGAGAGAGGAGAGAGAGAGAGAGAAGAGAGAGAGGAGAGAGAGAGAGAGAGATCTGTAGGCTCCTTTCAACTTGAAAGGATCATCCTTCCCAAAGAAAAGAAATAGAGGTTGTTTTCCTTCATTGTTCAAAACCATATTTGATATCAACTATAAATGGGATTAAGAAATCTGGGTTTCGCCTTTAGCGTCCGGGGCTGTTTTATGATTAGGAATGCGCACTAGATATTTTTCTTTCATTTTCTTCCTTTAAATCACCAGTATCATACTGAAAAATCATGGTGATGATTATCATCCCATAGTTATTACTGTACTTGTTCTTATCATTATAACAATTTTGTTGTAAGAGTTTCTATTCTAACATTGGCAGCAAAAGTAGATGAAAAGATAATGATGCACATATAAACAAAGAAATGAAATAGCAAGAATGATAGTGATGTTGATAATAATAATTATTACTATTATTATTGTTGTTATTATTATTATATAATAACAACAATAATAGCAACAACAGGTAAAAGGTAAAGGTGTCCCATAACCTGGGCGGTTGTATGGGAGCGAGGTGTCAGAGAACTCAGATTCTCTAGGGGCCAGCATACTGAGGGCGGCGCCCATCTCCTCTCCCTCGCTGCTTTACCTTCCCTGACCCAAAAGAGGGCAGGTACCATTGACAGCTGGGTGACTGGGGGGACTGTGCTGAAGCCAAGGCGCGCAGATGGTCACCCATCCACTTGGTAACTACCCTCGACGCTGCTTAACTTGGCTGGGGGGAAGCGAGTGCTCTGACCACTTAGCTATCCCGCCCCCTAATAATAACAATAATAACAAGAACAATAGTGAGAAGAACAACAATACTGATAATAACAATAACCACCACCACCACCACAACAATAACAACAACAAAAACAACAACAACAACAACAACAACAACAACAACAACAACAACAACAACAACAACAGCAACAGCAACAACCGTCCTACTTCTTATCATCATTTTATTTGTATTCAATCGTTTGAATTGACATTTTTGCTTTCCTAAATTGGGAACAAAATGATTTTAGATCAATGAATGAAAAAAACCCACGAAAAACGTGGAGTGATTATGTACATAAGTGAATAAATAAACGTCGATGCTAACTTTGTTTGGCGGCATTCAGATGTGTTTTCTTTTGGGTCAGAAAAGAGGGAAGTATCAGTTGATGACACATATGCTTGACTAGAAATGAAAAGTAAAAACGTTTTGCTGAGATGAACGTTTTAAATTAAAAAAATCTAACTCCCCTTTCTCTCGGGTCTGATGTCAATTTTGTTTATTTGCACTTATGGAGTTTCTGATATTGAGAAAATAAAGCAGCCTTGAATCACACATTTTCTTTGATCTGAACTTTTTGGGCCATTTTATTTTGTTCACCTTTGATGGTGTTCAGTGGTGCCTATTTCTGAGCTAGCATGGGCAGGACACCACCTACTAGCCCCCCTACTAACGACAGTATTAGCTCAGCCGCGGAGCCAGACTGAGTGAGCTGCCACCCGAGGTGGTGACCACCCCAAGTCCCTCCATCGACCTTCCTCTGTGAACCTCCAACTTCAAAGGCTTTGACATAAACTCACCACAGGCACAGAAGTGTAAGGGGAAACCAAATCTGAGGTCACCATGAGACCAGAGCAACTGCCGCCATCGACCATGGAATCAGAGGCAATTCTTTTTAATTGCATGATGATCAATGATAATGAGGATGATGTAATGATGCTGCTGTGAAAATGCATCTGCTTTGACACTACTTGACAGGGCGGTACTCTACGCTTACTGTCATAACATATCCCAGGGTTTGTAACCCGGGCCTGACATATATAGACATTTGCCGTTCTTGGCAGCCTTCAGCCTGGGAAGACTACAGAGTTGTGCTCGAGGTGTTTGTTCTGGTACAGCGTCAGTTGTGGCTGGCCAGTCTGACACAGTCTGAAGCGAGTCATGAACTGCTGTAGGTCCTCAGCTGAGTGGGCGGTTAGTGCTGCATCGTCTGCACAGAGGAAGTCATGCAGGCACCTCAGCTGTCTTGTGGAGGTCATTCACTTCCTGATGGTGGTCAGAAAAGCCTGGTGTCCTTGTTCTTGCATTCCATGTGCCCAGTTTCAGGACGGGACTTTTCATTGTTCTATTGCCTGGTGCTTAGTTGTCGATCCGCGTGTCCCTTTGCACCCTCAATTCCACGCATCCAGAGAGGCTGACGGACCAGGGCGTGTTCGCACACGGGTTCTCGGTTTACAGTCTCATCCGGAGGACTTTTGGAGCGAGAGGAGTCGGCACTGATGTTAACTCCAGGGGTAAATATCCCCTTGAAAGGGATTCCTATTCATGACTATAGGGGTATACTAGGTCTGCTCCTACCAGCCCTGTCACCAGGTAGTTGGTGTCTTCACTTTCAACTTCACCTTTCCCGTAGTCTAGCAGACTGTTGGGTCACCACTGACGATTTTGCAACCAGCTTCCTCCTTCGCTGTGGAAAAGCAGGATCACAGTGCTGGTGTACCCCTTCACCAAAAGTAGGTTGGGGTTTTCATGTGTGCGTGTATGCTTTTGCCTACAGAACCTTGCTTTGTGCTCTCCTTGTTTTTTCGCTCCTGGGCTGGAACTTCCAGTTCACCAGTGGTGAGATTTTGCATAATTATGTGACCGTTTTTACCCACCATGAAGGTGGCGGCATTCCGACTTCGGGGATGTATGCTGAATATGTTTGTTTTTCCGTAACCCACTGAACGCTGACACGAATGACAGGATCTTTAACGCATATGTTTGATCTTTTGCGTGTGTGTATACATGAGCAGCTGTCAATGGGTACCTGCCCTCTTTAGCGTCAGAGAAGGTAAAGCTGCGAGGGAGAGGAGATGGGCGCCGCCCTCAACATGCTGGCCCCTAGAGAAGCTGAGGTCTTTGACGCCTCGCTCCCCTACGACCTTTACTTTTACCTATATACGTGAAGGGAATGAAGGCACTGGGAGGTCTGCACTTGAAGTTGACCTGGGAGATCGTAAAAATCCCCACCCTTGATTTTTCAGACGCCGCCGAGATTCGAATCCAGGACTTCATGGACGTAGGTGATTGAAGTCCAACTGTCTGAACCACTCGCGATATCGTCCTTCATAAATTTTGTTGCATCTCTTTGATTTCCTTTTCTTCTCAGAAACGTGAATTGCCGAACAAACCACACAAGAAAAACTATCGTTAATTCAACTTCTTATTTATGTGTTCTTTTTCCATACATAACTATCTGGCCTGTCATTTCTATCAGATGCAGTTATTTGCTGTAGGGTGCAAAAAAGAAGAAAAACAAAACTAGTTTAAGAGAGTTTAACTATTATCCTTTATTTACCTAGTTTATGACTTGGACATTTAATACTGGCCCTTCCTTTGGAAACATATAGCCATTTGTTTAAAGGTGAGAAAACAGGAAAACAATCTTAACTTCAGTATAAAATCACTCAGTTCTTTGCTTATTTTTGTTTTGCTTAGATTTATAATATCTGACTTGTTATTTTGTTGTTGTTGTTGTTAAAAGATATAGCTCTTTGTTTAAAGGTAACGAAGCAGGAAGACAATTATTGATCTATGAAAGGATAAAATCACCTGTTGTTGCATAGGTTTTTTCCCCTTTATATATAATTATGTTCTGTTTTGTTTTTTTCTGATGCAGAGCTATGTTATGAAAGGTGAAAACATCACAGACATTCGTTATTTATTGCAACATCATTCTTTCTTTTTCTTCTCTTTTTAAGCGTTACTTCCCCTACTTGGCTGCCAGTGAGGCAGATGCTTTTTCTTTGTTTTCATGGAGTTTTGTTTTCCAAAAGCCTGTTGAATGCCCCCCCACCACGTCAGGTTAGAATGTCTGTTGCTGTACAATAAATGATTTTTATCCTCTTTTAAAGTGAACTGTAGGGATGATCAAACTGTTGTCTTTTGTCACTTCACTTCAAAAGGCAACTTTCCAAAGAAAATGTCCCTACCAAGCGAGCCGTGACAGCAAAAGGGCAGAAGCGGAAAAAGATAAGTAATCTGATTCAACGTCCATTTGGTTTATTATTTCCCACCACACCGAGTTTGATCTACACTGCCAATCAGTCTGACAGTGACACTGTTAAGAACATGCCTGTGTGTGACAATAGTTACCTACAAGCAATTCAGACGATGATTATGCACCCAGTCAACAAATTGATTTGACCAGTTGGGGCAGTCACACAGTGACAGTGCTCAGTGACGATGTTGAAATTGACCAGTCATGCCGTGAAGTGATGAACAGAATGAACACTTGTGATTGTGATGATGGGGGTGAGGTTGAATGATTAGGATATGTGTAATGATGTTAATGTGATGAGAGATAATATTTGTGATAATGTGAATGTAATAGATGATATCTGTATTGATGGAAATGTAAAAGATATATGTAATTATGAGAATGTGATAGATGATATCTGTGATATATGACACTTTTAAATCCAACCCAGTCCCCATCCTACTGCCCTCTTGTGAATGAGCATAAAGTTGACCACGATAAAAATGGTCAGCCATTTTCTTATTCCCTGATATTCTCTGCCAAGTCTTTGGGGCATAACACTGAAAGTGCATTTACCGAATTGCTTCATTTATGTCGATGTTGTGCCAAAGCCCGAATGTTTACAAATGGTTTCCCTCTTCATTTACAATGTTTGTCCACCTATTTTGTATTGGTGCTATTATTTTTGGGGCAGGGGGATTTAGTTCTTTTGTTTGTTTGCGTGCGTGCATGCATGCGCGCGCTCGCACGCACGCGTGTGTGTGTTAATCATATATGTTACAGTTGATTTTGTTAACTGGTATCCTCCTTGTCCCAAGAGAGGTTAAAGGCAAAATAAATCTTGAATCGTGTGTGTATGTGTGTATGTGTGTATGTGTGTGTGTGTGTGTGTGTGTGTGTGTGTGTGTTTATTTTATTATTTATTTTTATTTTTTATATCGAGGATAACAGAATAAGCAATCATGTGCTTTTTTTTCATCCGGTCCGTGTGCATGCAGTTTTGTAAATATGTCTCTGTTCCACGGACACGATGGCCTACTCTTACGAAAAGCGAACAGGATTTAACGTGTGCGCAAGATGTGTGTGTGTGTGTGTGTGTGTTGGTGTGTGTGTGTGTGTGTGGTGTTGTGTGTGTGCTTTGACACTGGTTTTCTTGTATCTTCTGCAGTATTATCCATCCACCTTTAGGCTCTTTCCCCCCTCCTATATACTGTTCTGTTTATCTCCCTCAGTCAAGTCCTGC
>CM060323.1:64925122-64937622 GCA_030674155.1 Stramonita haemastoma | reverse complement strand
ACTGCTTGATGTTTCGTGTTTCTAGTTCAGGCTGAAACAGGGCTGTGCTGCATCATTACAGCATAGAGGCAACTGCTCAAGTCTGAACACAACTATTCACCATCCCTAGTTTCAGACTGGTGGAGGTCATTTTCACCCTAACATACTGTTAACCATAACTATGCCATAGTCATCATATTATAAACAAATATTTGTCTCTGTAAAGGTCAAATTTTAGAGGAGTTACTTCCCCAGTTCGATATCTTGGTATAGTTTTGGCAATAACTCATATCCTCACTTCAAGGCGCACTCGTTCGTACCCCCCTCCCACACACGCACCCACCCACCCAGCCACACACACATACACACACACACGCGCGCACGCACACAGACACACACGCACGCACCGCGCGCACGCACGCACGCACGCACACACTCAAAGACACGAGGCTATAAACCGAGGTCCAGTGTGTGAACACAGGCAGAACATTTTGCGCACACATTAAAATCTGTTCCGCTTTTCGGAAGAGTAGGCCATTGTATGCTGGCGGGAACTGATGACAATATTTACAAAACTGCATACACACGGGGATTTCAAGTTAAAGAAAAAAGCACATAAATGGTTATTCCACAATCCTCGAAATAAAATAATAAATAAAGAAAGAAATAAAGAAACACACACTCACACAAACACACACAAGCACACACACAAGCACGCACACACCACACACACACACACACACACACACACACACACACACACACACACACACACACACCACACACATCACACACCCCACACACACACACACACACACACACACACACACACACACACACACACACACACACACACACACACACACACACACACCAACTATTCCTGAAATTGAGTCAATAAAAAAAAAATCATACGCAAAAAAAAATTCTTTCGCCAAAAAGAAAAGTAATATGTAGCAATTGAAATGAGAGTGATGCAACGGCAATAGTTTGACGTGACAAGATTACTGAGCGCGCGCACCGCGCACACGCGCGCGCGCGCGCATGTGGTGTGTGTGTGTGTCTGCGCACGCACACACGCGGGCGCGTGTTGTGTGCGTGGCTTTTTTTTTTTGCTAGTTGAAGATATATCCACTATCTGTGATACCAGTGTGTGTGTGATGTGTGTGCGCGCGCGGTGTGCGTGTGTGTGCGCGCATGCGTGTGTGTGCGCGTGCAAACATTTATTTATATAGCAATGACGACAGTGGAATGGGGTGGGGGTGGTATAATATTTTCAGCAAATGTTACGAGAGCTAAATCCTAATGAGTTAGTTATCAGGCTTGTTTAGCTAGGAAATGCGTTGGTGGTGTGTCGGCGTTGATTATTGAAAGACATCTTTCCTGTGGCTTTCTTTTTCTACTGATCATAGACTCTGGAAATGAGGTAGAAGAGTTTGGATTTTGTTTTGTTTTGTTTTCATGTTTGCTAAGTTAACGAAGCACACACGCTTAACAAAAAATGACTGGCGACAATCAGAATTTTCTCTCTGAGTGTGTGTGTGTGTGTGTGTGTGTGTGTGTGTGTGTGTGTGTGTGTGTGTGTGTGTGTGTGTGTGTGTGTGTGTGTGTGTGTGTGTGTGTGTGTGTGTGTGTGTGTCTGTCTGTCTGTCTGTCTGTCTGTCTGTTGTCTGTTGTGTCCTTGTGTGTATGTGTGTAGTTTTGGTGTGTGTGTTGTGTGTGTGTGTGTGTGTGTGTGTGTGTGTGTGTGTGTGTGTGCGCACGCGCGTGTGTGCGCGTGTGTCTTTATTTATTTTTCTTTTTTTAAATTTATTTTTATGTATTGTTTTATATCGAGGACAATGGAATAAGCATTCATATGTTTTTTTTACATCCAGTCCCCGTGTGTATGCAGTTTGTAAATGTCATCTGTTCCCACCGGCACACGATGGCCTACTCTTACGAAAAGCGGAACAGGATTTAACGTGTGCGCAAGATGTTCTGCGTGCGTTCGCACACGGGGCCTCGATTTTTAGTCTCATCATGTGTGTGAATATGTGTGTGTCCCCTCTTTCTCCTTCTTTCTCTCTCTGTATTCTTGTCTGTCTTCCCCCCCCCCCTCTCTCTGTGTCTGTATCTCTGTCTCTCATTCATTCATTGTCCTTCCCCATTGTGTGCCCGTGTCTGTCTGTCTGTCTGTCTGTCTGTCTGTCTGTCTGTCTGTCTGTCTATGTCTGTCTGTCTGTCGTTTTCTGTCTGTCTGTCTGTCTGTCTTGTCTGTGTCTCTCTCTCTTTTCTCTCTCTCTCTCTCTCTCTCTCTCTCTCTCTCTCTCTCTCTCTCTCTCTCTCTCTCTCTCTCCTCTTCTCTCTCTCTCTCTCCCCCCCCCTGTTCCCAGCCCTCTATTTCAGACAGCGGGGTTTCTGTTGTTTGTCTTCCTGTCTCTTCCCGGGCTGCCGTCTTCTCTTTCTACCTGCACTCACACGGTTCGGAAAGTGGCACTGCCCCAAGGTTCCTCTCCTTGGTTTTCTTTTTGTTCTTCTTCTTCTTCTTCTTCTTCTTCTTCTTCTTCTTCTTCTTCTTCTTCTTCTTCTTCTTCTTCTATTTCTTGTTCTTCTATTTCTTGTTGTTCTTGTTCTTGGTCTTGTTGTTTTGTTGTTGTTGTTGTTGTTGTTGTTGTTGTTGTTGTTTTTTTTTTCTTCTTCTTCTTCTTCTTCTTCTTCTTCTTCTTCTTCTTCTTCTCTTCTTCTTCTTTTCTTGTTCTTCGTCTTCTTCTTCTTTTCTTCTTCTTCTTTCTTCTTCTTCTTCTTCTTCTTCTTCTTCTTCTTCTTCTTCTTCTTCTTCTTTGCATTCTTCTTCTTCTTTGTATTTTTCTTCTTCTTTTTCTCAAACAGCAACCCTCGCTGTCTGTCAGATGAGCGAAATGCCCTGCGCTGCTGCGTTAAGCACCTGACAAGTCAGGCCCAGCACCTCCGACTTCGGCATGGAAGAGAGTTTTTATCTGTTTAATTTCTGGAGAGAAAAGGGGCAGGAGAATGGATTGAGAAAGCAAAAAAAACCAAAAAAAAACCAAGGCGTAAGTGACACGAAGAAAAGGAACAAAGCAAAAACAAAGAGAGGGATAGAGAAGGGGGAAGTCCTGGGGCAGAATTTCCAGAAGGTGGGGGGATGCTATTGATACTGACAGCCCTCCCCCCCCTCCCCCGGCATCCCCACAGGGTGCTACCCCAAGATGAAACGGAGCAATTTTTTTCCTTCTTCGGCTAAAGCTTCGACGCTCACCAATAAAGAGAGTTGAGGTATGTGACCGTTTTTTCCACCATGAAGGTTACGCTCTGCATTTCCAGTTTGGGGATGCATGCTGGGTATGTTCGTGTTTCCGTAACTCACCGAATGCTGACAGAAATGGCGGGATCTTTAACGTGCATATTTGATCTTCAGCATGTATATACAGGAAGGGAATGAAGGTTCTGGTATCCGTTTGACTTCAACCCCATGGGTCCATGACGTCTTGGGCTGGAATCTCGGCGGTGTCTGATGAGTGTTTTTTTTTTGTTTTTTGTAAGATTTCCCAGATCAACAGACCTGCCAGTGCCTTAATTTCTTTCGTGTATATGCAATATTTCTGCCGAGTCTTTTGCCAGCACAATGTTTCTGCCGTGATTGTTCGTTGCCATGGCGGAGACCCACTTTTAGGTTTCTTCAAAACAGGCTTTGAGAATGTAACCCAAGAACGACATGACGATATTCCATTTTGTGGCATTGGAGAATTTCTGAAAGCACAGACTGTTGTGATTAGGGTAAAACACATTATTACATCACTGGGTTTTAAAAACAGTGTATTTCCTGTCAGCCATGTTTATGACTTATGTCAGTTTGTGTGAAGGGAGCAGTGCCGCCCATTACTGTTTCTTTTCCTGTCTGCACGGGCATTGCTCCTGTCACAGTGCAGGCTTTTCTACAGAGTTTTTCTTTACCTGTCTGCACGGGCATTGCTCCTGTCACAGTGCAGGCTTTTCTACAGAGTTTTTCTTTTCCTGTCTGCACGGGCATTGCTCCTGTCACAGTGCAGGCTTTTCTACAGAGTTTTTCTTTTCCTGTCTGCACGGGCATTGCTCTTGTCACAGTGCAGGCTTTTCTACAGAGTTTTTCTTTTCCTGTGTGCACGGGCATTGCTCCTGTGACAGTGCAGGCTTTTCTACAGAGTTTTTCTTTTCCTGTGTGCACGGGCATTGCTCCTGTGACAGTGCAGGCTTTTCTACAGAGTTTTTCTTTTCCTGTGTGCACGGGCATTGCTCCTGTGACAGTGCAGGCTTTTCTACAGAGTTTTTCTTTTCCTGTCTGCACGGGCATTGCTCCTGTGACAGTGCAGGCTTTTCTACAGAGTTTTTCTTTTCCTGTCTGCACGGGCATTGCTCCTGTGACAGTGCGGGCTTTTCACAGAGTTTTTCTTTCCTGTCTGCACGGGCATTGCTCCTGTCACAGTGCAGGCTTTTCTACAGAGTTTTTCTTTACCTGTCTGCACGGGCATTGCTCCTGTCACAGTGCAGGCTTTTCTACAGAGTTTTTCTTTTCCTGTCTGCACGGGCATTGCTCCTGTCACAGTGCAGGCTTTTCTACAGAGTTTTTCTTTTACCTGTCTGCACGGCATTGCTCCTGTCACAGTGCAGGCTTTTCACAGAGTTTTTCTTTTCCTGTCTGCACGGGCGTTGCTCCTGTCACAGTGCAGGCTTTTCTACAGAGTTTTTCTTTTCCTGTCTGCACGGGCATTGCTCCTGTCACAGTGCAGGCTTTTCTACAGAGTTTTTCTTTCCTGTCTGCACGGGCATTGCTCCTGTGACAGTGCAGGCTTTTCTACAGAGTTTTTCTTTTCCTGTCTGCACGGGCATTGCTCCTGTCACAGTGCAGGCTTTTCTACAGAGTTTTTCTTTACCTGTCTGCACGGCATTGCTCCTGTCACAGTGCAGGCTTTTCTACAGAGTTTTTCTTTACCTGTCTGCACGGGCATTGCTCCTGTCACAGTGCAGGCTTTTCTACAGAGTTTTTCTTTTCCTGTCTGCACGGGCATTGCTCCTGTCACAGTGCGGGCTTTTCAACAGAGTTTTTCTTTTCCTGTCTGCACGGACATTGCTCCTGTCACAGTGCAGGCTTTTCTACAGAGTTTTTCTTTTCCTGTCTGCACGGGCATTGCTCCTGTCACAGTGCAGGCTTTTCTACAGAGTTTTTCCAGTGACAGCTCTCTTCATGCCGTGGGTTGTCTTGACGTGCGCTAAATGCGTGTTGCATACTGGATTTCGGTGTTTCGTCTGATCTGAGAGACTAGCACCCAGACCAACACCCACGGTCTAGTGGATGAGAGGGGGAAAGTTTCGGGCACAAACAGGAATTGAACCCCGGATTTCTCGCTTTCTAGGGAGGTGAGTATACCTGTAGACTCACTGATCCACCATTTTGATGGCATTGAGAATATTTGTGCAAACAACCACACCTGCTGCGTTCAATAACAGGAAATGAATATTCAAATAGCTCAGCAAAGCCAGCTCCAATTTCTGCCGCTGGACAGCGAGTACATTCAAACGAACAAACAAACAAACACACGAGCAAATAACCAACCAACCAACCAAATGACAGACAGACAAACAAACAACGCATAAAGAAGTGACGTCATGTTTTTCCTTTTGAACGCAAATCCATCTGCAAGCAGCTCAAAAGGGGAGGGGATTTCTAAGAGCAAAAAAAGGGAAAACTTTATTATCTCTCTTTTTTCTGCAATATTATTCTACCTGATTTGAATGTAATTCAAGAAGTTAATTCTCCTTTTCCTTCTTGTGTCAGAAAATCTCTGGAATTAAAATGTCGAATATTATTGCTATGAAAATATTTGTTTCTCCTCTTCTTTTCTTTTACCCTCATGGATTAATTTATGTTTACGATCTGTGCAGTGATCATAGTCTATTATTGTGTTGTATGAAACAAAAATGATTTGAGAAAATCAGGAGAGACAGAATTAAAGAGAGAAAGAGAGAGAATAATGCACGTTTACAAAAGCTGTTTCGATTGTTTATTGCGTACGTATCAAATATCAAACCTAAGCAAAAAAATTCTGAGATAGGCCTAGCCTACAACAATTTCAACACACAAATAGAAATTTGGTAACAAATTAATTCGTAAAGGAAAAGACGGGAAAATGGTTTATCTATTCAATACCCCACACCCAACACAGATTAAAAGAAAAAGTGTAGAACAAAATTTCAGTTAGACAAAACAATTTCATTAAACAAAATGTTTTTAGACGAGAAATTAATTATTTAAATAATTGACGAGAAAATGTCATATCTTCTCGTTCCCTCCCACACCTCAATCAGACGTAAAACAGAACACAAAAACCCTCCAGAGCATCAAAGATGGACCGGCCTTGACCTTCGCTGTTGCTGGGAAAAGCTGGAGACAGACCAGTGGAGCAAGGCTGCACTTCAGGGTTAGGTTCTGGCCCTTTTCCATCTGTTGTCAGGCCTAACAACTGCATTCGTACCCCACGTCCTAAGGCAGCCACAGAAAGAAAACCCTTCAGTTTTCAGACAGAGTGGCCCCGAAATCCAAACTCGGGGCAATACAAAGAAATTTGGTAGGTTTGAACCTTTTTTATTTTTTAGCAAACACCGTACTCCCTCAGTTCTTTGTCGTCTGCTGGCTGTCTCACCACAATATGCATGCGCGGGGTCAACACTGTAGGAACACAAGCAATGCTCATTTGATGATCATTTCCCACGTTCTCGTCCCTACCTGGTGTTGATCTATGGCCTCAACCCCCAAAACAAGTTCACTTGCATTTGATCAGACTGGAAATAAACCGTGAAAACTGGCAATGTGTTTCTGACTGGCAGTCTATAGAACAAACTGTGAAAACTGGCAAACCTGTTTCTGACTGCCACTCTATAGAAGATACTACTTGACTCCGGAAACTAACCCTTATGTGTAACCTAAAGTGTCGACCAACGCGTTCTGTGTGTCTCCCCGATCATCATCATCATCATCATCTTCTTCTTCTTCGCATTCATCTTCTTCGCATTCTTCGCATTTTTTGCAGTAGGCAAAGGCAAACAGGATGTCATGCATGCACGTTAAACCCCGTTCCACCTTCTGAAAGATTAGGCTATTGTGAGTCGTTAAGAAGGAATGGCAAAATTTAAAAATGCGCATGCACACGGGTGTCGTGTTTAAACATCATCCCCGAAGTCGGAATGCAGCTATCTGAATTATAGGTAAACGGTCACATCGGCAAAAATCTCACCAGGGTCAACCTGCAAGCTGTAGCCAAGGAACAAAAGCAAAAAAAAGTTTATTTAAAAAAGGGGGCCCCAGAAAAAACCAAAGCAAAACAAAACGAAAATACCCCCCCCCCAAAAAAAAAGGCAAAAATAAAACCACTCCCCCACCCCCATCCCAGGCACACCACACACACACACACACACACACACACACACACACACACACACACACACACACACACACACACACACACACACACACACACACACACACACACACACACACACACACACACACACACACACACACACCAATAACAACAACTCTAGACAGCAACAACAAGCTGAAACTGCGTCGTATTCAAATCATGATAAAAGATAATACAGCAGACATTTAATAAAAAAAAACAAGCAGCAGCAAGAAACCAACAGCATTACTACAAACGAGAAGCAAAATGAACCAAAGCTGTAATTCCCATGTTTACCAATAGGAAAATTGTCAGGTTTTCACAAGATGTTTGCAGAAGAGCTCCTAGTAATCCTAAACATTCTCTTTTCTTGTCTGGCTGGCTGTCTGTCTGGCTGGCTGTCTGTCTGACTGTCTGTCTGCCTGGCTACCTTTCTGTCTCTCTGCCTGTCTGCTTGTCTGCCTGCCTGTCTGTCTGTCTGACTGCCTGTCTGTCTGCCTGTCTGTTTGTCTGCCTGTCTATCTATCTGTCTGCATGCATGACTGTCTCTATTTGTCTTTGTCTATGTGTCTGTCTGTCTTTCCGTCTCTCTCACACACACAGACACAGACACACACAGACACACAGACACACAGACACACACACACACACACACAGACACACAACACACACACACACACACACACACACACAGACACACACACACCACACACAGACACACACACACTACACACACACAGGATTTTTCCTCAGCAGTTACCATCAGTGCCGACTCCATCCCCCAAAAGCCCATGGGATGAGACTAGAAAACGCGGTCTTGTGTGCGAACGCAAGCAGAACATCTTGCGGACACGTTAATTAAAACCCGTTTCTTTTTTCCTAAGAATAGGCCATTGCCTGCCTGCCTGCCTGTTTGCCTGCCTGCCTGCCTGCCTGTTTGCTTGCCTGCCTGCCTGCCTGCCTGCCTGCCTGTTTGCCTGTTTGCCTGCCTGCCTGTTTGCCTGTTTGCCTGTTTGCCTGCCTGCCGCCTGCCTGCCTGCCTGCCTGCCTGCCTGTTTGCCTGCCTGCCTGCCTGCCTGCTACCTGCCTGCCTGTTTGCCTGCCTGTTTGCCTGCCTGTTTGCCTGCCTGCCTGCCTGCCTGTTTGCCTGTTTGCCTGCCTGTCTGCCTGCCTGCCTGCCTGCCTGTTAACCTGCCTGCCTCTGCCTGTTTGCCTGCCTGTTTGCCTGCCTGCCTGCCTGCCTGCCTGCCTGTTGCCTGCCTGCCTGCCTGCCTGCCTGCCCTGCCTGTTTGCCTGCCTGCCTGCCTGTTTGCCTGCCTGCCTGCCTGCCTGCCCCTCAACCGTTAAGACAACTCTGCTATAGCGAGAGGGGGACAGACAAATAGTCATCATTGAAAGACCACAGATCGCTTCATGTCTGCATTGCTTAGAAAACGTGATGAAACTGCCCACATCTGAACATACACACAGAGAAAGAGACAGATACAGTTACAGAGAGAGAGAGAGAGAGAGAGAGAGAGAGAGAGAGAGAGAGAGAGAGAGGAGAGAGAGAGAGGAGAGAGAGAGAGAGAGAGAGAGAGAGAGAGACAGAGACAGAGACAGCAGACAGACAGAGACAGACAGACAGACAGAGAGAGACAGAGCAGAGAACGAGATAGAGAACGACAAAGAGAGAGAAGAGAGCAGACAGGCAGACAGACAAACAGAGAAAGGCAGGAGAAACAGACACAGGCAGACACCACGGACACACAGACACAGACAGGCAGACAGACATACAGATAGACAGACAGACACAGACAGAAACGACAACAGAACACACAACAACAACACACACACACACACAACACAAAACAACACACACACACACACACACACACCTACACACACACACAACACACAGACATACACAAACACACACACAACAAACACAACACACACACACAACACACAACCACTCTACAAACTTCCAAAAATCACAAAACCCCCATACACACTCTCTCTCATACTATCTCTCTCTAATATATCTCTCAATACTCTCTCTCTCTCTCTCTCTCTCTCTCTCTCTCTCTCTCTCTCTCTCTCTTCTCTCCTCTCTCTCTCTCCTCTTCACTTCTCTCCTCTCTTCTCTCTCTCTATCTCTCCACCCTCCTCTCCCTCTTCAGACGAAATGATGGCTCTCCTTCCTTCCTCTCTCTCGAACTTTTCCACTGACAGTAACGCCCCCTCACTGACAAATGCCAGGTTATGTACCCTGGCCAGGGCCCTTCACTCTGTTTTCCTTGAGCAGCAAAGATGGCCTCCTTCGATGCCAATCGTCCTGACGCTGTCTGTGTTGCTGTGACGGAGAGTAAATAACCGGCTAGGAATAAAGCCGCAAAGACAATACACACAAACATGCACACACACACACACACACACACACACACACACACACACACACACACACAACACACACACACACACACACACACACACACACACACACACACACATTCGTTGTCCTCGAAATAAAAGAATTTGACTTGACTTGACTAGACTTGGCTCGACTTCACACACACACACACACACACACACACACACACACACACACACACACACACACACACACACACACACACACACACACACACACACACACACACACACACACACGTGCGAGCATGCGTGCGTGCCTGCGTGTGTGTGGGTACGCGCGAGCATATGTATACACGCATAATGCAGGCACAGACACAGATAAAATAATTATGTATTTGCTTGTACACAGAGAGGGGAGAGAGAGAGAGAGAGAGAGAGAGAGAGAGGAGAGAGAGAGAGAGAGAGAGAGAGAGAGAGAGAGAGAGAGAGAGAGAGAGAGAGAGAGAGAGAGAGAGAGAGAGATTGTGTATGCACGCACATGTGTGTGAGCGTGTGTGTATATCAAGCACGTGTGTGTGTGTGTGTGTGTGTGTGTGTGTGTGTGTGTGTGTGTGTGTGTGTGTGGGTGTGTGTGTGTGTGCACGCGATGTGTGTGTGTGTGTGTGTGTGTATCTGACTTTCTGTGTCTGTGTACGGGCACACAGGTATGTGTATATGTTTGTGTGTATGCATGTTCGTGTGCGTGCACTTGTGTATATTATACGCCTATATAATTCTAATTAGGCTACGTGTGAGCGCATTCCTACCACCTACAATGCGTTAGTGAGTTTAGGGATGCACTCACAACACAGCACCTTCTGGTGCCAGTGGCTTATCAGGGCCAGAGAGAGAGAGGGAGAGAGAGAGAGAGAGAGAGAGAGAGAGAGAGAGATAAATCAAATCAAATCAAAATTTTATTTCCAGATGGTACATTGAGTGAGCAAAAAATTTGTTTTTTTCATCAAGCCATCTATCTAGCAAGAAACAACAACAACAAAAAACAGAGAGAAAGAGAGAAAGAGAGAGAGGGAGAATGAATGAGTGATTGATCTCTATTTTCCAAAGGTTACAGGTAAGCATTTGCATACCTTTTAGTATCTGGCCCTTGGGATCAACAGCAACAACAATCTGACAATCAGATAAAGAAACAAGCGGTGAGTAAAGGAACAGCTCATTGCAGGTGCACATCTCTCACTCGTTTCAGTTAAAAAAAATATTGTGGAATAATGAAAATAAATTGTCAACATCCTAAAAACTGTCATTTTTTTTGCTGTCATCTATATAACCTGCTACCCTATTCAGAAGTTTCAAGGCAAGGTGTGCAAGAGTCGTTCTTAACAGGCCTTCCCCCCCTCTTTTCATTTGCCTCGGGATGTGGGTAGCAATAATCTATATGCCAAGCCGAGAACATCTACAATAAACTATTTTTTCAAAATCATGTTAGAAAAAGTTTGAAAAAATACAATTTACTATTTATTTTTCTGATTTTCCCTAATTCGATCGGCTCACATTGCGCTAATGCACGACGCTTTGAATTATCTCCCCTGACCTTGAAAAACACTGTTGCCTTCTTTAAAACCACTAAAATTCATAAAGAATTGTCGCCCCATGCTTTGAATTGCCTCCCTTAGCAAGAACGCTGTTGTCTTCTTTGTTCTCACTAAAATTCATAAAGGATGCCGTTTCAGGGGAGTTAATTAAAGAAACCCACAAAAAAACTACTCCACGACAAATTCTTTCGTGTCTAGTTTTGAATCTATGATGTCAGTTACTTCCCTAAAATATCATTCTGACGGAAGACACATCAAGATCAGTATTTTACTCGACTCCAGAAAACATTTTGTTTCAAACTCAAAGAAATCATGTCGATACATCGGACATTCTAGAGTATATATATTTTTTTCTGGAGATAGAATGACTGAGTGAATAACTTTATTTTTAAGGGCACAGAGTAAGTACGTACATACTTTTTTCATCCACCCTTGTCCTGATTAAGGAATATATATATTTTTTAATTGTTCAAAGGTAATAGCAACCCCCTACCCCACACATCACAATCGCCAATAACAATTCAAACTATGATTTCAAAAAAGAGGTATAATACATTCAAGAAACGCAAAATCTCCACTGGGAACATTAATAAATATTTTTTAAAAGATATAAATATATATTCAACAAACACTTAATCTCCAACTGACTCAAACCTCAATGTCAAGACAGATGCACTGATAACCATTAAGTAAATCAAATAGATTAAAATAGAGAGGAGAAAAAATAGAGGAGCCAGCAAAGAAGAGCAACCCAAATAAACAAAAAGATAATTATATATGAAAACATTTTCACATATCTTCCTTACTTTAAAACAGTATTGTGAAGAAAAAAAGCTAACAAAAAATAACCTAACGACACCAAACACTTCTTTAAAACAAAATCAACATTAAGATGTATCGCCATATAAAATACTCAAACATGACATTTTTCAAATCATTTTCAAGAAAATGAATTTAAAAAGTCAAAAAAGGAATCAAACCAAATCAAATCAAAATTTTATTTCCAGAGAGGAGAGGAGAGAGAGAGAGAGGAGAGAGAGAGAGAGAGAGAGAGAGAGAGAGAGAGAGAGAGAGAGAGAGAGATAGACAGACGGACAGACAGAGACAGACAGAGACAAAGACAGACAGACAGAGACAGACAGAG